>MU225186.1:1155763-1213396 GCA_018584345.1 Thuja plicata | reverse complement strand
ATTCAGATTATTGTTAGGAGTACATCTCAATTCTTGAATTGTAGAAACTCTAATAGCATATATAGGAAGTAAAGTTCTTAGTACCTTTCTCATAATGGTGTTCTCATCAATTGTTCCATTAGCCCCTCTAATGGAATTTACAACTTCTTCTACTCTACCATAGTACTGAATGACATTTTCACCTTCTTGCATTTTCATCTCATCAAACTTACCTCTTAGACTTTTTGATTTATCTCTTAGCACATTTGTGTCTCCACCATAGACAGTTGCAGGTTTGTCCCACATCTGCTTTGCATTTGTGCAACTCTTTATATCATCAAACTCTGAATAGCTCAATGAGGAGGCGATCTCCAACATTGCTTAATTGTGCTCTTGCTTTTCTTTTAGTTGTACAGTAGTGAGAGGAGCAGTAGGTGGTACATAGGCATGTTTAATAAGTCACTTAGCATCATCTCCAATACCAGCCAAATGTAGTTTCATCAAACTCTGCCATGCAGGGAAGTTCTCTTTGTTCAGCTTAGGAACCTCCTTATACATCTTGATCTCTTTTTTTTGCTCCAAGTACCTTTAAAATATTTTCAAAAGACCAAAGCTCTGATACCAATTGTTAGAATGAATTTAGAATAAATGAGAGGGGAGGGGTGAATCAAATATCCTCAGGTCTAGATGTAGCAAATAAAAACTTTCTGTATTCTAGATCTACTCGGCAGCAGTAGCATAAGTCAACAACTTTAATCAAGCAGTTTACTATCAATTGAAATTAGCTTGTAGTAACATAACAGTAAAGTAAACCATAAGCATTCACACAAGTTGACACAAGTGTTTAATGTGGAAACCCAATATGGGAAAAACCACCAGTAACATGCTACCAAGTTTTCACTGTTCTGAAGTGATGCCCTGTGAGGAGCCAACCCTGTAAAAGGTTACAATAACACAATGCTAGGTGTGACCTGGTTAAAGGATTTAATCACCCTGTCAGGAGTGGCCTTGTTAGAGGACTTAGAACATTACAATCTGAATGTCACCTTGTTAGAGGATTTAGACAAATGACTATTAGGTCAACCTCTTTAAAGGATTTAATTGATACAATGGTAAGAAAGTAATCAACAGTTGTGATCTGGTACATACAACTTACTTTGTAAATTCAGATCCAATTACAACTCTGATGTTAACTTACTGGATATCCTGCATTATCATTTCAACCTTTTGATCTGCTTGGAAATCCATCAAGCAATCACACACGCAATTCTCTGCTTCTGTATTTTGCCTTCTCTACTAGATCATGCCAAACAGTAAATCAACTATGCAAACCTCTTGCATACACATACACTCTTGCACACTTCATGAATAACCCCTTGAGGTTATCATATACCTCTCTGTCTAGGTCAAATAAATATTTTTCCACTTAAACAAGATCATAGATCTTAGGTTAGGTCAGATCCAATGGATCATTCCATCTTTGCATTACATTTACTTCTCCAAAGTAGTTTCTAATTAAATCTTGAAACCATGCATTAATTATGGTTACCCATACATTAAATGACGTGGATCAATCTTTAATTAACATTATATATTCATGATAAAATTAGGCAAAAAGAAGGAGTCATTAAAAGGGATTTTAATGATACTAATTAATTCATCTCAGATTGGGGGGAGTTGGAATGACGGCCAAAACAAGGTGAAGTACATATCCAAGATTGGGATTTTTACCCTAATCATGAAAGCACAAAATTTAATGCATGCAGCTATTATTATTTGTATCTGTGGCCAGGTCAAGCATGTGAAGAGGAATGCGACTCAGATTAAAAGCTCTCACCTGATTAATATTAATCAAAATAATAATGTTTCCCAGCCTGTGAAAAAAGAGCAGGTGAAGATTGTTTTCATGGGTGGCGATCTCAGAAGGGAAGAGCCTGCGGAATGCAAGTGGAAGAAGGATAAGGAAGTGTGGAGAATTTTGAAGAAAGGTCATGTTCACCACTTTCTTAAGAGACTTCATGGTTTTTATTTAGAGGTTTCCAAAGCCTTCGCTGATGGCTGGGACAAGGGCACGGTTAATATTGCGGGCAAGTCTTTTAGCCTCAGCCTCGAGGTCTTGTCTGATATCACTGGTCTCCTGCTGGATGGTGTGACATACTCTAAAGAGGTGAAAGTGGGAACCAGAGCTTACAAGAAATTTCCTATCACTGATGAGGAGAGGGCTCTTTTGGTGAAAGGTAAGAAAGACTATGTCGACATGGAGAATATTGATAAAATTTGGGGTTCTATTATTAAAGTTATAATGGAATACTTTACTCTCGAGGGTAGATTCTCTAGGGTCTATAACTATCATTTTTCCCTAGTTAATCATTTTAGACATGAAATACGCATTTCTTTCCCCTACTTTCTCCTCTGGTCGCTTAACCAGAGCATCACTGACTACAGAGTGAAGAATGCCCCTATCCTCCATGTCGGGCTTATCCTCCTTATAGTTGATTATGCCAGAGATCATATTCCCAACCCTATCCCTGCCCAGATTAAAAAGAGGAAGTCTGTGGGGACTCTGTCTAAGACTCCTAAATCTAAGAAAGCCTCTCTTCCCTCTGAGTCGTCTCCTTCTAAGCCTCTGGTTGAGCTGAAGAATGATGAGTACCTTAGTGTTGCCTCTGGGTCGGAAAAGAATGTCCTGGACACCCCTGCTAGTCCTATCCCCCAGGAGTCTGATGGTGAGAAGCATATCCCTCAGGAAACAGAAATTGAAGATGTCCAGAATCATCAGAAGGATCCTAATGCTGAGAATAATCCCACTACCCAGACCCCTGTGGTGAAGGATTCAGAGGAAATTGAAATTAAAAATGCCAAGGAAAACCCCGAGGAAAGTCATGATAATCTTAAAACAGGGGAAAAATTTAACTCTGTTCTGGAAAATGTTAATACTGAAGGAAATGAGAAGAAAGAGATTGAGTTTGAGAAGATTGTCAACAAAAATATAGAAACTGATATTAATCTTATGGATAGTAATGTTGAAAATTTAGGTGACAATAGTTTTAAGGTTCTGGAAGAGGAAAACTTGGAATCCCATGAGTATCCTAGCTCTGAGAAGGAGAATATGGAAGAAGGTAGTGATAGAATCCCTCAAGGTAGAAAACCTTAGTCTCTTCAAACAGATATCAGAAGGATGGATTCATAGGTCAGAAGGACCATTATTATGTCTCCCCTTGAGATTGCAAAAAATAAATCTATCTATAGCTACAATTTGGATAAATGGGTGCAGAGTGACCTGGTCGAACTTAAGAATAGATGCATCAAGCTGGAAAATAAGAGCTCTATGATTGAGGAAACAATGACTATCCTCAGAAATGACTTTTCTCAAAATGCTAATGTCCCTGCACATGATTACGGCTCTGAAATTGATGAAAAAAATAAAAAAGTTGTTGAATTAGCCATGATACCTATCCAAAAGAAAATAAGCGGGAATGAGGAGATGCTAAAACATTTTCTTACACTGGTGAACACTGGTATGAGGGATACTATGGAGAATTTGATGTCTCTGAGCAACTGGCTGGAAGGAAACAAAGACACCATTGAATAGTCTGATGCTTCCCAGCAGATGGGACCTGGCACTCGCAATGAGTCCAAGAAGCAGAAGGTTTTGGATCCGGATGTCCAGAAACTGAGAGACAATGTGACGACTATGAAGACTCAGCTGGAGGATTCTGAAAGTTTCCTGAAGACTCTGTCCTGATCTCGATGCTGTCGGCTCTTATCTCTGGTTTCCTTCCAGCATTTTATTTTGTTTTTTGGCTTTTGTCTCTACCTATTGTTAAATCTAGGATCTGTCCCTTTGTAGCTTTCTTCCTTCCTTGGGGTAGCTTGTTGTTTTTTGGGCTTTAATGTCTTTCTAATCTCAGCTTTGTTAAAGGGTTTCAGGGTCCCTTCAAAACCTGTTTTTACCGTAATCAAAAACATTATATATTCCAATAAAATTAACTAAGTCGGCCAGAGATCTCAAATCTCATCATTAATCCAATTACTATAAGTCGGCCAACATCACTGTTTCCACTCAGCAATTTCAATGGTGCTCGGCATTGAACAACTTTTCTCATCACGAACAACTTTACTCGGCACAAGCAACTTTTCTCGGCACAAGCAACTTTGCTCAGCACAGAACAGCCAGAAAAATTGTCTTTGAAAGATAAACAACTAATTACTTTGCCAGAGTGCCAACTAATCAAGTACCCTTTTATTTGCCTTAACTCAACCATTCACTTGGTCTTCTTGTTAAATCTTCTTCATCAACAATAGATATGGTACTCAAAAAGATAACAATAGTCTCACCAATTAAGGTTTGACAACAATGGCAAAATAACAATTGCTTGCATTTTCACTTTCCAACAAGATGCCATCATAAGGAAAGAGAAACAAGGATAGCATCTTTCATCAATAAGGAGATATCCTTAGACAACAATGTATGCAATAAACTTAGCCAAGAGTTATGACTCTCATGAGCTAAGGAAAATAGATAATTATTAAAGGATATATCACTTGTGGGAAGAGACCCTTGAAAGGAATAGATCTTGTTATCAAGAAATCTAGCCTCAAGAGGAGTTCTTGAACAAAAATAACATCTTCAAGATGAAGAGGACTAGACAAATAAGAATCCTCCCATTTAGCCCCCTATTTCTAGGTGAAATAGGGATTCTTGATGAAGGATATAAAACTTTGAATCACATAGTAAGAACATATGTTTATAATGAACATGGTTTTTTTAAATAAAGAAGAGGTGGTGATCAAGGATTCACACCTCTTGTATAAGAGAGAATCTTGAATCAAAAAAATTAATTCTTTATAATAAAATAATGTCACATAATAAACAACTATCATTGCACTAAGTAAATTAGATCCTTATAAAAAGAGAGAAGAATGTACAAACAATCTTTCCCTCCAAGTATGAATGAAAGATAGAATATAATACACCCTTAATGATAGCCTCAAGATATGCAATTCTAAGTAAAATAAGTTGCACATGTAATGTAAATTAGACATATTTAAGCTAGACAAGATATGTAAAGTAAAAAAATCATCAAGGAAGGAAAATAACATGATCACTAAATGATAAACATTTTATTTTAAGACATGCAACGGGATGTTAAGAAAATATGTTAGTATCTTCCAGGAAACAAAGATCTCATGCCAAAATAATGTACTATCATAGAATGATAAAAAATCCAAGAAAGGGAAGAATGTCACCTTATGTCTACTTATTGATCAACCCAATCATACAAGATATATACTTTCAAGTAAGGAAGAGATTGTAGGAGGATACTAATCTCATGAAGGATAAAGACCCATGAACAAACAAGTCCATAAATGGGAGGACATCATAGCATAAAAGAGAGGAGAAAAAAAGAGATAAAGGATCCTTTGAAAGAGAGAAAGGAAATAAATCCAATATGAACCCTAAGTGATAGATCCTTTAATAATATGGACCTTAAAGCAAGTATAAGATTGCAACTTGGGATGGAAACCATTATTTAAAACAGTAAATCCTTTTAAGAAGGTATATGATACAATAAAAGATACCAGATCACATTGGATATTGGATGCATGAAATAAAAGGAAAAAGGAGAAGGTAAGAGATATTAAGCTCCCTAAATTGTCTCTTATGTATACAAGATATACACTTGTAAGAAAGTATAAGGTTACAACTCAGGATGTCAATATCGTTTGTAAAAAAAATGCACACCGACTAGAATGGCATGGAAACATGCTAACAAAGGGAGAAAATAGATCCCAAAAGAAGAAAAAAAATGATCTCTTTGTTAGGAATAAAAATTCACAAGCACAACTGAGAGGGGGGGGTGAATCAGTTGTGATATAGACTATTACACTTTAAACTTTACAAACAAAAACTTTAATTCAAATGATAACACAGTAAATGCCAACACCATAACACAATCCTTGTTGTCGAGGAAACCCTATTAAAGGTAAAACCCCAGTGGGAATTAGCACCCAAAAATGATGTATTGAGAGTATAATATCCCTGTTAAAATATTTATCCATGTTAGAAGCTTATTACAACATTATAGTACATAGTCCTTGTTAAAGGACAAACCCTATTAGGAGTCAAGAGTAATAGTGGGCTCGCTGCCCAAAGAAGGTTAAAGCCACCCTCAAGGATTAACAATCCGAACAAGTGTATATAAGGAATATACAATGCAGTAAATTGTCTGATAGCAACTGTCTTTGCTTGGTCAGTTCTAATGAAGTACTATAATCACAAACTTTGCTCTACATCCAGCAACCAATCAATCTTTGCAACTTCTACACTTCTCTACCTTGAATATCCTTCTCATCACATCACTATCACATGCTACATCTTTTCAAAAGAAAAGATCTCTCATATATTACCCTATTAAAATAATTGATTAGGTCATCAAATTAAGCTTTCCCAATATACAAATAATTATTTAACCCCTTGCTAAGATACACAAGGTACCTAAAATAAGCAAACATCAATTAAAATATATCAGATATATTCCAAGATCCGCAATCCACACTCTCAATCCATAATACACAATACATCTCTGAATTCGGCCACAAATAGGTATCCTCCAGAATACACGCCAAAACTGATGTCACCAAAAATCACACGACTAGAAATCAACAAAAAACATTCCTTAATATGTCTTATGTCATCCCTTAAGCTCGCATAACCTGAATCATCATTGCCTGTAAGATATACTCAAAACAAAGAGACCTGCTATGTCAAGCATCACTGTCACAGTCCAGAAACCAATCTTCACTAAAACATCTGTCATTACACATCCTTCTTCATATCCTTGTATTTTTTCATTCTGATTCATTCGTACAGTGTTCTATACACTTATGTCAGTCATCATACAATAGTAATAACAAGTGTGTTATCTCCACATAAACATATGTTGTCATTAGTGACAAAACATGAATGCCAACAACATCACTAGTACCAGATTCTGATATCATCCAAAAATATCCCCCTTATGGGAAAATCCATCAACCCTAAAGTGATCTCTCTCTCTCTCTCTCTCTCAATACAATCTTCTCAAAATCCTCAACACAAATCTCCCTAAAATAGTAGGTATTTTCACATAGAATCTCTCCCCCTTTGGCAGCAATGGCAAAGGGTTCCATAACTCTTCTGTAATCTTCTGTAAGGTGTATCTTTTTCAAATCTTCATGTCCAACATCCAAGTGAAAAATCACCCAAATATGTTCCATAATGTTCCTATGATCACTCCCCCTGAGGAGTAGATCCATACATCAAGTCCAGAAAATGATATTTCTCTGAAAGCCACTAGACTGATGCATGTTTGCATCAATTAATTACCACTGGGAGGGGCTCTCACCCCAAGCATGCTTCTGAGATACTTAAAAACATCTTTTGGCAAAGTTTTTGCAAATACATTTTCTATCTATTCCTTTGTGCTAATGTACTCTAGTCTAATCTCTTTCTCTGTAACCTTGTCTCTCAAGAAATGATACTTAATAGAAATATGTTTATTCTTTGAATGTATTACAGGATTCTTTGACATATTCACTATGTTAGTGTTATCACAATGGATAACCATTGGCTCTTCAAAAATTATTCCAATATCCTTCAGCATTTGTTTCATCCAAACAACTTGTGTGCAATTTATAGCAGCAACAACATACTCAGATTCAACAGTAGACTGAGAAATACAATCTTACTTCTTACTTAACCATGAAACCAACCCTTTTCCAAGGAAAAATTCTCTACCACTTGTACTATTTCTATCATCCAAATTACCTTCCCAATCAACATCAGTATAAACCTGTAAAATAAAGTCATTTAATTTTTCATACCATAATCCATATTCTATTGTTCCTTTTAAGTATCTGAAAATTGTTTTCATAGTAGCAAGGTGTGTCTCTTTAGGATCTATTTTATATCTTGTCACAATTCCAACTGCATTGGAAATATCTGGTCTGGTGTGAGTTATATATTGTAGACCTACAATCATCAATCTATACTTTGTCTGAAAACACTTTGATTTTCATCATTACTAGTAAGTTTGTAACCAGACACCATGGGTTTTCCAACAGGTTTACAATCTTCCATTCCAAACTTCTTCAACATTTCCTTAAGATACTTGGTCTAAGATATAAAAATACCATTCTTATTCTGATTATTTTGCAAACCAAGAAAGAAATTCATCTCACCAATCATTGAAATTTCAAATTCATCTTCCATTTCTTTAGAGAACTTTTTACTCATTTTATCATTGCCTCCAAAAATGATATCATCAACAAAAACTTCTATGATTAATATTGCATCTTCACCAGTTCTTAAATATAAATTACTGCATGCATTACATTTTCTAAAACATAGATGAAGTAGATACATGTCTAGTCTTTCATACCATGCTCTCGATGCTTGTTTTAGTCCATACAGTGCTTTCTTCAATTTACAAACCGTGTCTTCATCTTTTGTTAAAGGAAATCCATCAGGTTTCTCTATGTATACTTCTTCTTAAAAATCTTCATTCAAGAATGCAGATTTCACATCCATATGATATACTTTAAAGTCTTTATGTGCAACGTAAGCAATAAATAATCTCACAGCTTCCAACCTAGAAACAAGAGAAAATGTTTCTTCAAATTATATGCCTTCTTGTTGCGATTAGCCTTTACAAACCAGTCTAGCCTTATTTCTTACCATTGTTCCTTCCTCATCCATTTTGTTTCTGAAAACCCATTTAGTTCTTATCACATTTTTGTTTTTAGGTCTTGGAACCAATTCCCAAGTATTTTTTTTCTTTATATGTTCTAGTTCTTTCTGCATAGCTTTAGTGCAAGATTCATCTCTACATGCTTCACCAGTAATTTTCAGTTCAACTTGAGAAATCAAACAAATTTCATCTCTTACTTTAGATCTTGTCATCATTCCTTTACTTGCATTACCAATGATTTTATTTTCAGGATGGTTGTTCTTAACATACCTCGAAGTCTTAGGAGTCTCAGTAAGCTCAATTGATTCATCTTCAATCTCATCATCAACCATCAAAGGTTTTGTAGGTTCAACGGTGACCTCTTTTAGCTCTGCAATCTTTCCACAGTCATACATTCTTTCCAGAATATGAAACTTTTCATCTATCCTCACATTAGCGCTTTCGATCAACTTCCTTAATCTCATATTGAAACATTTATACGCTTTTCTCAAGCATAAAACTTCCCTATCTCATCATCTGATACATTTTATCTCTGACCTGAATTCTGTTCAAGGTGTACACAACAGTACCAACAACCTCTCTCTAATGAACATGTGATACATTTCCTTCTAGCAGCATAGTTCTGGCAGCATCTAATATTGTTATGTTTCTTTTCTCAACTATCCCATTCTGTTGTGGTGTCCTAGGAGTAGATGTCTATCTAAATGAGTTGGTTGTTTAATTGGGGGTAGGCCATCTTTCATAGGTTCCTTTTGACTCCATAGATTGTAGGAATTTGGATGATCATTCTGGAAGGCATGAACTTCTAAGTATTCAGGCTTGTTCTCTTTTTAGAACGGGAACATGAACTCTTCTTCTCCCAAACAAGGGCCCAAATTTTCTTTATTTATTAATTTATAGGAATCAAACATCATGGCATTGAACTAAACTGGTGGTTCCTCTGGATCCTAGGGATACTGATTATGGGAGTTTCTTCTGGTGGAACCCAAACTTACAAGTTAATTTTGAATGGTTAAATAATTCAGGGAAGTCTTTTTGCAATTATTATTTTGATTTATGGTTCATCATTGCAATTATCCTTTCATATGCACTTATCCTATTTAATTTCATGCATTAATTTATTAAATTTTCCATGTTTTGTATTTTATACGGCTTTCATATATTTGAATTCATAAATATAGCCGTTGGTCCTTTTTCACGATTTTTGACTTATTTTAAATCTTTGCAGGGAATATTCACTTTTATCGGGTGCATTTGAAAATGCACTAGTCGTGTAATCTCTGAAGAAGAGGGAATATCCTTTTATCATTAAACAACTTAGTCTGAGCCATCAATACAAAAGTAGATCCAACAATTTTTGCTAAGTCTGATGAATTAACCATGATCAGGAAAAGTGTTCAGAGACTTCGAGACTAGTGTAAATTCATAACTACAGACATAACTCCAGTTTGAGATGAGTAAGGTTAAAATCCTTTTGGTCACATGGTCTCATGAAGTAATAAGGGTTAGCAGAAAGTTTCCAAGATCATGCGACCGCTCAGTTGCGAAGTCTCTAAAGCAGATCAGAGGTTAAAGCATAAGGTCAAGTTCTGACAGTAATCCAAGTACGCACTAAAAAATCAAAGATAGAAGGACATGTGGCAGTGAAGTGGGCCCATGCATTATGTGTTTAGTTGCTAAGTCTTTGGATGATTCAATGACATCAGAAAATTTTACAAGACTCAGCAACAACCATTGATCTTAATCTGAGCTTGCTTAAATCTTATGGTTGTCTCGTTATCTCCAGATCAAAAGGAATATGATTTTATCTTATAGGGACCTAATGATAACCATTGATCTCATTCAAAGATTAATTAAATCTAACGGTGGTCATGTGATTGTGAGATAAACCCAAATTCAAGGAGATGATCTCACGACTTGAAGACTAAAGACATTTGTAAACCAGATGTCAAAGTGTGGTTAAAGATAAAGTCAAAGACCAGAGTTAGAGTGGTAAAAGTAGAATGGTTTCAGTTAGATCCAATGGTGAGCACGATGACTTAGGGAAAAGATGAAATATTTTTATTCATTAATCCATTACACCTGATTGACATGTGTCCCTGCCCCATTGAAAGACTAAATGATTAAATGTGAAGATCTACGATGCGGTTCGCATCTGATCTACGATCGACGTTCACTCGCACGAGAAAGCTGCGTGATCATTATCTACTTTGAGTGTGAGATTGGATGACACGTGTCTCAATGATGAAAAGGACAAAAGCCTGAGGGGCATCGGATGACTTGGATTTTATTTGTCTTTACATGTTTTTATATTATTATTTCATCGACTAAGGGTTTTTGATTAATCTTTGATATGTCAACATTGTCTGCATGTAGGGTTTCACAGGTAATAAAAAGAAAATAAAGCGATCTGGATTGAAATATGAAAGATCTAAAGACATTCAGAAATCCATTGATATAGCTTGCAGAAGTTAAACAGATATCAAAGATCTATAACAGATTATTAATGAACTATTTGATTATATTATCGCTTTGGTCGATAACTATTTTTGAAGGATGATAATTCGTTCTTAATTGTAATTTTGGTTGTTCATTTGTTGATCTTAGGGATTAGGTTTAGTAGATGAACCATTGCATTGATCTAAAGCTTTTATGCATCCTTTGGATTTTATATAAATGAGGATACCAGGATCAATGTGAAGGGACGTCTGATCTTTGGTGACATTTTACTATTATCATTTTTTAGTTAGGTTTTAGTTTTGATCACAACTGAATATGGATTCTTATGTACCTATTTTTTATAATCAATAAAAGATAAGTTTTTTCTGTCTCTCTTGGCTTAAGGTTTCAATTCTCATTCAGTTAGTCCTTTTCAATTATTGAAGAAATTTCAATTGTTGTCTTTGAGTTGCTTATGCAGAAGAGTTATTGTCTCATATCATTGTTTGAATATTAGGAAGTGTGTGATAACTTAATTTGTTTCCAAATTCATGTTCATCTGGTCTCCCAACCATAGGAGTTAAACTAATTTGAACTAACATGGATATAATACATACCTTAATCTTCTCTGCATCTAAAGAAGTTAGATAGTTGATGGTTGAATACTGTCTTGCAAAGTTATACATAAGATTGAATGTTGGATTGACTCTATTGCCCAAGTTAATATAAGCACTGATCTGATTGTTATTGGAGATAGACATTTGATTCATTATTTCATGTTGTTGAGATATTCTAAAATTCATTCATTTATATATACACAATTTTTACAAAGTATTCTTTACAAATCTCACAAAGCATTCAGTTTTGCAGTTTTATCTTACAATTGATTACAGTTTGATTCCTTTCAAAGAAACTTGCCATACTTGTGAAGGATAGATTTAAGTGTTCATTATCTGCTATAAAAATCCTTAAAGGATAAGGTGTAGGCCTACCAACCTTGGTTCTACAGAGCCAGAACTACAAAATTTTCAACCTTTCCCTGAGGTTAAACTTGTTAGTTGGCAAAATCACTTGGGTTTCCTATCGTTGGATTGGCAAGTCCATAGGAAATCCAATCTGTTGATTTGAGCACCAATAGATTGGTGACTCCACTGGGGATTTTTTCATAAGATAATTCTCAATTGTACCAAGAAGCTCTAGTGATTATCTACTGAATATTGGATTGTTCAGTTTGCCCCATCCAAGTCACACAAAGAGATTGGCGACACTACTGGGGACAGTTTTCATAATTTCAGATTTTGCAGATCAGAGAGCTTGATTAAATAGATTGTACACTCTACTGGAAGGAAGAATCTAGAAGACCAGCAAGCAGTACTTTCCTTCTCATGGGAAGGTGGCGACTCTACAAATTTGGATGTGAGTATACCTTGATGAATGTAAGTATTCATGTTGGGTAGAAGATCCTTGTATTCAGATCAAATTGAATTAGATTTATAGAAAATCTTTTGAAGCAAGCAAGAGGTTGATGACTAGATGTATACCAAACATAAAAGGTTTCCTGATAGAGAGACTACTAGTTTCAATAATGGAAGTTATTATGATTCAGATCAATATATAAATCCCTTTGGCTATGAAGATGATCAGAATTCAGCTCAAGAAATAGAAGAAGAATATGATGAAGAAGACAATTTCCTATATGCTACATTGAGTAAACTAACTGAATATGGGAAAAAGAATCCAAAGTTATTGAGAGCTATGAAAAGGTTACCTGATGAATCCTTGGAAAAGTTAGAAAAAAGGAGAAGTGAGTTGGATTTAGTATTTAAGGATGAAGAGGAGACAAGAGAAAAAGAGATATTAAAAGGTAATGGGCAACCAAAGTACAATTCTCCTCATATAAAAAATGGAGAACCAATTTTCAACAATAATCGCACAAATCCATTGTTTGAACCTGATAATAAAGGAAGAAATGAGAGAGGTTGTAACAATAGGGGAAGAAATGATTATTGGAGACAACCAATGCAAAAAAATATGACCAAGGTAATCCTAGACAACAAAAAATGGGTAATGGTCATAGAAGTGGACAAAATCACCATGGCATGGATCATCAAAATCTCAGAGGTCAGAATGGAAACCAACACAACGTGGGCCAAAGAAGAAGATCTCCAATGGTAGTGGAAAGATATAGACAACTAGATTTCAGTGGGATAGTTGGATATCCAAATACCATATCAAGTGATTTGAGGAATACTATTCCAAAATTTTTAGGCAATGGAGTGGAATCTACTGAGAAGCATACCATAAATTTGAAGAACACTATTTAAGAGTTAGATGGAAACCATGAAGACATTTTTATGAAGTTGTTTTTCCAATCATTAATTGAAGATACTGGTGAATGGTATAGAGGATTTCCTGATGGATCCATTTCAAGCTGGTGTAGTTTTGTAAATCAATTCATTGAACAGTTTTGTGATCATAATGACACATCTTTTGCATCTCATGAGTTAACCAATATTAAAAAGAACTTTAATGAATCATTTGCAGAATTCAATAAAAGGTTTAATAAAGTTCTTAATAGAATTCCAAGAGATATAAGGCCCGTTGATTCTTTTTTGATAGATTTTTATCTAACTACTTTTGATAGTAAAACACATTATGAGATTAGATCACAAGGACCTACAACATTGCAGCAAGCTTTTAAGATTGCTTCTAACATTGAAAACAATAGAAGGGCTGCTAGAAGAATAGATAAAAGAAGTGATACTAAATTACACAATCCAAAAGTTCTTGAAAAGAATGATTTAAAAGATATTATGGATATGCTAAAGAACTTGAATGTGAAACAAGGCAAAAATGACAGACCATCATTTCCTAAAAATGATAGGCCAACATTTCCTAAAAATGAAAGATTTAGATTACAAGACATGCCATATAATACTGAATGGAGAGATGGAAGACTTGAAAAGAAGTCTTATACTAAGGAAACACCTGATCCATTGAAAAGAAACAATCATTTTGTGGAAGAGTATCCTTGGTGTGATGCTTGTAAGCTACCACATTTCAAGAAGAGGAAGATCAGAATGATGAGCAACAGCCTGCATTGAATAATGTTTCATTTGAACCAATGTGGGGAAGAGATGATTATAGTTCTTCTGAAGAAGAGTATGTTTACCATGAAGATATGAATAGAATATATCATTGTGATAAACAAAAAGGAAAAAGGCCAGTTATCAGAAGATTAATAAATGAGGAAAAGGAAGCATATACAGTTGCAACATTTGAAGAAGCAAGGAGTAATTACAAACTGAGGAATAGAACAGTGAATGTTGATCAAGGAAAACCTGTTGGAACATCTATCAAAATTCCAAAGAAAAGAATGAATCAACCTGACCTAGAAGGAACCAAAGATGATGCAAAAGCAACCCAACAGGTAGGTTCTCATCAAACACCTAAAATAGAAAAAGAGAAAACAATGGTCAGTAAGTCTATCCCTAATAATAGCTCTTTCATATCTAATGCTTTATCTCAGGTAAAAATTTCTATTCCTTTGTTTGAAATGATGAAAGTACCTGAATATAAAGATAAAACTATAAAGGTATTGTCTAATATAGGTAATGTTTTAAATGAGGAACTTACTCAAAGAGCAGTAAATGAAGATCCTCCTGTGGTTTATTTAGGAACTTCTATTTCTAAAAACAGAACACATGTGGATCCTTTTTATCTCACTTTGATAATTAACAATAAACTGCTTAAGAATTGTATGATAGATTCAGGAGCATGAGTGAACATTATGCCCGTAGAAGTCATGAAAGAGCTTGGAATGAACGTGGATATAACTTATGGGAAATGCTACGCTATGGACAATAGGTCTATACCTGTTGTTGGTATCATGAAAGATGTAGAATTTAAATTTCCTTCTTGTCCTAAAATGTCATATAAGACTGATATTATTGTTGTTGAAGTGCCTGCTTATTATGGAATGCTTTTATCTAGGCAATGGTCTAACTTGTAGGTGGTCATATTCAATTGGATCTATCTTATGCTACTATTCCAATGAATGGAAGGGAAGTAAAACTTTACAGGGAGATTAGATCTCAATATATCATTGATAAAGACATTGGGATAGAAAAGATAAACTTTTTCCATTCATACATGGACAATTTTCAAGTAAGTATTACTAAACCAATATTGAAAATTGATGGTTCCATTGAAGTGCATTTGCAGGAAAATCAAGATCAACTTTGGAAAATGACTTTTGATGGAGCATGCAGTAAAGAAGGTAATGGTGTTGGGGTCACTTTTGTGTCCCCATGTGGTAAGATCTTAGAATTTTCCTTCTTAATTAATTTTGAATGCACAAATAATGTTTCAGAGTATGAAGCATTAATCCTTGGCTTAAATATTGAAAAATCATATGGTATTAAGATGCTTTCAGTTTGTGGTGACTCTGACTTAATTGTTTCTCAAGTTAGAAATAGATTCATCACTAAGAATCCTAAGTTAAAACAATATAAAAATCTAGTTTGGGATTTGATTGAATTCTTTGATGCATTTTCAATTAAGTGGATAGAAAGATCAGAAATTTTCTTGCTGACTTGCTGGCTAATGTAGCCATCAAGTAGATTGATATCTCTTTTGATGAGATTGTGCAGATTGAGATAAAAAATAGACCATCATTTCCTAAAAATGTGCAGAATTGGTAGATCTTTGAAGATGATAGAGACCTCAAATTTTTGGTCATTGAAGACAAATATGAAGATCAGTGTATAGACTGGAATGGTTGTATTGAAAATCAAGATGGAAAAGAAACCTTATTTGGAAAATAAATTGTTCAATTGAAGAAAAACAAGATTCCCAGAGGTTTGGTTGCATTAGATGGAGTTTTTGATGATCAAGAAAATTTCAAAAGGGGTAAGATAACTAATGAATCTGAAGAGATTGAAAAAATTAACTTGGGAAATGATCTTAATCCTACAGAAGTATTTATAGGAAAAAGGCTCACTCCCAAGATTAGAGCTAATTTGATAAGTTTGTTAATAAAATATAGGCACATCTTTGCATGGTCATATGATGATCTTAAAGCCTACCGAGAGGATTTATTTCAGCATGAAATCCCTCTAAAGCCAGATGCAAAACCTTTCAGACAAAAACAACATCCTATAAACCCAATGCTAGCTCCTAAAATGAGAGAAGAAATTTTCAAGATGAGGGATGCAGGAATAATTATGCCTATAAGACATTTTACATGGGTATCAAACTTGGTCCCAGTTAGAAAAAAGAATGGAGATATAAGGTTGTGTGTTGATTTTAGAAACTTAAATATATCTTCCTTGAAATATAATTATGCATTACCTAATATGGAAGCTCTTTTATAGAAATTTGCTGGAAATGAATTATTATCTATGATGGATGGGTTCTTAGGGTACAACCAAGTGAAGGTCAAGGAATCATAACAATACAAAACAACCTTCACCACTCCTTGGGGGACCTATGTGTATGCAAGAATGCCTTTTGGATTAACCAATACATGAGCAACTTTCCAAATAGCAATGGATGTGGCTTTTGAGGGCTTGATTGATCTTATCATGGCAGTATATCAGGATGATTTAACTGCTTACTCCAAAAGGGTAGATGATCATTGTAAACACTTGGAGCAAATTTTTAGAAGAGCTTTAGAATATGGGATATCTTTGAACCCTAAGAAGTATCATTTTGGGGTTATTGAAGGGAAGCTTCTTGGTCACATTGTATCAAAGGATGGTGTAAGAATAGACCCTGAATGGATTGCAGCTATAGATAAGATTCAAATTCCTAAAATTTTTGAAGGGATTCAATCTTTCTTTGGACAAATAAATTTTGTAAGAAGGTTTGTCCCAAACTTTGCAGAGATTGTCAAACCTATTGCTAAGATGCTTAAGAAAGGTGAAAAAAATAAATGGTCTAATGAAGCCATAGAGGCATTTGCTAACATAAAAAAGTATATATAGGAAGCTCTAGTCCTTAAAACACCTGATTTATCAAAGCCTTTTTAGTTGTTTTCTTTTTCATCATATCCTACTATCGTTGCAGTTATGTTACAGAAAAATGATGAGGGTTATGAACAACCAATAGCATTTTTTAGTAAAACTCTTCAAGCAGTAGAATTAAATTATGATATAAATGAGAAGTGAGCTTATTCTCTTGTTAAAGCAATGAAATATTTTAGGTCATACTTGGTAGGAGCTAAAGTGATAGCTTATGTGCCAAATGCAGTAATTAAAGATATATTTAAGCAATCTAAAGTGACAGGTAGAAGATGCAGATGGGTGAATCAAATCCAAGAGTTTGATATGGAGATCCAAATAACAAAGTTGGTTAGAGGACAGGGTCTTGCTAAACTTATGGCTGAATCAAATCTTGAAGCAGTTCAAATAAATCAGGTGAACACTGATGAATCAATAGTAAGTATTGAAAAGTGTCCTTGGTATGCTGATATAGTGTATTTCCTTAAGCACATGAAATGAAAAAAGGGTTTAAATGAAAATCAAAAGAGGAAAATAAAGTTGCAAGCATCTAGATATGTTTTGATTCAAGTAGACTTGTACTGGAAAAATAGAGAAGGTGTCCTTTTATTCTTCCTAGACATACACCAAGTAGAGGCCGTTTTGAAGGAGCTACATGATGGAGTATGTGGGGGTCATTTTTCAGCAAGAACTACTGCCCATAAGATACTTCATGCTTGGTATTATTGGCCGCATGTTTTTAAATATATTTACACACATGTTAGAAAGTGCGAAGCCTGTCAAAAATTCTCAGGGAAATTAAAATATGATGGTGCATTACCCCTTAGATCTTTGTCAACTAAAGATCCTTTCCAAATGTGGGGGATAGATTTTATTGGTGAGATTACAGATGCTTCCAGTGGACAACACAAATGGATTCTTATTGTAACAGATTATTTCACAAAATGGGTTGAAGCCATACCCTCTAGACAAGCTACAAGCAGGGTGGTTATAAATTTTTTAACAGAGAATATACTAAAAAGATTTGGTGTTCCTTGCAAAATTATTTGTGATAATGGAATGTGTTTTAGATCCAAGGAATTCTCTAAATTTTGCAGTAATTATGGTATTAACATGTCATATTCTTCCCCTTACCATCCACAAGGGAATGGTCAGGCTAAATCAAGTAATAAGAACATATTGAAAATCATTAAGAGAATGTTGAGCAATAACAAAAGAGCATGGGATTCCAAATTACCTATGGCACTTTGGGCAGATAGGATAACAATTAAGAAATCTACTGGATTTGCCCCTTATGAATTGGTTTATGGAAATCAATCTAGATTACCATCAAACAATATGATTCATATATATAAATTTGTTAGAGAAGAACAACTAGAAGACATGAATTTCATGGAAAATAGGATGGATTGGCTTATGGAATTGGATGAAATTAGAATGGATGCACAAAGAGAGAATGTGAGGAAGCAGTTGCAGATGAAAACATTACATGACAAGAGAACTAAGGACAAAAACTTTTAGAAAGGAGATTGGGTGTTAAAGTGGAATGCTAAAGATCATGATAATGGAAAGCATGGCAAATTTGAAGCTTTATGGCTTGGACCCTACATAATTTTTGATAATGCAAGAGAAAAGAGTTACCTCTTACAAGATACAAAGGGTCATGTTCAATAATTTCCAACCCATGCTCAGTATTTGAAACCATTCTTCTCCTAAAAACAGGAAGTGTTCCTAACCCTGCATCTTTTATTTTTTAAGTTTCTTATTTTTTGCTTTCATGTTGTTCTTTGTCTCTACTTTGGTCTACTTCTCCAGAGATAACTAAGATCTTGTTGTGTCCAAGTATGCACATAAATCTCTAGAAAGAGCCACAGGTAGAACCCAAATTAACAAGTTAATTTTGAATGGTTGAATAATTTAGGGAAGTGTTTTTGCAATTATTATTTTGATTTATGGTTCATCATTGCAATTCTCCTTTCATATGCACTTATCATGTTTAATTTCATGCATTAATATATTAAATCTACCATGTTTTGTATTTTATACGGCTTGCATATATTTGAATTCATAAATATAGTCATTGGCCCTTTTTCACAATTTTTGACTTATTTTAAATCTCTGCAGGGAATATTCGCTTTTATCCTGTGCATTTGAAAATGCACTAGTCGCGTAATATCCGAAGCAGAGGGAATATCCTTTTATCATTAAGTGACTTAGTCTGAGTTGTCGATGCAAAAGTAGATCCAACAATTTTTGCTAAGTCTCATGAGTTAACCATGATTAGGAAAAGTGTTCAGAGACTTTGAGACTAGTGTAAATTCATAACTACAAACATAACTCCAGTTTGAGCTGAGTAAGGTTAAAATCCTTTTGGTCACGTGGTCTCATGAATTAATCAAGGTTAGTGGAAAGTTACCGAGATCATGTGACCGCTCAGTCACAAAGTCTCCAAAGCAAATCAAAGGTTAAAGCATAAGGTAAAGTTTTGACATTAATCCAAGTACACACTGACAAATCAAAGATAGAAGGACGTGGAAGTGAAGCGGGCCTAGGCATTATGTGTTTAGTCACTAAGTCTCTAGATGATTTGATGACATCAGCAAAGTTTACAAGACTCAGCGACAGTTGTTGATCTTAATATGAGCTTGCTTAAATCTTATGGTTGTCGCGTTATCTCCAGATCAAAAGGAATATGCTTTTATCTTATAGAGAATTAGCGATAACTGTTGATCTCATTCAAAGCTTAATTAAATCTAATAGTGTTTGCGTGATCGTGAGATAAATCTAGAGTCAAGGAGATGATCTCGCAACTTGAAGACTAAAGACATTTGTAAACCCGATGTCAAAGTGCAGTTAAAGATAAAGTCAAAGACCGAAGTTAGAGCAATAAAAGCAAAATGGTTTCAGTTAGATCCAACGGTGAGCGCAATGGCTTAGGGAAAAGATGCAAGATGTTTATGCATTAAGCCATTATGCCTGATTGACATGTGTCCCAGCCCCACTGAAAGATAGAACAATTAAATGTGAAGATCTACGGTGCGGTTTGCATCTGATCTACGATCGACGTTCACTCGCACAAAAAAGCTACGTGATCATTATTTTCTTCGAGTGTGTGATTGGATGACATGTGTCTCAGTGATGAAAAGGAAAAAATCCTGAGGGGCATCAGATGACTTGGATTTTATTTTTATTTACATGTTTTTATATTATTATTTCATCGACTAAGGGTTTCTGATTAATATTTGATAGGTCGACATTGTCTGCATGCAGGGTTTCACGGGTAAAAAAATGAAAATGAAGCAATCTAGATTGAAAGATGAAAGATATAAAGACATGCATAAGTCCATTGATATACCTTTCAGAAGTTAAAGATATATCAGAGATTTATAATAGATTATTAACGAACAATTTGAGTATATTATCTCTTTGGTCAATAACTATTTCTAAAGTATGATAATTCATTCTTAATTCTAATTTTGGTTGTTCAGTTGTTGATCTTAGGGATTAGGTTTAGTATATGAACCATTGCATTAATCTAAAGCTTGTATGAATCCTTTGGATTTTATATAAATGAGGATACCAGGATCAATGCAAAGGGATGCCTGGTCTTTGGTGACATTTTATTGTTATCATTTTCCAGTCAGGTTTTAGTTTTGATCACAACTGAACATGGATTCTTATGTACCTATTTTTTATAATCAATAAAAGATAATTGTTTTTTGTCTCGCTTGACTCAATTTTTCAATTCTCATTTAGTTATTCCTTTGCAATTATTGAATAAATTTCAATTGTTGTCTTTGAGTTGCTTATGCAGAAGAGTTATTGTCTCATATCATTGTTTGAATATCAAGAAGTGTGTGATAACTTAATTTTTTTACAACTTCTTGTTCATCTGGTCTCCCAACCATAGGTCTCCCAGCCATAGGAGTTAAACTCATTTGAACTAACAAGGATATAATACAGACCTTAATCTTCTCTGCATCTAAAGTAGTTACATAGTTGATGGTTGAATACCGTCTTGCAAAGTTATACAGAGGATTGAATGTTGGATTGACTCTATTGCCCAAGTTGATATAGGCACTGATCTGATTATTATTGGAGATAGAAATTTGATTCATTGTTTCATTTTGTTGAGATATTCTATAATTTATTCATTTATATATACACAATTTTTACAAAGCTTTCAATTTTGCAGTTTTATCTTACAATTGATTACAGTTTGATTCCTTTCAAAGAAACTTACCATACTTGTGAAGGAGATATTTAAGTGTTCATTATCTGCTATAAAAATCCTTAAAGGATAAGGTGTAGGCCTACCAACCTTGGTTTTGCAGAGCCAGAATTGCAGAAGTTTCAACCTTTCCCCAAGGTTAAACTTGTTTGTTGGCCAAATCACTTGGGTTTCCTATCATTGGATTGGCAAGTCCATAGGAAATCCAATCTGTTGATTTGAGCACCAATAGCTTCCATATCCATTGTTGTTTTGGCATGGATTTAGAGCCCTAACAAAATTGGCCTCTGTAGCTTCATAGGTGTTAGCATTATCTGTCGGTATGCTACCATTGTTGGGTCGGGTGTTCCATGGTCTATTCGATATTTGGTTCCCAAACAACTTTGTATCATCTTAAAATAGAAGCACTTCCATTTAGGACTAGTTTATCCCTCTGATTAAGTGGTTTGGGGTCATGTCAAGCACCTTGAATGGGTCTCTGACTTGGATCTGGCTTTCGCCCCTATTCAGCCTCATTTCCCACTTTTGTCCAACCTATTTCTGGCATCCTAAACTACAAAACTAAGATTTTTGACCTCAGGGTCAAAATCTACCTTTTTGGGTCAAGGTTGACCTCAACCTTGACCTAGTTCAAGGTTGAATATTCCATGCTCTTTTCAATAGGTATTAAATAAATCTGAATTAAACTCACCACCTCTATCTGATCTCAAACATTTTATCTTCAAACCAGATTCATTCTCAACTTTTGCTTTGAATAACTTGAATTTGTCAAATGCCATAGATTTTTCTCTCAAATATGTAACCCACATTATTTTAGAAAACTCATCAAAAAAAGTATAAAGTACCTTTCACCATAATAAGATCTTTCTCATGTAGGACCACACAGATAGATATGTACTAGATCCAACTTCCATTTTATCGAATATGATTTTCTTTTAAAACTGCTTCTAGTATGCTTCCCCATAACACACTCTCTACACATAGTGTTAGATGGTTTCTCAATCTTAGGTAGATCTCTTACTGTATTTTTCATACTTTCCTTCACAATGTTATCAAAGTTAACATGAAAAAATCTTCTATGCCATAACCAATTGTCATCAGCCTTCACAATAAAAAAAGAAGCTTCATATGTATTCAATTCAAATACACTACCTCTAGATTTAGTACCAGATGCGATCAAGTCTCCTGATGTACTTATGATCGAACATTTCCCATCAATGAATTTAAATTGATAACCTATGTCCACTAGCTGTCCAACACTCAAAAAATTATGCTTAAGTCCATCAACAAGAAGTACATTGTCAATATTAGTATTTCCATCCAGAGAAATAGATCCAACTCCAATGATAAGCTTAGGAGTATTGTCACCAAATCTAAAAACACCACAATCATATCTATTCAGACTAACAAACTTGTTTTTATCGCCAGTCATAGGATGTGAACAACCACTATCTATAACCCATTCATATTTCTTTTCAACACTAGATACTAAGGCTTTTTCTTCATGTATAGGTTCATCATCCTTAATAGAAATAAATCTAATTTCATCATAATCAACATCATCATCAAAAACACCTTCACTAGCCTAATAACATTCCTTGTCTTTTGAATACTTTGATTTCTAAAACTTAGGTTTATGTTTTGGAACCCTTGTAGGACATCGAGATGCAAAATGCCCAATCTTGTTGCATGAAAAAAATTTCAAAGGCAACTTGCCTTCAAAGTTACCCTTACCTCTCTTCTCTATTCTAGCGATCAGGGATACCACTTCATCTAGATTTTTTTCTTCCTCCTATATATATTCTCATCCATCAACATAGTCTCCAATTTCTTCTCTTATGTCACTATAGCTAGTGCTCACAATTTTAGATAAGGTATGTTTGTTTCTATGCATAGTCGCCTTGAATGTTGACTCAACTTTAGGTAAAGAATCTTCCAATTCTATGGCCTAAAAAGTATTTAGCTTTCCAATAAAATCTCTCTATTGAAGTTCAGTGTCAAAGGATAATCTCCTATATAGCTTGTACTTCAGTTTTGTATGCAGGTGTCAGAGATATGAGAATATTCACAATCACTTCTTCTTCACTATAAGTACCTCCAGAGTTTCTAATGTCAATAAACACTTTAGTAATTCTCTATTCACAAGCTCTAATGTTCTCATCATCTTTCATTTTCAATGATTCCATATTTGTCTTCCAATTTTTTAGCTTCACTTTTTTTTGTAAACTTATCTCCTTCATACAGTGCTTCCAATCTTGTCCAAATTTCATCTGCAGAATCTAAATATTTTACTCTTGTGAATTCACCTTTAGAAATTGTGTAGGTTAATGATTCCCTTGTGACCATATTATGTGAAAATAACTTATTTTCATCTTCAATAACTTTATCCATTTCATCCTTAGTCTTTATCTTTTCCTTTCTTTTCGTGATCATCCAGTAGTTGATTCCCAAACATAGAAAATGTGTTCTCATCTTGTTCTTCCACCTGTCAAAGTTTTCAGGATCAAATTTTGGACTATCCTTCCTATAGTAAGACATCTTTAGGATCACCTCAAGCTGATAATCTTTCTCTCTAATGACCAGTAGCTCTGATACCAATCGTTAGTTATAACAGTCCACAAGCACAACTGAGGGGGGTGAATAAGTTGTGATAAATATTTTTACACTTTAAACTTTACAAACAAAAAATTCAATTCAAATGATAACATATTAAATTCCAACACCATAACATAATCATTTTTGTCAAGGAAACCCTGTTAAAGGTAAAACCCCAGAGGGAATTAGCACCCACAAATTATGTACTGAGAGTATAGTATCCTTGTTAAAATATTTATCCCTGTTAGGAGCTTATTACAACATTATAGTACATAGTCCCTATTAAAGGATATACCCTATTAGGAGTCAAGAGTAATAGTGGGCTCACTACCCTAGCACACTTCCCAAAGAAGGTTAAATCCACCCTCAAGGATTAACAATCCGAACAAGTATATATAAGGAATATACAATCCAGTGAACTATCTGATAGCAACTATCTTTGCTTGGTCAGTTCTAATGAAGAACTATAATCACAAACTCTGCTCTACATCCAACAACCAATCAAGCTTCGCAACTTCCACACTTCTCTACCTTGAATTACCTTCTCATCACATCACTGTCACATGCTACATCTTTTTAAAAGAAAAGATCTCTCATATGTACCCTATTACTATAATTGATCAGGTTGGCCAATTAAGCTTTCCCAATATAAAGATAATTATTAAACCCTTTCTAAGATACACAAGGTACCTAAAATAAGTAAAAATCAATTACAATACATCAAATATAATCCAAGATCTGAAATCTACGCTCTCAATCCATAATACACACTACATCTTTGAAGTTTGCCACAAATAGGTCTCCTCCATAATACACGCCATAGATGATTTCACGAAAAATCACACGACTAGAAATCAACACTAAACATTCCTCAATATGTATTTTTTCATTCCTTAATCTTGCATAACCTGAATCATCATTTCCTATAAGATATACTCAAAACACAGAGACCTGCTCTGTCAAGCATCATTGTCATGGTCCAGAAACCAGGCTTCACTAAAACATCTGTAACATCTTCAATATGTAATATTAAGCCAAGTGACCATGGGAATAAGGTCATTACACATCCTTCTTCATATCCTTGTCTTTTCTCATTCTGATTCATGCATATAGTATCTGTATGCCTCTATCAATCATCATACAATAGTAATAACTAGTCTGTTCTCTCCATAGAAATATATGTTGTCATCAGTGACAAGAAATGAATGCCAATAGCATTAGTAGTACCCAATTCTGGTATCATCCAACACTCTTTCCCTCAATTTTAGCAAGAGAGAGAATCCTATTATTATTCCCTTAGCACTCATTATACAAAGAATGTGGCATAATGGAGAGAAACATAATAAGAAATAAATAGTTAGGGTATATGCAAAAAATGTGTAATATTTGGTGCTAGAACAAGTAGGCATCTATTAATTAAGTCTTGAACAAATTGTCTAAAATCAATACAATCACAAAGAGAATGTGTATTAGAATTGTGAAGGAACATGAAAATTCACCATTGTAAGAATATGGGTTGTAATGGATTTTATAAGGAAATTTGATCCTAGAATGATATTTGATATCTAGATATATTCTTCTAGCCAAAAATTCATGGTTACCATAAGGTGAAGGTTAGTTAGATTGTGTGGTTGAGTCTTGAGGTATATGACATGCTTGAAGAGGATTAGGAGTAGCTTTAGGGATATGTTCACTAATTCCTTGATCATGTTTATTAGATTGTGATGATATATGAATAGGAGAAAGAGAGGTAGAAACATCATCACCCTTACTATCTTTACGTTGGGAAGAAGAAGGTGGATTATTTATTATTTTTGGAGAGAGATCATCTAGGAAATGTCTAACATCAGCGTCATGAACAATGTTTTGAATATTTTGATTATGATCATAAACATTAGTTTCCCTGGGATGAGTTTGATTTTGAATATCAGGGGGAGTAGCATTAGGTTCATTAACACATTGCATGCATTTAGTTAAAATATGGATAAGAAACATATATGAAGCATTGATAACATTTTTGAAATGTGTCTTATAATGAAGAGATATATGTGTTAACTGCATTATGACATACACAAGAATAACATGAAGGAATAAAAATGAAACAAAATGCAACATGCTTTGATTCACTTCATTTGTTTGATAAAGAGAGGTAAGAAGGAAGGTAATGACATAACTAATTGCATACCAATCCAAATTAGAGAATTCCATGTTAACCATACAAAACTAGTTCTCAAAATAGGAAAGTAGTGAAGATAAGATCTACTATGATGCCAAAGAAAGTTCACCAAAATGTATAAGGGTGAACTCAAGCATATAATGAAAAGATCATCCAACTATCAAATCAAAAGATAGTATGCATGAAAGCATTGGGTTCACCAAAATGTAGAATAAAAAATAGTGAACAATGTTAAGAGTAGAGATCACTCACCAAGATCCCAAGTATACATTATGAATACAAATCCAACCCTTAAGTTCAAGATTGATTAACACAACCAAATGGATGAAGGGTGATAATGCATAGCTCAAATAAAAGGGGAATTTGGTATTCCTTTTGAAGGATATTGATTATGGGACTGAAAATGACTGATGCAATGATAGATATGAAAGTAAATGAAAGATTGGGGAAGGATTTGTGCACCTTGAAATGAATTTAGAGGTTATATTCCTTGAAATTGCAATTTCCAATCACAGAGATGTAGAAGACGAAAAACGTTCTAGATCTGGGACCTTGGCACCTTTAACTCCCGATTGTGAAATTCGAGGCCTCCAGGAACAAGTCAAATTTTTAGGTACAAGTTGAGATTCGACTACACCCCTCTATTTGAGATTGTTTACTTTCTAATTCTGATCTCTAAGATAACCCCAAAAATTCCTGAATCCATTTCTGCAGATCCAAAAACCTATTCCTACACACAGAAAATGGGAAATTATTTGTGTAAGGGTAGATTTCCTTGGTCAAGCCCCAGTTTAGATATTAACCTTGAATTGAAATGAAGTAAGGAATGTTAACATGTAATAGAGATTGGATCTGAAATAAAGTGTATCATGCAATGTAGATGCTCTTACTTATTTGAATGTGATCTAGAATGGTTAAGCAATAGCTTTGACTCCACACAAAAACCAAAAGGAAATCATGCAAGATAAAACATTATGAATATGTTTTTTAAATCACCAATGAATTATTGAGGAATGAAGAAATGATGCCAATGTCCTTCCAAGAAACTCATTTTCTTGGCCTCAATGGGGAAAGAAGCTTGATCTATGGAAGACACCTTGAATACTTGAAGACTTGAATGCTAGAATGTCACTTGAAATTGCACTTGGATGTTCAATAATTTTCTTGATTTCTTTCTAGATGGTTGCTTGGCAATAATGGTTGCGTTCTCATAATGATGATATATCTCTCCTTTTTTAGTGCATCCAGAAGGAGATTCTTTTATAGTGCATCCAGAAATAGAATTTCACAGGGCGAACATGGATCCAAAACCCTGATGAATGTGCCAAATAGGACCCAAGGCCAAATCTTGGATAAAAACCTAGGGGAAAAGTCAAACTTTGACTTCACCCCTGGGGGTGCAGTTGAACTTTGACTACACCCCTCTATAAAGTTTCTTTCTTGTGATTGGAGGGCATGGCCTATAATGTTTTCGGGATCTGGAAGGGTAGTTGATTCTGATATCGCCAGAGAATTCCAAGATCATAAAATGAAAGGGAAATTTAATAATTCGATGAAAATGGCGAGGATGCTTAGAAATAATATCCTACCTTTATTTTACACAAGTTAGGGAGGATTAGGGAAGAAAAAGGACCAATATGTTAATAAAGTTTATATTTAAGTGCAATATTAATCCCAATCAAAGGAACCACACTAATACGGGCCCAAAATGACCCTAAATTGATTACAAACCAAGTGCTTAATTTTTGGATGATACAACATCATATCAAACATTGGCTTATCAAGTAACACTCATTTTTGGTAAGAAAATGAGTATCGTTGTTGACTCGTTTGGTTAAGTGAATCTCATATTTTTATTGATTTATCTTGATTCATGTTCTTATGTTTCTTTGGGATATCCATGAGTGATTAGAGAAGTCATGATGGTTTATGAATTATTTTTCTTTGTCTTTTGTTTGTGGGATGTTTGTCATGAAGTCTTAAAGAGCATTTTGGGCGTTTATGGTAAGATCCTTCACATCTATATATAATATGTAATTGTAAAGTATGTTGCAATAGATAATTTAGTTGTGATACACTACACATACCTTGACTCTTAACGCCTGACCTAGATGAATTGGCCCACATTCCTTGTCTATTTAAAGTTCCTATAAAAATGCAAAGGGATAATCGTGCCTAGGTCATTCATATATGGGAAGGATGGTATTCAATTTTTCTATAATAAAAGTGGCTCAATGATAAATTAAATTTCTCATTTAAGTTGGAATTCGGAGGTGGTTAATATAATTTAAGGTTTCAATCAGGATTCATCCTCATTGTCTCCTCTCTTACCATCCCATAAGTCAATTCTAACATTGTATTAGTCAGTCAATCAATCCATCTATCAAAATGGTCAAATCAATTTTAAAATTAGTCAAATCAATCATTTAATAATTTCATCATCATTTGTCTTTAACAAGATATTTCTTTCCTAAAACCAGACATCATCATTTGTCTTAAAAAAGATATCTCTTTATTGAAACTTGACATCATCATTTATCTTAAACAGGATATGTCTTTCCTGAAACTAGACATCATCATTTGTCTTATACATGATGTATCTTTCCTGAAACCAGACATTACCTCTTGTCTTATACAAGATATGTCTTTCCTGAAACCAGACATCATTACTAGTTAGATTGTCTCTTTTATGGATTAAACTATGTGTGATTTTTTTATCATCAATGTTTCAGATCATACTACATGATCCATCATTTCCCTCTATCTTATGCTTCATCCTAATGATGGATCATGTAATATGATCCAAAATGTTGATGATGAAAAACCACACACAGTTTAATTAAAAAAAACAATAATCTAACATTATAGACGGTGGAAATTACATGAGTCTTATATCAACTAGTCTTGTACGGGATGGGTCCTTCCTGAAACCAAACATGATTCTTATCCACAATATTTGTGTCCAATGTCAATCAAATAGTTATCATAACCTACCAAAATTCTTCTATTCTTACTAATTATTCTTTTTTTCTAAATGTTCTCTCAAGAGATCATGTATGCCTTTCTTGCATAAACAATCTCTCAAGGGGAAATCATTTACCGTGTTGTCACATTGTTCCCATTGGGGCATACCAGGGCATAATTTTGATTATTCTTTGAAATAATGCCTAAAAATTCATTGTATAAAAGAGGGTAAAAATGTCCCATGCCTACAAGCAAAAATTTCACTAACATTCTTCTTAAATTATTAAATAATCTTTATTATTTGTTTAATTTGTGTCTTTCTACTACGTTCTAAATTATGATTCATCATTTCTCTTTAATTGCACCCAATAATGAATGTGCACACATGCCTAGTGTGTGATCCATACTCTGAGCCTGATGCACACCTATGCTTGATTTTGATTTGGTCTTCTCATGCTTTAAATGAGGGCACTAGAGTTTCACATATATACGACTACATGATGGGACTTGAATCCCCTTGGCCAAGGTACAAAACCATGGTGAATGACATAACTAGGATTTTAGGGAGGCTATCTATGTTGTGTGTGGTTCATGGAGGTTATTTACCTAGGGAAACCTTGCTAGAGCACCCACCTCATACTCTATCTAGAGTAAGCCATTTTTCACCAAGTAGCTAACCAATTTCACAATATGAATGGAGAATTGGTGGGTGGAGGTATAAGTTGTGTAACAATGGATTTTTGGGCCTAGTGAATCCACATGGAATCAGGTTGTAAAGATGGTTCTTTAGTATTGAGCTACAAAGGGTATGAGGTGGTGATGAGGTATACTAGCAAAGTCACTAGATGCACCAAGTTGCACTATAGTATTGCAATGATGGAAGTCAAGCTCCTAAAGTGGGATCTTATAGAACCCCTAAAGGGGATTAAAAAGGTGCAATATTAAAGTTTTATATTGGATTGGTGGTTCGTATTGCATAAGAGGTTAAAATGGATGTAGAAATTTTAGTACTAGAGTGGTTCCTGAAGGACATTGAGTTGGGTTGTGTTGGGAATGAATATAATCAAGTTAAGTTGGAGATTGCAACGTTGCCAAAATTTGATACAATCTTGAGAATGGATTAGTAACATGTTGAAGGGGTGAAGTTATAAACTTAGTTATAATTTTTAGTCATGTTTCAAGTTAATTAGAATCGTTGTTGCATCAGAGATTGTGGTTATTACTAAGGTCAATTTTGTAATGAAGGACCCAATAGGGAGTTCAACCTACAAAGGTATAGAAGTAATCTAAATAAGTAATATAGAGGGATGTGGTAGTTGGATTATCATAGCGTCAAGAGCACACCTCATGAACCTAAGAACTTGGGGAGCCCACAAGGAAATTTAGATTTCCTCCCCTCAGGAATGATGAAGTGATAGCCAATTAAGTTACCAATTCTTTGTGAACCCTAAAATGAGTGAAGAAGAGGAAAAAGGATGAGTCAAAAATAAATAAGAGGTTGGAGTATGGAGTGGTTGTTGGAACCTTGGGAACCCTAGATAGGTTTTTGGTTCCTGGTGAACCAAAAAAAGAAAGAGAAAGAGGAAGAAATGAAAGAAGTCAAAGCTTCCCATGCTTATTTGAATAATGGGAATCTCTAACAAAGTTCTTAATTGCCTATGAGATTCCAAATACTTACAAGAAATACAATTGGAGCTTGAAGGAATGAGGAGCAAGTCCAAGTTCTTGAAAAGGTTAGAACCCTAAAGAGATTTTAGAAAATATCATTTTAGGTATAGATCCAATCAAAGTTGGAAATGGTTCTTGAAACCTCAAGAACCCCTTACAAAGTTCCTAGTTCTCAATGAATATATAACCAAGCAATGAAGAAATCTACAAAGTAGGTGAAAGAGTTATCAAAGGTACTAGGTGTTCTAGAAACACTTAAAACCCTCAATTGGTTCTAAAGTGATCAGAAATAGTTGATTGCTAGTGGTAAGGAAGGAAAAAGAGCTAATTTATAATAAAAATCATCAAATTTTTAGAGTGTTCTAGAAACCCTTATAATCCTCAATAAGTAACTATGATAGGGCTGACCCCAAATTAATGAATAATTGAAGACAATCCATTAGTGATAAAGATGAAAGAAGTAAAGGAGAAGAATCCCAAGAGTTTTAGATGTTCTAATAGCCCTCAAAACTATTGCCTTCTTCACAGGTAAACTTCAAGTCTTGATGATGGCTAAAGAAAAGGATAAAAAGTATAAAATGATAGAGAAAAAAATAAGTCAAGTGTTTTGGGTGTTCCAAGAATGCTCAAAACCCCCTATTAGTTCCAATTCATGATATAGGTCCTAATTTTATTTTAGATCAATTATAAATGATCAACAAAATGCCAAAAATATGCTAGATCATTGATTTGAACACCTAAAGCACAATATTTTCATTTTTTCATGTCAATCAAAGGGAAATATTTAGTTATTTTTAAAAAAATCACTTGCATGAGAGGATTGGTTACAAATTTCTTTATTTTCACTATAGATTTGAATATTGGCATGTTATTGGTGTCAAATAATTCTATTTTTCATAAAGAGTTGAAATCTTGGTTGAATTCAAGACACATTGTCTCCTCCCAACAACATGTAGCTTCATTTTTATATTTGAAGGGGGATGCACAATTATTTGAAATTATTTTGGAAATAGCCTTAAGGATTCTGAGAAGATTTTGGGATAGAGATTAGATATTTTTTGTTTTTTCCATAGCAATACACAACACATTTGATAAAAAATAATGTATTTCATACCCTATAAAATCACCTTTCAAAATAAATTTTGAAACTCCCTCACATTTACTTATTTTTCTGCAATCTTTCGACACTTTTTTTCTTAAAATTCATACAAAGTATTTGGGTCTTTCATATATTTTCATAAATTGATTTTTCTAATGTAAATATGTTTCAATAAAAATAAAATACAATAATAAAAATATAAAAAAACTACAAAAGCAATAATAGGGACAATATCTAGAAACCCACTAGTCAAGCATCACAACCAACACTAGAAGAACACACTAAATCTTCAACATATGCTACTAGAGAAACACATATCTCTAGAAAAACCTACAAATTGCTCATGAAATATCTACTTGAAAACTGTAGGTTCAATCACACCATCAAACATTGATTTGCTCCAAGTTAGAAGATATGCCTCTCTATATTTGACTTGACCATACTTCTACAATAGAAAGCACACTGCAACAGTAGAAAATATGTGCAAGTAAATATTATTTTTAAATAGACTAAAATGATTAAGAAATCAACCCAAAGACATAAACCAAAGAAACTGATGCAAGAGAATCTTAGGATCTTGGCAATCTTGCATCAACCAAAAAAATTTCCTTTAGTTTGTTCTATGTTTTGTTCCAGTCAGGCAGTTTTTGGTGGTGGTCAACTTGTTCTTGTTATTTTTGGTTACGGTCGTTACATTGTGTTTTTGGCTTATTTATGGAGCTTATCCTATTATTGCAACTCATTTGGTTTCATCATGTGTGATTTCTGGCATATTATTCGTGTATCTGTCTGGTTCTTCATTTCTCAGCTAGTGGTTGAATTTTCTGATCGGTTTACAATCTTTTGGTTGGTGTTTATGGGCACAATTGTGTCAATTAATTATTAAGTTTGAGGCTAACTTTGTTTTTTGATCACTTCACTTCAATCTTTGATTAAAGATTGTTCTTTAAGATTCAGGTCCTGGCCTATTTGGGTGTAATGTATTTACTCATTTCTTGGGGAATGTAATCTTTTCAAGGCCAACCAATGATTGCAATTTCTTTATAAGCTTATGGACTTGTTCCTAAGGAATAGGATGATTTGATAAGATTATTTATCGTAGATTGAGTAGAAGTTGGAGGGTTTTGAGTTTAATCAGGCCTACATTCTTGGCATGTATGAATGGCATGTGAAAAAACATGTTGCAGATCTGTTGTAAATGATTTTCAATGATGATCAGAATCTTAATCTCTTGTTTTCACATATTTTGTCTTGTTTTCTTCCATTGTGTATGTTGGCTGCAAGGGTTGGACCAATCTCCTTGAAGTTTCTCTATCCTTGACAACGTCAGGTGGTATTAGAGTGAGGTTGAAGGATGAACAATATTGAGGTTGAATAAGGTGGAGATTCTTGTGTTGACATATTTGAGTTCCTAACTTGTGAAGCCCTAAACCTGTTGATAGTGACATGGAAGATTGAAGATCTGACTTGAAATCATAGAGGACTTGTACAAGGTTTCTAGGAAGGGTTTTCTGCTATTGTTGTTGGGTGTTTAGTTTTGAAGGCATGCCGATTGGAGGGAGGTTGCATGTGTGTTTGATAGATCACTAGTTGGTAGAGAATCTTGTGATAGATCATTAGTAGGAGAGACAATTGCACTTTAGGATTGGATAGTGTTTCCTAAATGGATGATCCCTAGAAGGTAAGATAAAATGATGGAAGACTTTAGGGTTGAGATGAGGAATGAGATCAAAAGTGTGTTGACTAGATTCAGGAGGAATCATAAAACTAAAGAGGAATTTGAAGAAGCTGTTAAATATCTTGAGACTGTAGATGTTGAGATCCCTGCAGATGAGGAGAGATTGATGAGAGTTGTGGCACAAGTAATTAAAGGTCATAAGATCAAAATTATTACTTTCATCGGTTCATTTCATCCTAAGGATTTGAGAGACAAGATTAGAGAGAGAGAAGATTTCTTTGAGCTTGAAGATATTAGAGACCCACAGAGGGTTAAGTTAGCATAGATTAAGTTGAAGGGTCATGCTTCCTTATGGTGGAAGGAATTAAAAAAATATAGCGAAGAACATGGTGAGACAAAAATCACTAGATGGAAGGTGATGGTTGCTAGGTTAAAAGCTAAATTCATTCCTGAGGATTATGAATTTCAGATGTACAAGAAGTTGCATAATTTGAGGCAGAAAGACATGAGTGTGGAGGAATATACATAATAGTTCTACAAGATGACTATCAGATTTGGTAACAATGAAGTATCTAAGGAGAAGGTGGCTAGGTATGTTAATGGTCTAAGATTTAGTATTTAGGATGATTTGAGTATGTTGAGGATTAGTACTATTGAGTATGTTAATCAGTACGTATTAAGTACACATTAAGGTCAGATGATAAGTTGAAGAGGAGACAAGCTAACCTTAGAGGGAAAGAAAAGCAAGTTAGTAACAATGATAGAGAGGACCAAACCATTGAAACTGAACTAGATTAGAAGATACCTAGAAGAGGGAATGATATTAAGGATTTCAAAGGCATTTTTCAAATGTGGTGGCATAGGACATAGGGATTTTTAATGTTATGAAGGATCTAGTAAGAACATAGGAAAACATAATATTATGGCACATGAGGAAAAAACTCTTGGTCAAGTTGTGGAAAATGAAGTTGAGCCAGAGATAGGAGAGTTTATTATGCTTAGGAGAGTTATGTTGAGTAAGAAGGAAGTTGAACCTTTACAAAGGAGGAATTTGTTTAGGACTATTTGCAAATCAGGAGGTAAGTGTTGTAAGGTTGTTATGGATAGTGGTAGTACTGATAACTTGGTATCAAAAGAGATGGTGCAAAATATTGTATTGAAGAGGCTTAAACATCCTTGTCCTTATGGGATAGATTGGTTTTCAGATAATCATATGGTGGAGGTCAAAGAGAAATTTTTTGTTAAATTCAACATTGGACCTTACAGAGATGAAGTTTTATGTGATGTGGTATCTATGAGTGCTTGTCATGTTCTATTAGGAAAACCTTGGCAATTTGATAGAGGGGCTATTCATGATTGTAGAATAAATTTGGTCACAATAGAGAAGGATGGAAAAAAATTTACTCTATTTCCTTTGAAGGAATAATAAGGATGAAGTGCAAGGAATTTGAGTATGGTGAAGAGTTATTGTTTAGAGAAGAAGACTACCAAGGTTAGTATGGATTAGAAGAATGATCTTGCAGGTAGATCTGGTGAAGGAAAGTTAGTATTTGATTGTAAGAAGGATAAAGTGGAGTAGCATGTGACTTTGGTTGATGAACATATGAGGGTTTATAATAGAGGTAGACCGGTTGTGTAAAATGGAAGAGTTAGTGATCTGATATTTGGTGTTGCTAGAAGCTATGATGAAGTGAGTACAGAGAGGAGTAAGTTGACGGATCTGACAGAAGATACTATAGAGGTGAAGAGGTAGAGAGTTGTAGATAAATAGGAGGTTTGGATTAAAAAAAAGAATGACATTTATGTTCCAAGGCTTGTCAAATGTTCATAAGATTATCTTATGGAACATTTTCTATTACTTGGGGTATATGATGTAGGAGCATCTTAGGATCTTGGAAATCTTGCATCAGCCAAAAAGATTTCCTTTACTTTATTCTTTGTTATATTCCAATTAGGCATGTTTTCATGTTTTTGGTGGCGGTTGGTCTATGCTTGTTATTTTTGGTTGCAATCATGACATCATGTTGTTTTCTTAGTCCTAGAGATTATCCTATGATCGTAACTCATTTAGTTTCATCATGCATAAGTTATGATAGATTATTCATGTATCTATCCTGTTCTTCATTTACCGGTTGGTGGTTGAGTTTTTTTTATCACTTTCCGATCTTCCAGTTGGTGTTTCTAGGCGTGATCATGTCAGTTCATTATTATGTTTGAGGCCGAGTTTTTTTTTTTATGGATTCACTTAAATATTTCATTAAAGATTGTTCTTTAAGATTTGGGTCCTGACCTATTTGGGTGTAATGTATTCACTCATTTCTTGGGGAATGGACCAATCATTGTAACTATTGTATAAGCTTATGGAAGTGTTCCTAAGGAGCAAGATGATGTCATAAGATTATTTAGCATAGGTTGGGTATAAGTTGGATGGTTTTTAGTCTAATCAAGCATGTGTTCTTGGCATGTATGACTGGCATGGGAAAAAAAATGTTTTAGATCTATTATAAATGATTTTTGATGATGATAAGAATTTGAATCTCTTGTTTTTACCTATTTTGTCATGTTTTCTTCCATTATGTATGTGTTGATCTCTAAGTTTCCTTGATCATTAGTGTCCCACACTTAGTCATTTATCTAGGCAGGTTATTCGGTCATCACTACGACCGAGATATCTAGTATAGGCCGAGTAGTAGTCATTGTCAATTAGATAGTAGTTGCTGAGTTACATAGAAGCTGAGTGAAGTTGATCAGTTCATGCTGAGCACCAGAGTCTTTATATGCTGAGCAATACAGTTTTGTCATACATGTCAGGAATGGCACAAACTTAAAGGTAAACTATTTTGGGCCGACTTGTTTGAGTATTTAATGTTTTCAATATAGTTAATTACGCATTAAATCATTTGACCCAATACGTGGCATGGAACTAGTTAGAAAATTGGAATGCCCAAGCGGCATAAGTATTTGATCTTGATTGTTGATCTAGATCTCAATACCAAATTCGTAAGGTATATAAGATTTATTCTTTCCCTAATTTTGTAAGGTGTGTGTGAAAACATGAGAGATGTGCAAAGGGTTATTTTGAATAAGAAGCATAGATCTAGCAGAGCAATAGAGTAGTGAGAAGCAGAGTAAAGTTATATCAGATTATTAAATCAGAGAAGGTACTGGAAAGAGGAGATCCATTATCAACATCTGAGTGTATATCGAATGATCAAATCTTGAGACATTCTAACAATTGTATCAGGTGAAATCTCTTAATAGATTGGTTCTAACAAACCTTTCTAATTCTCTTAGCCAAGTGCTTACTTTGTTGTAAGTTTAAATCCTTTTACAAGGTAGATTGTAATGATCTATAGCTCTTAACTGGATAGACCTTTAATCAGGTAGATCACAAGTTGTGATCAAAATTTGTAGCCCTAACAGGCACACTTTATTGTTGTAGTAGTAAAGATTTTGTGGGTGTCATCCCCACCCCAGTTTTACCTTATTGGGTTTCTGGGTTACCAAAATTATGTGTCTTGAGTTATTTATTTTATGGTAGGATGCTACTAGTTGATAGATCAATTATATTTATGCATGATTGTGGATTAGTTTGATTTAAGAGATAAAATTTTAAAAATCTGGTTCACCCCCCCCCTCTTAGTAGCTTGCTTTCCCATCTTGTATTTCCAACAATTGGTATCAGAGCGCAGTTCTCCCATAAAAGGTTTTAATCAGCTTGAGAATACAGATCTTGAGATGGAAATTTACAAATTGGGTAAAGTCATTGAGAATCAAAAGATTGATATTCAATTAGCATTACATCAACTTGAGATAGCAAGACAGGAATTAAAGAAGTCCTTGCTAACAAGGAAATATTTGGCCAAACAAATGAATGACACTCATTATCAGGAAGAAGACACTGAAAAATCTATTTTAGAATGGAAATTCTACTGAGAGCAGCAAAGAAATTACAGATCTACTGGAAAGGAACAATACACTGTGCGAAGAAATCAGAAACCTAAAAAGAGAACAAGAAACTCAAATAGTAAGACTATGTGAAATGGTGGAACAAAATAAGAAAGTTGAAGATGACAAAGCTATGGCTGAAGAAGACAAAATAATGATGACTATCAGACTTGATGAAAGTACACATGATGTACAAATGATGACAAACAATCAGGTTGACATGGTAAATCAACTACTACTTGTGAATCAGGAGATCAACAGGAAAGACATAGAAATTGTGAATATGAGATCTGAGAACAGTCAATTGAAAGATAAATTGAGATCTGAGAAAGAACTTAATGAAAGATTGAACAAACCAAATGAATCTTTGAATTATTTTGAAAATCTAATAGAAGCATCAAGAAGATCCAAGGATTCTTCTGAATTAGGTCATACTGAACAACAGAGATCTACTGAGAAAGGAGAATCATCTAAGATTGGTGAAAAGAGGAATGCAAAGTCAAAGAACAACAAGCTTGTATGCTACCACTATGGAAAATTAGGACACACAACAAACATCTTTCAAAGCATGAATGGTAAGTTCAATCCTAAACCTAATTTTAATGGTAATTATTTAAACTGTAAGAAGTTTGTACATCAGGCACATTAATGTTGGGCAAAGGAAAGCAATGCACCTCCCACACCTAGATTCAATGGGTATTGTTATAACTGTCAATAATTTTGGACATAGAGCACAAGATTGCAGATCTAATGCTAAACAACAATGGACATCAAAGACACAAGCAAAAGCACCAAGGAAAGGTAACACTTACAATTGGGACTACAACACATGACATAGTTTTCATTATTATGGTAAGTATGGGCATGTTCCAGAAAATTGCATAAAGACACATTTCATAGGAAAATCTAAGATTTGCATGAATGGAAGCCTAGTTTGTTATAATTGTCTGAAAATTGGTCATACTAGGAGAGATTGCAAAACAAGGGTACCTGCTCCTACTGTTGAGCAGATTAGAGCACAAATGAACCAAACATGGATAAGGAAAGAAGAACTGTGTAGTAGTGAAGCTACTACAGTCGAGGTCACCCAATCCAATGGATCAGGTGATCACACCATCACCAACTAAGAAAATGAGGTATGTGAGGAACTGTATTTATATTTCACATCTTTCATCAGTTCCTAACATATAAAAATGAAAAAGTCCATATCTACATATGTAAAGATGCATCGGGACACATTTTTGAGACATATACCGAGTAAAGTCAATATGCACTATAGGTGCCAAGCAACAGTCTTATTGTGCACTAAGATTTAGTTCTCTAGTGTATGCCGAGACGGTATGGTTGACCAAGTAAGTTTTGTTTGGTGACCAAGTATGGGTTGTGACCGAGAGGTAGGCGAGTTTTGTGAGTCGGCCGAGGATAGCTGTATGGCACTCACTCAATGGAAAGAACATTTAATGCTAACCTAATTTCAACCTTGGGAAGTTATATAAAGGAAATAGCCATTCATTTTCATTCTCACCATGCGATTAAGAATTTCACGGAGTGATTGAGCATCTGTGAACTTTATTTCTACAAGATTTTTCAAAGATTTCTATAGCGTGTCGTTAGCAATCTTGAGTGAAAAGAGTGAATTTTGATATTGCCGAGGCACTATGTTCATCGTATTTGAAACCCTATTTTTTGGAAATCATGGTCGTGAGTTCTTCCGCAAAAGCTAAGAATATGGAGAAGGAGTTTATGAAAGTTCAATTGGTTAGGAGCAACACCTATGCGCCTCCTAATTTCTGAGCAGTTCTTGAAAGCACCATCTAGGGTGATCTGACTGAAGCCCTGTCATCGATTCCACCTAAGGTATTTATGATTCATGATGTTAGGTCTTGTTATATGTGCAAAGTTAGCAAAATTGGAGATCATGAGTAAAGGGAATCCTACAACAAATTGTGTAAAGACGGAGCCCTAACAGTTGAACATAAACATCTAGCCAAGAGAGGGTTAACTCATGCCCTAGATTTCCTGAGGGATTTCAAAATGGAATGGATTGAGATTTTCCTTATCCGTACACATGACATGAACATATGGCGGGATAATGGACCAGTTAGGATTACAAAGGAAATCATCCACAGGGTAACTGGTTATCCAACTATTAATGGGAAGAGAACCATGAGATGTCAGAGTAAGGAGGATATAGAAGAAAACACTGGGGCAGTTTGGAATAAAAGAGAAATGATGATCTCTACAATCAAGGATTTGGAGCTTAATTTTTTAGTTAGGCTTATTGCTCAGAAGTTTTATCAGTCGAGCCGACTGGACATTGTCCCATGTATTGCAGTCGACCAGGCTTGGAAGATTGTGAAGAAGGACCATACTTATGAACTTTTCGAGCTTCAGATGACGTAGCTGGCCGAGAACCTTTCTTCAATCTGAAAGTCAAAGAACTCAATGTGTAAGTTCGATTTTGTGCTAGTTTGAGTATTCTTCTATATACATAATACATTTCCTACTTTTGGAGATATTGTATGGAAGACAAACCAACCAATTACACAACAAATCAATTTTCTTATTGAGAAATTAGGTGGTAACTTTAAAAATATAATGGGAACATACTTTTTTTAGTTCAAGAAAAAGATGAGATTGAGAAGCGGAATTCCCAGGTCACTAGTTGAGAAACACTATGAGGATATTTGTTTCCTAGTGGATACAGATTTTACCTATGTTCAGGAAGTAGTGCCGAGGGTATCATGGCTAAGGCCATTACATTATGAGGTGAATATTGATGAGACATATGCAGCTATAAAACCTCTACTCGTAGAGGAGATTGATGGTTCAGTCAGACATTTTGGGAATTATGAGGAAGCTAAGTCCAAAATCTCTATGGATTTGAAGGCTGGCACTATGGAGAGGAAAAGGAAAAATATTATAAAATATTTGAAGAAAATGGTTGGGATAGAGAGTAATGAAGAAATAGAGGATGTACCTTTGGGTTTATCAATAGGACATGGAGAGGATATGTCTAGTGAAAAAGAGGAAAGTGAACCTGAAGAAAATATCATTGTCAAAGCAAAAGGAAAGCAGCCAGTAGTTGCCAAGGCAACTAAACCAAGCAAAGACAAACCTAAGGCTACCCCTCCTATTGTTAACTAGCCTAGGACTAGGAAATCAATTGTTTCATATCTTTCCAAGAAAACAACTGCATATACAAGGAAGAATGCTGGAGAGAGCAGCTTAGGCAAAAGAAAACAAGTTGAAACAAAGGTTGTGCCGAGCAAACCTGAGAAGAGACCGAGGAGGAAACTAATCTTGGAGAAAGAAGATGATGAGGAGAAGAAAGATATAGATGAACTCAGAAACATACCTATAGCATCACATAAACCACTGACCAATATTGATGAGGTATGTAAGAACATTAGAAGTATAGCTGGAATAGTAGGATTCAAATTTATTAAGTATGAGAAGCAAAGTATAGTAGACAAGCATAAGATTCACGAAGCACTATTAGACATGATGGGTACATTTAAGATGAAACCTATAGAGATAGGGGACCTTGTCCCCATAGAAATTTATAATATTTTATCACAAAAGTGGCAATATGAATTGATGAATGAAAGAAAGATAAGGGAAGGGACATTAGCTAAGGTCATTCCTGGATTAACAAAGAAGCAAATGGGAAAATTCATTGAACAATATCAAAGGAAGTTTATTCCCAAACAAAGAGCCTACGCAATTCTAAAAAATGATGTTGAAGGTGTAGTCCATCAGAGCACTTGAATTTGGAAGGAGACTTTTGGGCTATTAACTAAGAAAGAAGATAAGAAAGGTGAAGGTACCTTAGAACAGACGGAATCAGAAGAATAGATTGCTACTGCATAGGAAGAGACTGAAATGGAATTGGAAGAGAAAACAGACAAAGTGAAAACTTTAGATCGAACAGTGGATAGTCCCATTGTCACTACAATTGAAGATAATAGTAATGTGTATGTCGAGGACCAGAATGAGCCGACAGACACAGGAAGGCTATCGCCTATTTGTGCAAATGAGGCCGAGATAGAGAAAGCAGAAGAAAAGGAGATAACAAATGATAATCCACCTATTTTAGAGGTTGTGCAAACATTTTTAGATAATGCAGATAAGATGGAAGAAATTTCAAATAAGCCTACAGAAAAAGAGGTTATACAAGTGTTGGTGGATCTACCACACTCTGTATCATCTACTCCAATTGGACCTAAAATTGGGAGTATACCTGATCACCAGGTAATTTTGACTTAGTTGAAGACTGCACTTGAAATTAATACTGACAAAGGAAAAGATATTGAAGAACCCGAGCTGAGTATTAGCTCACTAGAGCTCAAGAAGAAGAAGAAGCTAAACAAGAAGAAGTCACCGAGCTTAAATGTCACATTGGATGAAGTTATTGTGATTCCTAAATCAGATCTCAAGAACTTGTCATATGAGAAGATTCAGTCTCTTCAAGACCTATTAAAGAGGAAGAAGAGACAAGAGGAAATGAAGAGGGAGCATAAGCAGAAGCAAGTTCTACATTATATAAAGGATATTTTTCTGAAAGATTTTGACATGGAAGATGAAAATGAGAAAGCATCAATTCTGGAACAGTTAGTTCACATTGTGCAGAGAGTTAATGATGAAAACATTGAGACAAATGAAATTTTTTTGCAATGGTCTGAGAGAAAATTTGAGAACAAAGTCTTTGAGAAGATATCAGAAGAGATTGCTACCAAACAGGTTGAACTTTCTTCTCTTGTTGACATTCTTGAGGGAGTTACAAATAATGTTTATTCTTTCTACAAAATTTTATGTGATGTAAAATTCTTTACAAAGGATAATCAATAGCTTATTGAGAAGTTTCAATTAGGTTTTAAGTCAATAGTGAGCTCATTGAGCATGGATGATAGTTCTAGCTCCATACATTTTGATATGTTGACTCATGCACAAAGCAGATTAGCCAAGATTATGGCTGAAGATGGCCGAATAAGGGCCAAATTGATAATGATTCAGACTAACTTGATACCTCATTTGGAGGTTATTCAGAAGGAACTTACAGCTGCATGTGAATTAGTCAAAAGAGATTCTCATCTCTCTACTGCATATAGTTTGGTAAGTCTAGCTTTCGAGCTAGAAATTAAGTTACAGGTTATGAAGTTTGTTAAGGATAGTTGGGATACAATGTTTGCATTGATATTATAGCTTCATAAGCCATTTTTGGATAAATATAACTTAACCCCTACAACTATCAGTGACAAAAACAAGGGGGAAACAGATAAGGGAACAGAAAAAGATGTGTAGCAACAAGAATAATTTATTTTTTTTGGCATGTATACTATGTAAATATTAGATAGCATCTAAAGTATAATCTTAGGGGGAGTACATTGTGTACCTAGGAAAATTTTGTGGATGTGAAGAAATGATAAGTGTTTTTTCCACTAATATAAAAGGGGGAGATTGTTGATCTCTACGTTTTATTGATCATTAGTGTCCCACACTTAGTCATTTATCTAGGAAGGTTAGTCGGTCATCACTTCGACTGAGCTATCTAGTATAGGCCAAGCAGTAGTCATTTTTGACTAGATAGTAGTTGTGGAGTTACAGAGAAGTCGAGTGAAGTTGATCAGTTCATACCAAGCGCTAGAGTCTTTATATGCTGAGCAATACAGTTTTGTCACACATGTCAGGAATGGCATAAAATTGAAGGTAAATTGTTTTGGGCTAACTTGTATGAGTATTTAATGTTTTCAACATAGTTAATTATGCATTAAATCATTTGACCCAATACGTGGCATGGAACCAATCAGAAAATTAGAATGCCAAAGCGACATAAGTATTTGATCTTGATTATTGATCTAGATCTCAATTCTAGATTCGTAAGGTATATAAGATTAATTCTTACCCTGTTTTTGTAAGGTGTGTGTGCATACATGAGAGATGTGCAAAGGATTATTTTGAATGAGAAGCATAGATATAGTAGAGAAACATAGCAGTGAGTAGCAGAGTAAAGTTATATCATATTATTAGATCAGAGAAGGTATTGGAAAGAGGAGATCCATCATCAGCATCTGAGTGCATATCGAAGGATCAGATCTTGAGACATTCTAACAAGTGTATCAGGTGAAATCTCTTAATAGAGTGGTTCTAATAGACCTTTCCAAATCTCTTAGCTAAGTGCTTACTATGTTGTAAGTTTAAATCATTTTACAAGGTAGATTGTAAAGATCTATAGCTTTTAACCGGGAATACCTTTAATCAGGTAGATCACAAGTTGTGATCAAATTTTGTAGCCATAACAGGCACACTTTATTTTTGCAGTAGTGAAGATTTTGTGGGTGTCATCCCCACCCCAATTTTACCTTATTGGGTTTCTGGGTTACCAAAATTTTGTGTCTTGAGTTATTTATTTTATGGTATGGATGCTACTATTTGATAGATCAATTATATTTATGCATGATTTTGGATTAGTTTGATTTAAGAGATAAAAAATTTAAGATCTGATTCACCCCCCCCCCTCTCAGTATCTTGCTTTCCCATCTTGTATTTCTAACAATATGTTTTCTTCAAGGGTTGGACCGATCTTCTTGAGGTTTCTCCATCCTTGACTACATCGGGTGGTATTAGAGTGAGGTTGAAGGATGAACAAGATTGAGGTTGAATAAGGTGGAGATTCTTATGTTGGTAGATCTGAGTTCCTGACTTGTGAAGCCCTAGACCTGCTGATCATGAGGTGGAAGATAAAATATTTGACTTGAAATCATAGAGGACTTGTACAAGGTCTCTAGGAAGGGTTTTCTACTATTTCTATTGGGTGTTGAGTGTTGAAGGCATACCAATTGGAGGGAGGTTGCATATGTGTCAGATAGATCACCAGTTGGTAGAGAATCTTGTGATAGATCACCGGTTTGAGAGATAGTTGCACCTAAGGATTGGATAGTGTCGCCTAAATGGATGATCCCTAGAAGGCTAGAGAAAATAATGGAAGACTTTAGGGTTGAGATGAGGAATGAGACCAGAAGTGTGTTGATTGGATTCAAGAGGAATCCTAAGGCTGAAGAGGAATTTAAGGAGGGTGTTGAAGCTCTTGAGACTCTATATGTTGAGAACCTTCCAGATGAGGAGAGATTGATGAGAGCTATGACACAAGTAATTAAAGGTCATAAGACGGATGTTTTTAATTTCCCCGGTTCATTGCATCCCAAGGATTTGATAGACTGGATTGGAGAGAGAATATTTCTTTGAGCTTGAAGATATCAGAGACCCACAGAGGGTTAAGTTAGCATAGACTAAGTTGAAGGGTCATGCTGCCTTATGGTGGAAGGAATTGCAAAAATATAGAGAAGAACATGGTGAGACAAGAATCACTAGATGGAAGGTAATGGTTTCTAGGTTAAAAGCTAAATTCACTCCCAATGATTATGAATTCCATTTGTTCAATAAGTTGCAGAATTTGAGGCAGAAAGACATGAGTGTGGAGGAATATACATAATAGTTCTACAAGATGACTATCAGATCTGGTCACAAGGAAGTATCTAAGGAGAATGTGGTTAGGTATGTTAATAGTCTAAGATTTAGTATTCAGGATGATTTGAGTATGTTGAGGATTAGTACTATTGAGGATGTTTATCAGTACGCATTAAGGTTGGAAGATAAGTTGAAGAGGAGACAAGGTAACCTTAGAGGGAAAGAAAAGCAAGTTAGTAAGAATGATAGAGAGAAGAAAACCATTGAAACTGAACCATATTAGAAGATACCTAGAAGAGGGAATGATAGTAAGGATTTCAAAGGCATTTTTTTCAAATGTGGTGGCATAGGACAGAAGGCTTTTAATGTTATGAAGGATATAGTAAGAACATAGGAAAACATAATATTATGGCACATGAGGAAAAAACTCTTGGTCAAGTTGTGGAAAATGAAGTTGAGCCAGAGATAGGAGAGTCTCTTATGCTTAGGAGAGTTATGTTGAGTAAGAAGGAAGTTGAACCTTTACAAAGGAGGAATTTTTTTAGGACTATTTGCAAATCTGGAGGTAAGTATTATAAGGTTGTTATGGACAGTGGTAGTACTGATAACTTTGTATCAAAAGAGATAGTGTAGAAGATTGGATTGAAGAGGCTTAAACATCCTTGTCCTTATGGGATAGGTTGGTTTTCAGATAATCATATGGTGGAGGTAAAAGAGAATTTTTTTGTTAAATTCAACATTGGACCTTACAGAGATGAAGTTTTATGTGATGTGGTATCTATGAGTGCTTGTCATGTTCTAATGGGAAGACCTTGGAAATTTGATAGAGGAGCTATTCATGATTGTAGAATAAATTTTCTCACAATAAAGAAGGATGGAAAAAAATTTACTCTATTTCCTTTGAAGGAAGAAGGAGGAAGTGTAAGGAATTTGAGTATGGTGAAGATTTATTATTCAGAGAAGAATACTACCAAGGTTAGTATGGATCAGAGGAAGGATCTTGTAGGTAGATCTGGTGAAGGAAAGTTAGTATCTGATTGTAAGAAGGATAAAGTGGAGTAGCATATGACTTTGGTTGACAAATAGATGAGGGTTTGTAATAGAGGTAGACTGGTTGTGCAAAATGGAAGAGGTAGTGATCTAATATTTGGTGTTGATAGAATCTATGATGAAGTTAGTACAGAGAGGAGTAAGTTGATGGATCTGATAGAAGATACTATAGAGGTGAAGAGGTAGAGAGTTGTAGATAAATAGGAGGTTTGTATTAAAAAAGAATGAGATTTATGTTCCAAGGCTTGTCAAGTGTTCATAAGGTTATCTTATGGAACATTTTATGTTACTTGGGGTATCTGATGCAAGAGCATCTTAGGATCTTGGAAATCTTGCATCACCCAAAAAGATTTCCTTTACTTTGTTCTTTGTTTTTTGTTCTATTCTAGTTGGGCAGTTTTTGGTGTTTTTGGTGGTGGTTGATCTGTGCTTGTTATTTTTGGTTGGGGTCATGACATTGTGTTGTTTTCTTAGTCCTATATATTATCCTATGATTGTAACTCATTTGGTTTCATTATGCGTAAGTTATGATAGATTATTCATGTATCTATCTTGTTCTTCATTTCCTGGTTGGTGGTTGAGTTTTTCTGATCATTTTCCGATCTTTCGGTTGGTGTTTCCTGGCATGATCATGTCAGTTCATTGTTATGTTTGAGGCCAAATTTTTTTTGTGATGGCTTCACTTAAATCTTTCATTATAGATTTTTCTTTAAGATTTGGGTCTTGGCCTATTTCGGTGTAATGTATTTACTCATTTCTTGGGGAATGGACTAATTATTGTAACTACTTTATAAGCTTACAGAATTGTTCCTAAGGAGAAAGATGATCTCATAAGATTATTTGGCATAGCTTGGGTAGAAGTTGGATGGTTTTGAGTGTAATCAGGCATGTGTGCTTGGCATGTATGACTAGCATGTGAAACAAAATGTTTCAGATCTGTTGTAAATTATTTTTGATGATGATAAGAATTTGAATCTCTTGTTTTTACCTATGTTTTCATGTTTTCTTCCATTGTGTATGTTGTCTTCAATGGTTGGACCGATCTCCTTAAGGTTTCTCCATCCTTGACTGCGTCAGGAACGTATCAAGATAGGGAACAAGATGATCAAACCAAAATAAAATCCATCAAGAATGAAGTATGTTGATCTCCTTAATCAGAAGATTAGCCCATGATAGTTGGTGTACATGTGTGCTCACTATTTTGGAAAGCATAGCGATGCTTTTTCAAAATGGGTAAGTTCTAGATGAAAATATCCTAAGGGTTTGATATATAGCTTTTGGTATGAAAAGATATGGATGGTTGTTATTTCATGGTGAGGATCAATGGTGGAGGATTATTTGAGAATAAAAGGAATTAAAAAGTTCCTTTTGGGAACATGAGGAAACAATCTCCCACGTACTTGTGTAAGAAGCCCATGTGTTTAAAGTGATGGAAGACTTCACCACACTTAATCAATGATTTAGTGTGTGCACTTTATTAGTGGAGGAGATTAGGCGGAGATTAGGATTAAGATTTGAGATAAGTGGGAATATGACATGTGAGGGGATAAATTGATTAAATAGGTTTATTTATTCAATTGATTTGAAGAAGGGGAATAATGATGGGTAAATAATTAAATATAAATATTAACCTTGGGTTAGGACTGAGAAAATTAAGGGAACATAGATAATATCAATTAAATATTAGTATAATATTTAATTAACATAGATGATTGGGGAAATAGAGGAAATAAGCCTAAATTGACCAAAGGTGATCAATTTTAGGTGTCTATGATAATTATAGCCCACACATAATTATAAGAAAAATAATCAACAACTATGTACTCCAACTCTACATGTAATCTAAAATCAACACAAATCATAAACTATTGATGACAATGCAATTTTTATGCCCCAATGCAATTTATCAATGAAATAACATACAAAAACTGAATTATTTTCATCCTTTTATCTTTAAAACTCATGGATTTTTGTCCACAAACCGTAGTCTCCAACAAGTTTTCATCCAAGAGAGATGTGTAGAACACAAGTTCTCTAGAAAAAGTTTTCACAAAAATTGAATGAATACCAAATAAGATTTTTTTAATCTTTAATGTGTTTCTTTCTCCAATTGGGTGCCCAATATTCTCACACAAATATTTGGGAGGGAAAACAATTTTAATTTAGAATCTGATCCTACCTTTTAATTGTCAATCAAATATGGTAAAAAGAGAATATCTCAAAAAATGATCTAAAGAATGTTAATTAATTTCCAAATAACTCAAAGATACCCCTAATGCCCCCATCCAACTCAAGGCAATAATTTAATATTGAATTATCCAATAAAATATGAAATATCAAGGTAACTTGAAATATTAAAAATATAATTTTCCATTTGAAACTTTTATTAACCCGTGAGAAAATGAAAATAGGTTAATAAAATAATTCAACTTTGTATTTCTGGAAAGGGGACATGATATCTATTGGAACCCTCAAATCTCTTTATTCCTAGATGATAATGCATCAAATTTCCTCATTTCACCTGATGATTTAGAAAAAATACATTTTGATGATGATGCATTTGAGGCGCTTGATTATGATGAAAATATTGAGAATCTTCATGATATATATACCTCTCATGTTACTCCTTCTCCTCCTATTTAAATATAAGAAATCATATTTTTTTGTTTAATGAAACTTCAATTTCAATTCTTTGTGAGATTTTAGTCTTTCTTTGCATTATATAAATGAGTCTTTTAGATTTGACCTTGTGTGATGATTACTTGATAAGTATTTAAGACTTATTTATGGAGTTTCACATTAAAATGTAGAAGACATATTTGAGGGGCTATCTCTTCTCTCTTATGACAATCCTCTCATAGATTTTGTCCCATGTTCATTGTTTTTCAAAGGATCTTGTTTAGATATTAGTTACCACTTGATCCTAGTTTATCACCTTATGTATTGATTATTCATGGACTTGATTTCATTATGACACAATCTTCAATAGAAATTGTAACAATTGATAATATATTAGAGACATCATCAGCATACATCTTGATCCTTTTTCTTACTAATTCCTATTTTGAAATGAGAAAATGTGTTGCATTTATACTTGGAATTATTTCTTCAATCAAGGGTGAATTTTTTTGGCAGACGTTGGATTATTTTTTGTTCTCAAGTAGTCATCAAATTAATATAGGAAGTTAGATTTTAGAGATATCATCATGATACAAAAGTACCCTAGAGAAGTTGGAAATCCCGTGTTAACCAAAAATATGTTTAAGTTTTGTTTGGTGCTCGGTAGGTGAGTTGGCAGAGATCGGTTGACTTTGGTTGTTCTCGGTCGTTTCGGTGCTTGATTCTCAGTGGAATGAGTGTTTTGCTTCACCAAACAGACTCGGTGTTTGTTGGAAGCGTTGATTCACCAAGAGGACTCGATGGCTTTGTTTGAGATTGGTACTAACTTGGGGGTCTCGATTGATGAGCTCACCGACTGACTTTTATGGATTGGGCGGATAGTGGAGATTGCATCTATGATTTCAGGGGTTTGTTAGGATCGTGCAGAGTTCCAAGGTGTGCAGATTTGATGCATTGGATCTTGTGTGGACCTAAATCTGATTTGGTGCTTTCTTCTATGTATTTATTGTTTATTTGTAGCCAACTCAGTCATTTAATATGATTCATCATGGATTGTATTGGGTCGACTGTCATTTAATATTTGTTTATGAAGCTAACTTGTGGTTGTTGTATATAAGAAGTGTGTAGGTAGAATTTTAGAGGAGGAGGTAGAGAAGTAGAGAGAGGAAGTTGATAGCAGATAGTAGTAAGAGGGTAAGAAAGAAATTGTAAGATTTCTTGGTGGCTTGTGAGCACAAGTTTAGATCTGGTTTCTTCCACTTATTTGTAAGGTAGGCTGGTGAAGTTGGATCCTATGAGATCTTGTTGAACTTTCAGTTGTTTTGGTCGTAACCCAAAAGGCCTTACAGCCTGACATGTTGCATGTAATTAAGATTCAGAGATAATATATGTTGATAAAAGTTGTTATATTTGTGTTGTGTTTGGTTTCCAATGTTGTTCTTGTTGTTGGCTGCAATTTTGGATAGTCCTTTATTGGATATTGTTGACGTGACTTTGTGACCAGGTTCGCCAATAGATGTAAGTTGTCTCCGCGTACCTGGGTACCGGCCAACTTCACCTGTAAAGGTTGCCTGGGGAATAAATTCTCTAGGCCTTCAAGAACGTGAGAGTCAGGTCTCGACGGTGTGGGAGCTAAGTTGGGAGTGTGACTATTTTGTTTGGGGGGATAGCTTGTTTTCTTGGCTCATCTTCTCTGGGGATTTTGGTAGGTTGGGGTTTCCTGCAAGCATTTGGACTATCAAAGAAACATCAAAAGATACGTCAGGGTTAGAAGTATTCCATTCTATCTATAGTTGTGCAAATACATTTAAAAAATCAACCATGCTCTAATATGCTACACTAAAATACTCAATACACACAGAACCATCAGTTCATACATATCCAATAGCGAGGGGAAAAGAAGGTCATTAATCTACTTTAAAACATTAGAGAAAGGGACATTAGAAACATACAGCACAAAAGAACGTTAATCCAAAGGTCATAATGCTAACAACATCATTGCCAAAACTCCTCTTTCTTCATTAACAGGTTTCTAGCAAGCACTAGTGCGTACAATAATGGCTCCATGGGAGCATCTATCTACTGAGAACTTCTAAGGACTAAGGAGCATTGAGCTCTGCAACTACAAAAGATAAAATATTGAAAGTGCTATAGCTAGGGACTGCAAAATGATCAATTTTGTCGACCCCTAGAATGAGTTCGGACTTATTATTTATACACATGCTTTCCCTAAAGTTAACCTAACTTAACTTCACACTCAATCAATAAAAAACAATTTTCAGTGGCCAGTACCACCTGCGCCATGCTACAACAACCTCGAAGAGAGAAGAGGTCTGACATATCAGAAGAATAAGATAAGAAAAGAGGTATGGAAGAATCAGCCTTGAGAAGAGAGCCAGAGGGAGAATAGAAGAAATCTAATCCCCTGGGGATCGAGGTTACATGCCTCATCAATGTAAAAGTGGCTCACTGTCTCTGATGCACCAGGTGTTATGTTGGAGTGGTGCCTTGGGAAGACCACCTATCAGAACCATCCCTCAAGTTGATGTGCCTTGCTGGGGTTTCATGTTTTCTGACACCCTTATTAACTTCTTCATAATGACCGATCGGCTCCGGGGAACCTAGACACGGATCATCAAAAAAATGCAAAACAGTGGATCTAAAACTTCAGGATCTAGGAGCTCGCACTTAAAGAATAAATAATGTTCATAGTGTATCCTACTAGTGAAAATCTCCAGAATCTAGTGAACCTTATTTCCCTTTACTATTTTAAAATGCTTCCAAAACTTGGCTTATGCCTTCCTCATCTATATCCTTAATTTCGTCCCATCGGCCAAGGACAGCCTCAAGCTTCTCTTCAACTTCTCCTGCCCCATTCCAGAATTCATCTACTATTTTCACAACATCATGTGCCTGAAGCATCATCTTAGATAATCTTGATAACCTTCCTCTGTCAAAGTCCCTAGTAGACTGATATAGGGAATCCATGAGCTCATCATATTTACTTAGCACATAGTCCTCTGGGGTGCATGTTCCAGTGGTGAAGGGGTTGACTCATGACACCCTTACCACAAATGCCTTATATAGGCCCAATGGATACTAGGCCACAGTTACTTTCTCTTTTAGGGCCTTAACCAATTCCTTGCATACCTCAATCTTGAGGCCAAGTGTGGAGTATTGGGCCCAAAGGGAGTCATATGATTCTTCCCCCAAAATTCTAGCCTCTATGACGGCTTCTTCCCTGGCATTGAAGACCTCATCCAATCCGGCCTTCCATCTTTCATACTTTTCTAAGTCTTTCTCCCATAGGATAGCGGAGATGTTTGCCTAATTAAGGAGATTACTGACCTGATAGAGATCCAAGAGCGAAACCACTAAAAATTTCCTTATGGAGACTATGTGCTCAGTGATCCACCCGTCTACAACCTGGGCCTTCTTCTTCATGGCCCTTAGAGCATCCACATCACCCTATGCAAGAGGTAATCCGGAGGTAGAATCTTCCAGTGGGATCTCGGTCAGGGGCTGTGTGAATTCTGCCAGAAGTGCGAGGAGATTTGCATTGGTTTCTCTTTCCTCCTTCAAATTTTGGGACTGTTTATCATATCGGGCCTCCAATACCTTGGTGGCCTCCCTCAGCAGGTTCAACTTTCCCTGCTTATCTCTCCTCCCCAATGTTACCTTTATGATAGTACAATCCTCGGGCCTTACCACTGTTGTATCTGCATCTAGGGGAGGTGTTGCGATGGTTGCAACTTTAATTCCTGTCAGACCAGTCTAGAGGGTATGGACTGTCTGGGCCTTCTTAGGCTTCTTGGCCTCTACATTTTGGGCCATCATTTCGGCCAAGGAGAGTGAAACACCTGTTGCTACCGCCAGGGCCTTTCTTTTTCTGGATTCCACCAGCCATTGGGGCGGCTGGGGTGGCTTTTCTGTTAATACCTAGGTATCAGGATTCTGATGCAGGAGCATCTTGGGTCCTTGGCAATCCTGCTCAAACAAAAATAATTTTACTTCATTCCTTAGTCTTTTCTCTGTTGCTCAACTTACTTTTTCTTTGTTACTCGGCAGCCTTGCCGAGTTTCTCGGCCATGCTTATTGTTGTTGCTTGGCTTTTCTTTTGCCGAGTGCTCTGTTTCTTGGCTTTTGCTTTGCCAATTTGGTTTATTTGGGAATTTGTGTTGGTGGCCAACTTCTTTATTTAATTTTCATAGCTGGGATCTATCTCGGAATCTGTGTGGACCTAAATTTGGGTCTCTCCTTTGTATTTGAGCACCGACCTCTTTGGTAGACTCTTGTATATATTCTTTTGTATTTTCTTAGTTTGGTAGCAAGTCTTAGAGGAGCAAGTAAAATGTTAGATTATTAAAGATCTAAGATCTCTCTAGTAAGAAGATTGAATTGTAATACACTCTGATGTATATGGTTGTAGCCAGGAAGGCCTTATAGCCTGGCATGTATTGAGTTTGATTGATTAATGATAAAGATATCTACATTTCTCTTCTCTATATTTGTTGTTGTGTAATTATGCATTGTATCTGCAAGTGGGATGGTATTGGGTGTGCCCTAGGCCCCATCATCCTTCCCTCCTTGCGTCAGGTGGTATTAGAGCGAGTTGAGATCCGTGGCTCCTTCTTGTAAACTCTAAAGATATTTTTTGTAGGGTGGCAAGTTGCGATCTGACCTAAAATTACAGAGAGTTTCAAGATGCTTCATGGGAGAGGAAATGTTGATCAAGGTCTGGCTGATATGGTTAGACAAATGGCTACAATATTGGAAGTTTTCAAGACAGCCCAACGCAGAGGAAGACATATTGAAGATGTTAGTGATGATGAATTTGAAGAGGTTCAAGGTGAAGCTGCACCTGCACTTGTGATGGATCAAGAAGAGGAAAGATTCTTGAGAGCTTTGACAAGCTTGAAGTCCACACCTCAATTTATTCCCCCTGAGTATAGTGGAAAATTAGATTTTGATGAATTGATTGACTAGATCATTGAGATGGAAAAATATTTTGAATATGAGAATGTTGCAGAAGACAAGAAGGTCAAGATTGCAAGCACAAAACTAAAAGGTCATGCATCCTTATGGTGGGAACATCTGCAATTGGATAGAAAGAAGAAAGGTAAAGACAAAATCAAGGCATGGGATAAGATGGTGAACAAATTGAAAAGAAAGTTTCTTCCTTATGATTACCAGATTAACCTAGTTCAGAGAATGAAAAGTTTGAAGTAGAAGGACAAGTCAGTCAAAGACTACCTGAAGAATTTTACAAATTGGACATCAGATCTGGACATGTTGAAGATGAAGTGGAAAGATTTGCAAGATATCTGAATGGCTTGAGAAGTTCCATACAAGATGAAATCAATTTGCTTAAGATGGAAGGCATTGAAGAGGCATACCAATTTGCCCTAAAAGCTGAAGAAAAGTTGAACAGAAAATATGAACAAAGACAAAGAGGTAGAGGTGGTAGATTCCCTAGAGGAAGAGGTAGATCTCATGGTGAAAACAATAGATCTGAACTAGACAAGTCAAATACAGACACATCTGAAGACAAAATCAAGACTGAATGGAAAGGTGGAAATTCATACAGAGAAAGAGGTAATTATTCCAGAGGTGGATATAGCAGAAGAGGGTTCCAAGTAACTTGTTACAATTGTGGTGAAGAAGGACACAAATCCTTTGAGTGTACACATGCAAGCAAGAAAGGTGGTAGCAGTAGCAGAAATGCATTAGTGCAAGAAGAGTCATTAAATGAACATGAGAATCTCATGATCTGAAGGATACTATGGAGTGAGAAAGATAAGCAAGATCCTGTCAAGAAGAGTTTGTCCAAAACCAGATGTAGGGTTGTAGACAAGGTTTGGAAAGTTATTATTGACAGTGGAAGTTTAGAGAATATGGCATCAGAAGAAATGGTCTCAAATTTGCAGTTAGAGAGGATGAAGCATTTGAAACCCTATCAGATCTCATGGATCAAGGATGAGCACACATTAATGGTAAGAGAACAATGTTTTGTGAATCTGAAAATTGGAAAGTACCATGACAAGGTGTTATGTGATATTATGCCAATGGATTGTTGTCATATTTTTTTGGGGAGACCTTGGCACTATGATAGACATGCTATACATGATGGAAGGTTGAATAGATATTCTATTTGGGTTGATGGGAAGAAGAAAATTTTGTTACCTTTGATTGAAGAATCTGTTGATGAGTTATGTACATCTGTGAAAGTTTGACTGATGGAAGGTAGACAGTTTGTTAAAGATCTAAAAAGAGATGATATTTGTTATGCTTTGATTCCTAACAAACCAAGTAAGAATGTAGAAGATGGCATACTTACATAAGTTGAGAAGTTGCTGACTGAATAAAAATAAATCATTTCAGATAATGTACCTGATGGTTCACCACCAATCAGAGATATCAGTCATTGTATGGATTTAATTCTTGGAGCTAGTTTACCAAATAAAGCACCACATAGGTTGACACCTACCGAGAATGAAGAGCTTAATCAACAAGTTCATGAATTGTTGAACAAAGGCTTAATCAGGGAAATTTTAAGTCCATGTGCAGTACCTGTTGTATTGGCACCTAAGAAGAATGGATAATGTGCACTGATTCCAGAGCAATGAACAAGATCACAGTCAAGTATAGGTTTCCTATACCAAGAATGGATGACATAATGGATTTTTTGAGTGGAGCAAAGTATTTTACCAAAATTGATTTAAAGAGTGGATATCATCATATCAAAATTAGAGAAGGAGATGAATAGAAGACTGCTTTCAAGACAAAAGAAGGTTTGTATGAGTGGTTGGTTATGCCTTTTGGTTTAACTAATGCACCAAGTACATTTATGAGATTAATGAATGAAGTTTTGAAGAAATTCTTGAACAAATGTGTGATGATATTCTGATATTTAGTAAAACCAGAGAAGAACATTTGATGCATATAAGACAAGTGCTACAGAGGTTGAAAGAGGAAAAATTGTTGATAAATCTGAAGAAATGTTTCTTCATGAAAGAAGAACTTGTATATTTGGGTTTTTTTATTTTAGATGATGGTTTGAAGATGGATCCAGGGAAGGTTGAAGCTATATTGAGTTGGCCTACACCTGAGAATGTTATTGAGGTAAGATCATTTCATGAATTGGCAAGTTTTTACAGAAATTTTATCAGAAATTTCAGTTCTGTTTGCAATGCTATGATTGAAACAATGAGAGGTGACAAAAGAGAATTCAAATGGACACATGGAGCCAATAAGAGTTTTGAATCTTTAAAGTTGAAATTTGTTGAATTACCTATGTTGGTGTTACCTGATTTCAATAAAGTATTTCAAGTTGAATGTGATGCAAGTGGAAGTGCAATTGGAGCTGTGTTGACTCAAGAAGGTAAACCTGTTGCTTTCTTTAGTGAAAATTTTAATGATGCAAAGAGAAAGTACTTTGTCTATGATCAAGAATTCTATGCTATTGTGCAAGCTATGAAGAAATGGAGGCATTACTTGATGCCAAATGAATTTGTGTTGTATATTGATCATAAGGCTTTACAATATTTGGGTAGTCAAAACAAGTTGAATAAGAGACATATGAAATGGGTAGAGTATTTTCAGAACTTTACATTTGTAACTAAGCACAAGAGTGGAGTTTCTAACAGAGTTGCTGATGCATTGAGTAGAAGAAGATCTTTATTGATGGAAATGAGAATTAAAGTTCTTGTATTTGACGACATGAAGCATTTGTATGAAGATGATCATGATTTTTTAGAGTAGTGGAGAGTGTGCAAAGCACCTAATACAAATCAATCAAGTAATTATGAAGACTATTTCATTCAGAAAGATATGTTGTTCAAAGGAATTCAGTTGTGCATACCAAGAGGTTCAATGAGAACTAATTTGATAAAAGAGAAACATAGTAGTAGATTGGCTGGACACTTTGGCATTGATAAAACATTGAGTTTACTGAAGGAGAGGTATTTTTGGCCTCAGTTGTATAAGGATGTTCAGAAATTTGTGAGAAGTTGTGGAGTCTGTCAAATTGCAAATGGAGTGAGTCAAAATACTGGATTGTATACACTTGTATAGTCAAAAAATGGAAGCACTTCCATTGTAGACGTGTTTAGCCTTCCAAGTAAGTGGTTTGGGGTCATGAAAAGTGCCTTGAATGGGTTCCTGATCTTCACATGGCTTCTCCCCTATTCTGTCCTTCTTTCCACTCCTGATTAGCCTAATTTCTACATTCTAAACTACAGACTGGTGATTCTGGGCTTCAGGGTTAGGGTTGAACTTTCAGGTCTATGTCAACCTTGACCCTGACCTAGGTTAGGGTCAACATCAACCCTGACCTAGGTCAAGGTTGACCTCAACCTTGACCCAGGGTTCAGATCCTGGGGTCTTACAGTTTTTGGAGGTTGGCCTTTGCAAAAAGTTTTTCCCGCTTCTAGGTTGGTTGTTTCGGGTTTCGAAGAATTGATTCCTAAATTATATTTAATATAGGTCCTCTCCTAGGGGTAAAGGCTTTAATGTAAATTTAATCCTCCTATGTAGGCCTCCTTAGAAGATTGTGCCCTAATTTCATATAAAAGGGAAGCTTTCTCTCTCATTTTCTCTAAGCATCAAGAAGTGATACTAAGTACTCTATTGAAGCCTATGCATCCTTGAGAAATTGAGAAACATCATCAAGCAAGAAATCAAGTAATATTTCAAGCAATCATTCATTCATTCAAGTATCCATTTCATGAAGGAGATCCATTGGAGGCCATTGAAGGATTGAAGCTACATAGTGCCCTTTTTGGTGATCTATCCATCCACCTTCTTCTAAGCCTATTCCGAATTCAAGAACCCATTCAAGACTTGGTGTTGGAGATATATAAGCAAGAGATTGAAGACATCCTACCTTTCTACATTCTATATTTGAAGCATACTTGTGGATTCAAGGATTCGAATCTGCCACAAGGACTTTTTCAAGCAAGGTGAATTTATGCATTTACTTTGTCCA
>MU225186.1:1136903-1150646 GCA_018584345.1 Thuja plicata | reverse complement strand
GCTTGAGGGTTTCTTTATCCCTTTTGATTTCAATAAGATTATCTTTTCTGTATATTCTCCTTTACCAAGAGTTTGTGTTGAGCTCATACTCTTGCTAAAGTGGGGGCTAAATGTATAGTCAGAAAATAGAAGCACTTCCATTGTAGATGTGTTTAGCCTTTTGAGTAAGTGGTTTGGGGCCATGACAAGTGCCTTGAATGGGTTCCTGATCTTGACATGGCTTCTCCCCTATTCTGTCCTACTTTCCACTCTTGATTAGCCTGATTTCTACATTCTGAATTGCAGACTGGTGATTCTGGGCTTCAGGGTTAGGGTCGACCTTTCAATTCTATGTCAACCTTGACCCTGACATAGGTCAGGGTCAACCTTGACCCTGACCTAGGTCAAGGTCGACCTCAACCTTGACCCAGGGTTCAGATCCTGAGGTCTTACAGTTTTTGGAGGTCGGCCTTTACAAAAAGTTTTTCCCACTTTCGGGTCCGTTGTTTCAGGTTCTGAATCATTGATTCCTAAATTATATTTAATATAGGTCCTCTCCTAGGGGTAAAGGCTTTAATGGAAATTTAATCCTCCTATGTAGGACTCCTTAGAAGATTGTGCCCTAATTTCATATAAAAGGGAAGCTTTCTCTCTCATTTTCTCTAAGCATCAAGAAGTGATACTAAGTTCTCTATTAAAGCCTATGCATCCTTGAGCAATTGAGAAACATCGTAAAGAAAGAAATCAAGTAAGATTTCAAGAAAGCATTCATTCATTCAAGTATCCATTTCATGAAGGAGATCCATTGGAGGCCATTGAAGGATTGAAGCTACATAGTGCCCTTTTTTGTGATCTCTCCATCCACCTTCTTCTAAGCCTATTCCGAATTCAAGAACCCATTCAAGACTTGGTGTTGGAGATCTATAAGCAAGAGATTGAAGACATCCTACCTTTCTACATTCTACATTTGAAGCATACTTGTGGATTCAAGGATTCGAATCTGCCACAAGGAATTTTTCAAGCAAGGTGAATTTATGCATTTACTTTGTCCATTTCTGCAATTTAAATTACATATATTTGAGGTTAATTCCAAAACCGGGGTTTGACCAAGGAAAAACCCTCCCCCACAACAAACAATCTCCTTTTTCTTGTAGGTACAGGTGTAGAATAGTTGATTTGAGACCAAATCTGGATACCCTTTTTGGCTTTCTTTCAGACAGCGCGAACATAATTTCTGTCAGACCTGTGTAGGTCAGGGTTGACATTATTGGGTCAGAGCTGAAATTTCATAAGATGACATCGAAAAGGAAAAATATTTCTGGGTTTTGTTCATCTCTACATTCCGGTTTGGGATCAACTGTCAGTGTTTCCAGAAACAGTCTACAGACCTCAGAAAATAGCATTCTTTGATCTACAATATTTCAGGCTTAGTGCATTTATCCTACCTCTTCAATTACTATCATACATAATTTCTATACATATAATTAACAGAGTTTTAGGTATCTCTGTTGTTATTCTCCTTTCCAAATAGTTGATTCATTCAAGTGCATTTTCCCTTCCTTGGGGTGGATCAATTTGGATCTTCCATTTGTGCATTTGGGAATGAAAGAAGAACATCTTATTTTCTCCCTAATCACAATATACAATCAATCAATACAATTCAATTAAGATTAATACAATCTAGGCAACTCAAAGGACAATTTACAGATTTCCTATTTCAAACATTACATTTCATGATAATCATTAATCTATCAAACCCTCTTCCTTAACACATTATACATTCTTAATAAACATATCTCTATTTCAATCCTCCCTTTTACATAAATGTAACACTTCCAATTTCATATGTTACAGTAAGTATAAAGTAGGGTTAAGGAATCCAACACACTTAATCAAATCAAATAACCCCTATTTTATATCGTACAACACCTATTATTGTTCCTGAGAAACCTTGGAGTGATATCAGCATGGATTTTGTTCTTGGACTTCTGAGGACAGTAAGAGGTAATGATTCTATATTTGTTGTTGTGGATAGATTTTCTAAGATGACACATTTTATACCATGTAAGAAAACATCAGATGTCGTTCATATAGCAGATCTTTTCTTTAAGGAGATTGTCAGATTACATGGATTACCAAAGAGTATCATCTCTGACAGAGACAGTAAGTTTGTAAGTTATTTTTGGAGAACACTTTGGAAGAAGCTGAATACTGAGTTGAAATTTAGTTCTACATTTCATCCACAGACTAATGGACAAACATAAGTGGTAAACAGGAGTTTGGGTAACCTGCTGAGATGTTTATTTGGAGACACACCAAGAAATTAGGATTTGATGTTGGCACAAGCAGAATTTGCATACAAAAGTTTAGTAAATAGAAGTACTGGAAAGAAACCTTTTGAGATTGTTCATGGCACACAACCTAGAGGTATATCAGATTTGAGAGACATTGTTGGTGAAGAGAAAAGAAGCACTGAAGCAGAAGAATTTGCAGAATTTATGATGACATTGCATGAGGATGTAAAGTAGAAGTTGGAGAAAATAAATCAGAAATGCAAAGATGATGTAGACAGATCAAGAAGACATAAGACATTTGAAGTTGGTGATGATGTGATGGTTCATTTGAAGAAAGCAAGATTTCCTATTGGAACATATGGGAAACTGAAGATGAAGAAATTTGGTCCTTGTAAAATACTGAGAAGATTTGACAGTGGAAATGCTTATGAAGTTGAATTACCTGATGACATGGATATATCACCTATTTTCAATTTCTTAGACTTGTATGAATATCATGAACCTGATGAAGAAGTGGCAGTATCAAGTGATTATCCTAAGAAGCAGATAGAGGAAGTTGGGAAGATCTTGAAACAGAGAGTTGGTAGAAGTACAAGAGGAAAGGAATACATGGAATATATGGTAAAATGGAAAAATAGATTGATTGAGGACTCATCTTGGATTTCTCAATCTAAGTTGCATTCATTTTAGGTTGGACTTGATACATGATTTGGGAAATTATTTCTTTTCAACCCTAGGTGTCTGATGCAAGAGCATCTTGGGTCCTTGGCAATCTTTCTCAACCAAAAATATGTTTACTTCATTCCTTAGTATGTTCTTTGTTGCTCGGCTTACTTGTTCTCTGTTACTCGGAAACCTTGCCGAGTTTCTCGGCCATGCTTGCTGATGTTGCTCGGCTTTTATTTTTCTGAGTGCTCTATTGCTCAGCTTTTGCTTTGCCAAGTTGGTTTATTTGAGAATTGGTGTTGGTGGTCGACTTCTTTATTTAATTTTTGTAGCTGGGATCTATCTTGTAATTCTTGTGGACCTAAATCTGGGTCTCTCCTTTGTATTTGAGTGTCGACCTCTTTGGTGGACTCTTGTATATATTCTTTTGTATGTTCTTAGTTTGGTAGCAAGTCTTAGAGTAGAAAGGCAAATGTTAGATTATTAAAGATCTAAGATCTCTATGGTAAGAAGATCAAATTGTAATACACTCTAATGTATATGGCTGTAACCAGGAAGGCCTTATAGCCTAACATGTATTGAGTTTGATTGATTAATGATAAAGATATTTGAATTTCTCTTCTCTATATTTGTTGTTGTGTAATTCTGCATTATATCTACAAGTGGGATAGTATTGGGTGTGCCCTAGGCCCCATATCCTTCCCTCCTTGTGTCAGATTCCCTTCAGAATCTGGCGGTGCATTCCCAGCATTTGCAGTGTCATCAGGCTTTATCTCTTTTTCTTGTTCCTGTTCCCGCTCCTGCTCTCTGGAGATTTTAGTATCTTCTGCCTTGTTGGCATCCTCTTTCATGATGTCTAGGGTTTCCTCTCCATCCTATATTCTCAGGGATTTCCCCATCCTTCTCAGCATCAGGTGAATTAACATTTGTATCTTTGGGGGTTCTCCCCTCATCCATCTAATGTTGTTCTTCCTCAGCATCATTCATCAGGACATCTTCCCCCATTGAAATGTCTTTTGGAGGAGGCGGAGGCATCTAGCCTAGGTTCAATGTTTGGGCCACTGTGATCACCTCCCCGAATGTACTCCGGGGCATTTGGTCACCCGGAGTAACCAAAGGCATTTGGAGCGTGATGAATGGGGGTACGGTTGATCCTGTGGGTCTAGTTTCCCCAGTCATCAGTTGCTCATCTATTGTTTACCTTGGTTCATACTCGGTCTCTTGGACTGGTGTTTTCTCCCACTCATCTTGCTCCTATTGCATTTCTTCCTAGACTTCCTACTCTGTGGCAGCTTCTTTTTCTGGGACTTCCTTCTCAATGGGCATTTCCTCTTTTTCCTGAGTGGTGATCTCTTCTACCATATGATCTATGTCCCCATGCAGTTTCATGAGCTCATCTATCCCAAAGATATGATCACAGTCATCATGCGGGGGAGAGGTCTCTGGAATATTCTCAATTTTGGGGGAATCCGAACTGACATCTACTGGGGGCATGTTAGGCATACTGGGGCCTTTGTCTATGCTTGGGGTGGGGTTTACCTTATGCTTCTTCTTCCTTTATAATGGGGCCCTGGCATCAAGAATGCTTTTAGACTCCGCCTCAATGAAAGTCTTCCTACTCATCAGTAAGGCAAATGATGGGGAACCCGCTGAGCGACTAGATGTTACCAGATATGCGAGGAGGCCATGAGAGAGTTGCACTCTTATTCTCTAGCTTGTCAGCCTCGAAGCCTCCATTTTCTCTTGTACTTGCACCATTATGGGGAGCAAACCCTTAGGAGGTACCTTGGTTGGGGTATCCTCTATCTCCATCACCTTTCTTGTGTTGGGTCTTGCAGCTTCAGAGGTCAAGGTGGACCTCCGAACAATTTGGCCTTTATGGGTGCCCTTTGGACACACCCGCGCAAAATACTTATGACTATTTTCTACAATGGGGCAGCATACTCCCTCAATTGTTAAATCTCCTGGGGTGGCCCAATCCACCAGAGGGTTATCCAATTTATCTAACCCCTTCTCTTTGTATAATGGGTCCTCCAGCAGTCTGTCATTTGAAAAAACCCTTCAGGAAACCCCGAAGGTCAAGGGCTTTCATCAAGCCTTTAGACATCCGTGAATGTTGGCGGGCACGGAGATCAAAACTGTCTTGACAGTCTGCCCAAAAATCTTCAATATCTTCTTTGTGCGGTGGAGACACCTGGGGAAGCGCTAGTGCTATCTTACCCAATGGATCAAAATTGTTTCTGGTATGGTGGAATTCCACCATTTCCAAAATCTTCAGTTCATTGTCTGCCTCCTTTTTTGTGTCTAGATTGCAAGAATAGTTCCAGTAAGAGATTGGGAATAGAACGTTGGTAACCTTCTTCAATGTGAAGAGGGCATGCAACTCCAGAATTTGTCTATAGAACTCTAAAAGAATGATTCTATCCCCGTAATATTGAGGAAGAAGATAGGGTTTCCCAGAGAAGCCGGTCACCTGAATATATGTGTGTTTCTGGAATTGAATAAGTAATTTTTGTAAGTACTGACCAGGCTCATCACCTCTTGCAATAACCGGTATCCAAAATTATGAGTAAGTGTCAAAATATTTTGGTAAATGAAGGCATCATTTACCCTGCAAAAGTTTGGGAAGCTAAGTTCCCACTGGACTTGGGGATAATGATCCTATGGCATCAACTGGCCTGGCCCGTTCCAAGAATGCCCATTATCTGCAAACCCTGAAAGGAAGGTCTCTGTAAGGCCAGTGCCCATAGTACATAAGATGTCATGTGGAACCTAGAGGTCTGGAGGATGCTCTTTCGTTATGTGTCCACATGGTTGGCAATAATGGCCACCCAATTGAAGGTCTGACTGTGGGTGGTGATGCAATACAGAAAGTTATACATCCATACTGAGAAATCTCGGGCATGGGGATCTCTAAAGAGCCTGCATAGAAATATAATTTATGCTTGGATAGGTTCTTTAAAATCCCCATGGGGGATCTCCAACTTCATCTTTATATAGTCCCTTCTCGGGAACTTCAGCCAATGGGTGTTGAGATGCAGTCAAGAGAGAAGGGAATCCCCTTCAAACTCCTATAATGATGTGGCCTGGGTAAGAACCACGGCTCCCTTGAATTGAGGGATCCCCATCCCTGAAGCAAAAATTGCTACGTCAAGATTGACAATAGTTACTGGATAGTGTAACTATCGGGGATCTGCGAGCAGAACAACCTGAGTGGAGGTGTTGTAGAGCATCGCTAGTTGGAGTATCAGCTTAGGTGCTTGCACTAAGCAGGGAAAACTTGCAACTTTGATGATCTCGGAGGTGGCCAAGTATTTTTCCATATCATCTTCGGTGGTCCTTTGTTGGTATATGGCTTGGACCAAGCCCTGCATTTCAGCCCATAGTCCAAGCTCTGTGTCTGTTATATCTTGCAAATTAGATTCTACTTTGGACCCTACAAGAACACCTTCCTTCAGGTACTTTGAAGTTAACGACAGCTTGGCCAGCATCTTTTTGGCCTTAGTTTTTGTAGCTACCCAGGTGGAGATAGTTGGCAGCTCCGGGCTATCAGGAGGAGCAATCATTTCAGATATTTTGATCAATCTATCTGCAACCTACAAGACCAGGGAACTGTTAATACATGATATAATAAAAATAATGTTTTAAGAATTCTGGGGAATTCACCGACATCTCGCACCTGCTCAAAAATGTTAGCATGCATAAAAAATCCTAGAATGTTAAAGTTGACAAGGATTGGATTCTGAAAAACACCCAAAGGCTCCAGGGCATTGGTTTAGGTGACAAAAATGGGATGAAGACCCGGGGGCTTCTCAACACCCACAGTTCAGAAGAACTAACCATTGTCAATGTGACCGATAGAGAGCCGTACTTGGTTGACATGGGTCGTCATGTGGCCATGTGACAAGTGACATAATGGCAACAAGTGGGATGATATGGGGGAAGTAAATGCCAGATGGGATGGGATTTGAATTCCCACTTGTGGGAGATTAATCTCGCCATTAAGATGACATGATAGAGGAGAGAGAAAGCTGCAATGGCTTGAACCAGTGAGGTGCTGAGTTCGAGCCATGGTAGATACCTCTCTGACTAGATCGACGATTGGTTTGGACATGATAGAGCGCAACAAGCTTGTTATAGATGGGAGGATATACATAGAATATACACAAATATACAAAGGGTTGAAGCACCACGAGGGCCAAAGCACAACTCGCAGGTCGACCATGACAAATAGAAATATATATAGAAATATATAGGAAGACTATAATATATACACATTATACAAAATCACTTACAACATTCTAAAAAAATGTACAAAGTATATAATAAACTACAGTTGCACAGAGGGTAGACAACCCTTTGGCAAAGCTAACCCACCAATGGGAGGTGACAAAAAAGCCAGCACAAAGACATGGCGAAATGAAAATAGAACCACAAATGAAAACCAGACAAAAACAAGACAAACAAGCAATAAACAGAACCAAAAACTAGAGAGGAGAGAGAGCCAAAGGCCTACCTGGAAACATGAGGAATGCGGGAAAGATGAGCATGGGAGGCACTCCACAACAAGTTAACCTGGAACTGACCGTGAAAGCACCACTGCTTACTGTTGTTTGATCATTGCTAATCACCAAAGCAATCTACACTTAATCAGTTTGAATCGCCTTAATCACTCTGAGTGTTTTAATTGCGGTAAATGTGAAAATGATAGGTAACTTCCATTTATACCCCTAGGATAAAAATGTGTTGCATTCTCTCCGCAAACTCTAGAATAAGAAAATCTCTGGACTCTAGGCTCGGGGATTCCATGTAACCACATCTTCTTGCAAAAGAAGACATGATAATAGAGAGTCCCAGAGTTCAAGATCCAGACGGCTCAAAAGAACAAACAAACTTCGGGACCAGGTCCCAGAGACAAAAGAAGATAAAAGCAAAATAAATGCAACCCTCGTGGGAGCAAAGCCTAGAGGGAGACAAAGGAAGCAAAAGAAACCAAGGGAAAGAGAAAAAGAGAAAAGGGGGACCCAACATTTTGCCTACAAAATGTAGGGACAGGTATGCAGGGCATATCAAATGGCGACTATCTGGGAAAAATGCCTTAGCACATTTAAGAACCTCAGAATCTCTTGTTAGAAAAACTGGAATTAATCTTTACCTAGAGTATCCTACTTGCGAAGTGCAAGGTGTCTGAGAAAATATGACTCATCAATGATTCAATCCCTTGGTCTTTCGTTAGTTGTGAAGTGTGTGCTTTGAAAGAAAACCAAGTTGATGACCTCCAGGAGAAGCAGAGAGGAGGCACTAAGAAAATCAAACCAAAGTTGTCATATCTTGCAAATTTCCCTCGGATACCGGAATTCTCTATTCTTCATTTCTTTTCTTTCTTTTTCTTTTTTGGATGGAAAGGCAGTGCTTCTTTCACCATGAACATTAAGCTTAGCTAATTTTAATGGCAGTACTTCTTTCACCTTGCCACCCATTTTAATTTACCAAATAGGAGAGAATATTCCAGACCTAGGTTGTTTTAATGATTTTCAGACTTGATCAACAACCAGTGTAACCGATCTTTCCTCATGGTGTCCAATTACTTGCTTCTTGGATTTTATTTTAACTAATGTCCAAACTGTCAAGATGTGAATCGGATGAAGATTACCCATAACCATTTACCATACTTACAAAATAACTTCAGAGCATGGAAAAATTCCACCATGCTAACAATCGATTCCAAATTTACCAGAATGCACAAGGTATCATTCCAAAGACTAGATGTTATGCGAAGCATACCTGCCTAAAAGAAGAAGGCAACACGTTGGAAACCCAAAAAACAAAAGAAACCAAAAGAAATCCAAAAACAAAGGAAAACACAAAAAGGAAGAGGCGGTCCCAGAGGATGGCTGACAAACTATTTACAAGGACAAGGTACTCCATACAGAGCACCATGAGAGATATTTAAAAGCAAGAACTTTACATATAATACAACTTTAGACAAACTCATCACCTACCCTATTCGAGATAGTGCTTGAGAAACTTCCCGTTAATGGGCAATGGAATGGCTTCTTTGGTCATAGTGTTGAGGCGATAAGTATTTTCCCTGCAGATCTCAGATATCAAGTATGGTCTGAGCCAGAGCCGCTAGAACTTAGTGTGCTTTCCCTTCTTTTCTTGGGCTTTGTCCCATAGGAGAACCAAGTTCAAAAGCTAAAAGGCCTTATATTGGGCTCTTCATTCAAATCATCATTTTAATACTACTTGGTGATGCACAAAGTGTTCAAGGGTTGTGTCTCTTTGTTCCTCCATTCGCACCAAGTTCAAAAGCTGAACCTCCACAATGTTATCCTGGTTGTTGAATTCCTGCATAAACTGTAAAAACAAGATCTATAAGTTGATGGGGAATACTGGAATCTAGCCATAAATCAGATGGAATGGGGATGTCCCCAGGGCTTCCTTTATTTGGATGTGATCTGCCTAGAGGGCGAACCTAAGCTTTTGGTGCCAATCCCATGGGTTTTGTTCTAACAGGTGTTTGATCACCTCAAGTAGATTTTTGTTGGTAGATTCAGCCACACCACTACCCTAGGGTAGTAGTTGCTGGAGAATTTTAGGGTGATCTTTCTTTCATAGGTCCATTTGAGTAATTGTGCTGAAGAAAACGTCAGACCATTGTCACACACTATCGCAAATGGCATTCCAAATCGGGTGACTATGTTTTCTTCCAGAAATTTAATGACTACTTCTACCGTGTTGTTCTTGCAAGGAATTGCTTCAGACCACCAAGTGCAATAATCGGTAGCAGTCAGAATGTATCGATGGTTGGCAGATGATTTAGGGTTCATTTCCCCAATAAAGTCAAATGCGCATTGGGCAAAAGGTCTAGCTTCGAAGACCGGCTGCAAAGGCATGGTCAGGTTCCGCTCATAATGTGCCAATGTTTGGCAAGTATGACATCTCCTAATGTGAGTATAGACATCCTTAAAGAAAGAGGGCCAATAGTATCCAGCCCAGAGGATCTGATGGGGGATAGCGTCAGTTGAGCCATGCCTAGTTCTAAACTTCCCATGAAACTCTTCAATCATTCCCGTAGCTTCGTCCCTATCAATGTACCGGAGGTATACCCCTTCAAAGTTCCTGTGAAAAAATGTTCCATTTTTTATCATGAAGTTGTGCTTTTTAGCTACAAGGCGTGGCATTTGTTTGGGAGTAGCCCCTCTAGGCATCTGTTGTTCAATAATAAGTATACCAGGTTGGTATACCATGGATCTTGAGTGATGGACTCCACTGTATATGTTTGGCATTCAATATCTAGATTTCCTTCTACCATCGCTCTACATAGTCCCTGGCCTCAAACTATCTTCATGGGTTACATTTCCAAATCATACCCCTGGAGGATGGCCATCCATTTCCCCCGTCGTTCACCCAATACACTCTGCAAGAGTAGAGACTTAATAGCTTGGTCCAGGATGATAGCGTGCACTTTGCTCCGGAGAATGTAATGCTGGAATTTCTTCATGGCGCAGACAAGAGAAAAGGCCTGGTTTTCCAAAGGCGAATACCGGACTTCAGCATTCTTAAAGGGGGATCTCATAAAATCTATTGGTCATTCTTCCCCTTTGACCTTCTGGGTCAAGACTGTCATAGAAGAATGCGGTGAAGCAAAGCAGTATATATGAAAAGGGAGGGAATAGTCCAGACTAGCCAAGACTGGTGCCTCCACAATCATTTTTTTAATCTGGGCGAACGCCCACTTTTCTTCAAGACTCCACTCAATCTTTGTATATTTTTTCATCATCTCATTAAGTGGTTTTACCATCTTGGCGAATGTAGTGATGAACCGTCGGACAAAATTGATCTTTCCAAAGAAAGACCTCATTTCCTTTTTACTATTAGGCATCTGTAGATTCAGCAATTCTTCAACTCTCTCAGGGTCAATGGATATACCCTTCTCAGAGACGATATGCCCGATCAACTTCCCTTCAGTGACCTTGAATATACATTTCTTAGGGTTGAGGAATATTCCATACTGGTTACATCTCTCACAAATTTAGGCGAGGAGGGCAGAATGATCATGCCTGTCCCACAAAAAGACAGTCAAATCATCCATGTAGATGATTATGCATTGGTTTACTAGGCCTTTGAACGCAATGTCCATAGCCTTCTAAAATATGGCCCCTGCATTGATCAAGCCAAAGGGCATCCTTCGGTATGCAAACATTCCCCACTTGGTGGTGAACATCATTTTGTCTCTATCTTTGTACTTAACCATGACCTGGTTATATCAAGAGTATCCATCCAAAAAGGATATCATTTGTGATCCATTCACGATTTGCAATACCTCATCCAATGAGGAGAGAGGGTGATTATCCTTCTTAGATGCCTTGTTCAATTTGTGAAAATCCACGCAAAGGCAGATCTCACCGCTTTTGTTTCTCAAAGGGACTAGGTTGGCAACCCAAGTAGTGTGTCAGATAGGAAAGATAATCTGGGCTGATAGCAGTTTTTGAACCTATTGATGGATTAGAGGCTCTATCAATGGGTTTACTGGTCTTTGTTTTTTTCATAAGGGCTTAACATCAAGTTTTAGTGGGATGGTATGGGTCATGATGGATGTGGCATATGTCTTCAAATCTTCATACCCCCACGTAATTACATCAATCTATTCTTAGAGAACCGCGAGAATCTTCTCCTTCTCCTTAGGGAAGTAGGAGGTGCCAATGTGTACCAATTTTTCTGCACCAGGCTGGCCGATGTTAACTTTTTTGAATTTTCCTCCCTCTGAGGAGGATGATATCTTTTCCCAGCCCTGAGGGTCTAAGTCAAAGATACATCCTAGCACTACCATCTCCTTAGGGATGGTGTTCGTGGGCAGGTCTATGATCCCGTCATCTTCTTCACCCTGATGAGTATCTTTGTCATCTCTTTCTTCCACTATCTGGTCCTCGAAAACACCAATATTGGCCATGAAGGCCAGAATATGTTGATCATCCTCAAAGAGCTTAAAGTGGGTGACATTGTCTAGAATGGACAGAGTGGGGACCATCTCAATGGAGAACTTCTAGAGTTGGGAGCTAGCCATTGGATCAAGAGTGCTGGCAGATACGGCAAGGGCATCTAGAACGTAGTTTATTTTCTAGGGAATGAGTTCAATGCTGAAGGCATCAAAATCTTTGATGAGGCTCTATGCCCGGTTGTGGTATGCATCCATCCTTTTATCATAACAAGTGTATTGGCCCCGGACCTGCTTAACGATTAACTTTGAATCACCCAGCGCTCAGAGGTGGGTGATTCCCTTTCTTAATGAAAATAGTAGTCCAAGAACCAAGGCCTCATACTCCGTGATGTTGTTCGTATAGTTGAAATATAGCTTGTAAGATGCAAGGAAGGATTTCCCCCATGGGTTGATCAATTCCACTCTGGCCCCATAGCCTTGTTTAGACCAGGACCCATCAAACTTAAGGGTCCACAAGTTACTGTTCGTTGTTTGGGGCTAGGAAGGCAAAGCGGTCTTTAAATTATTTTTGAGAAGGTTGGGAGGAGTTTCCTCCTGCTCTGATGGATCATGGGTGAGGTTTTCCTCTGGAGAGAGTTATGCTTGGGATTCCTAGACAAGTGGTACCTAAGGGACACTTCTAGATGAAGTACTTGGTCCTAGGGAATCAAATTTATGTTCTTCCTCCTAGAGGGCGTTGATGTGTCGAGTAGCAGTGGTAATTCAAGGCTCACACTCTAGTTCTAAATGTTTTTGATAGTGCACCCAGCACCAAGTGTTGGACAAGAATGTAGTGGGTGTTGCTACAATACCCTACGATTTAACCTCGCCCCTTATCTTTTCATCCAGGTCCTGGATTCTCTGAGAGACTATGGGATCCTCCCCGGGGGTGAAATCAAATTTCAGGATTTCTAGGGGTCGGTACACCCCAGGGGAAGTCTCAGAGAAGAGGAATTCATTTTCCCTCCCAAATTTGGTGAGGGCCTGCTTCATCCTGGGCTCACTTTCTACCCGGATCTAGTTAGATTCTCCCTCCCAGTGGAGCCACAAGTGGGAGAAGTCAGTGGAGAAATATATGTTAAGGGCCTTGGACATATTCCAACTCAATAACATCCCGTAAGTCTTTGGGATATTGATTATGCTTGCTATCCTAGGGTCTTGGATGAGCTGAATCCAGACATTCTTCAGCTCACCTACCATTTTCACAGCAGTTTTGTCTAGCTGGACTACTGTGCCTTTGGATGGAGTAGGATGGAGTCTGAGCTTCTGGCATATTGATAAGGGCATGACATTGCCTGAAGCACCAAAATCTACCAAAACATTATGTAGGTTCTTCCCTGTATGTTCAAACCTAGTAAGAAGGGAGGATCCTTTGTGTTTCCCCAGAAGACAGTCATGTTGGCATCGTCAAAAGTGATAGTCTTGGGTGGGTGATGCAAAGCATCTTACAAAACCCTTCAAGAACCCCAAATCAGCCATGGAGTTCAATCATCAACACAATGTCTTCCACAAGTTAGAGGCATATTCCATCATTAAACAACATATTCCAACAATAAATCCATAGGATATTATCAACAACTTTGTACAAACATAAGCATAAATATCATCCTTATGAAATCTTATGCATAATTATCAGTAAATATTCTCATCCATTAATCCAATATTAGAAACCAATTTCCAAATACTAATCAGMAACCAATCAACATCTTTGATTCCATTTTACAAACAATGCTATCACCCATCTCCCAAATTTGTCTCAATTGTGACAGTTTTAATACTCTGTAATCTGTTATTCATAACTTTCAAAAGAAACATAATATT
>MU225186.1:1094674-1124303 GCA_018584345.1 Thuja plicata | reverse complement strand
CATAAGCAAGTGAAACATGAAGATTAACAAACATGATAAAATGGATAACACTCTCATAGACATCATAGGTACTATAAAGAGATGCTAAAAGAAGGATAATGAGAAAAATAGCCATACACCAAAAGAACTTCATGATGAAAATGAAATAAGTGGTTTATATTTTATGAGTATTATGTGAATTATAATCTAAGATGTAAATCTAACACTAAAGAGAAGGAGTTGTCTATCGCGGGTTCACCAAAATGTAAGATATAAAATAGGGTTGAGGAGATTATTTGTTAATTGTTGTTTGATTTGCTTAGAGTATATTGATTTCCTTAACCCTACTTTATATTTAATTGAATTGTATTGATTGTGTATTGAAATTGTGATTAGGGAGAAGATAAGATTTTCCTCTTTTATCCTCAAATGCACAAATGGGAGATCCAAGTTGATCAACCCAAAGGATGGGCTAATGCACAAATGAATCAACTATCTGGAAAGGAAAATAACAAGAAGGAGATCTTAAATTATGTTAATTGATTAAATGAATATGTTGGATTATAGTAATTGAAAACGATAGAAAGAAGAACCAACCTTACAAAGTTGCAGATCAAAGAATGCTATTTTATGATGTTTGTAGACTATTTTTGGAAAATCTGACAATTGATCTCGAACTGGAACGTAGAGATGAATAAAACCCAGAAATATTTTTCCTTTCCGATGTCATCTTATGAAAAAGGTCAACCTTGACCCACAAATGTCAACCCTAACCCAATAATGTCGACCCTGACCTGCACAAATCTGACAAAAAATATGTTCGCGTCGTCTGAAAGAAAGCTGAAAAGGGTATCCAGTTCTGGTCTCAAATCTATTGTTCTGAACCTATACCTGCAAGAAAAAGAGGATTGTTTGTTGTGTGGCAGGGGTTTTCCTTAGTCAAACCGCGATTTAGGGATTAACCTTGAAATCAATAAAGTACAAAATGCTAGCAAGTAGTAGAATTGAATCTAACAATGAAGCTATGATATTCAATAGATATGTAATTGAAATTCAGATGTATGTAAGTATGTAAGTATAAAAGAAATGGACTTTAGAAACCATAAACCTCCATGATTGTATGCTTGAAATCCAATTTTAAGAGATGATTGAAAGAATCTTGAGGATGCACAAAGGATCTTGAAGGAAGATCACACCACCATGATGGCTAGATCTAGGGTTTGAATGATGAATCTTGAATGTTTGCACCTAATCCCTTCAAAGGCTTGAAAGCTTGAATCCTTGATCTTCAATGGAGAACTTGAATGCTTGAGAAGAAGACTTGAACACCTTGAGAGCTTGGAAATGGATGCTTGAACTTTTTTCTTCTTGACAAAATCTTGATTAGAGCTTTTTGCACTTAGAAGACTTAGAGAAAATGAGAGGAAGAAGCTTCCTTTTATATGAAACTAGGGCACAATCTTCTAAGGAGGCCAACATAGGATAATTAAATTCCAATTAGACCCATGCCCCTAGAAAAGGACCTATATTAAATATAATTTAGGAATCAATGCTTCAGAACCCGAAACAACCGACCCGGAAGCGGGAAAACTAAATTTTGGATGACCCCCGGCAGCCCACAAGCTTCCAATTTTGAAAAGGAGACCCTGGTCAGGGTCGAGGTCGACCCTGACCTAGGTCAGGGTCAAGATTGACCCTGACCTAGGTCAAGGTTGAGGTCAACCTTGACCCAGGGGGCCAGAACCCCTAGAAAATATGCTAGGTGGGGTAGGAGGTTCTCGGAGAGGCCCAATCAGGGTCCTGAACATGCATAGAAGTAGGAGATGATGCAAAAATAGGAGGATGATATGATAGAGGTCAAAAACATCCCCTAAGGAGGGCTAAACACTCTTAACATGTAAGTGCTTCCATTTTAAGATGATACACCCACTAAAGGTTTGCTTCCTAAAACTATGGCTTGGGGAACCCTCAGGCGGTGTAAAATCTAAATCCTTAGAAGGAGGCGAGCTCATGCCCTCCTTCTAGTGCTAGTTTCTATTGATGGGACTTTGTGATTGGGTCCGCCAGTAGGTGTAAGTAGTCACTGGGTATCGGGGTACCAACCAAATTTGCCTGTAAAGGTTATTCCTTGAATAAATTCTCTGGGCCTTCAAGCACCTGAGAGTCGGGTCTCGACGGTGCAGGAGCTAAGTTGGGAGTGTGACTATTTTGTTCACTGGGATAGCCAGTTTTTTTGGCTCATCTTCTCTAGGGATTTTGGTAGGTTAGGGTTTCTTGCAAGCATTTAGACTATCAAAGAAACTTCAAAAGATACGTCAGGGTTAGAAGTTGTGCAAATACATTTAAAACATCAACCATGCTCTAACATGCTACACTAAAATACTGAATACACACAGAACCATCAGTTCATACATATACAATAGCGAGGGGAAAAGATTGTTGTTAATCTACTTTAAAATATTAGAGAAAGGGACATTATGAACATACAACAAAAAAGAACGTTAATCCAGAGGTTAGAATGTTAACAACATCATTGCCCGAACTCCTCTTTCTTCATTAACAAGTTTCCAGCAAGCACTGATGTGTATAATAATGGCTCCAAGGGAGCATCTATCTACTGAGAAATTCTAAGGACTAAGGAGCATTGAGCTTTGCAACTACAAGAGATAAAATGTTGAAAGTTCTATAGCTAGGGACTGCAAAATCATCAATTCTGTCGACACCTGGAATGAGGTTGGACTTATTATTTATACACATCCTTGCCCTAAAGTTAACCTAACTTAACTTTACACTCAATCAATAAAATATAATTTTTTGTGGCTGGTACTACCTACGCCATGCTAAAACAACCTCGAAGAGAGTAGAGGTCTAACATGTTAGAAGAATAAGACAAGAAAAGAGGTATAGAAGAATCGGCCTCAAGAAGAGAGCCAAAGGAAGAATAGAAGAAATTTGATCCCCCGGGGATCGAGGCTACATGCCTCATCAATGTAAAAGTGGCTCACTATCTTTGATGCATCAGGTGTTATGCTGGAGTAGCGCCTTGGGAAGACCACCTATCAAAACCATCCCTCAAGTTGACGTGCCTTGTTGGGGTTGGCTATTTTTTGACACCCTTATTAACTGCTTGATAATGACCGGTCGGCTCTGGGGAACATGGACGCGGGTCATCAAAAGAATGCAAAACTATGGATATGAAACTCTGGGATCTGGGAGCTCACACTTAAAGAATAAATAATGTTCATAGTGTATCCTACTGGTGAAAATCTCTAAAATCTGGAGAACCTTATTGCCCTTTACTATTTTTAAATGCTTCCAAAACTTGGCTTATGCCTTCCTCATTTATATCCTTAATGTCATCCCATTGGCCATGGATAGCCTCAAGCTTCTCTTCAACTTCTCTGGCCCCGTTCCGGAATTCATCTACTATCTTCACAGCATCATGTACCCGGAGCATCATCTTAGATAATATTGATAACCTTCCTTTGTCAAAGTCCCTGGAAGACTCGTATAGGGACTCCATGAACTCATCATATTTACTGAGGACATAGTCCTCCGGGGTGCATGTTCCAGTGGTGAAGGGGTTGACTCATGACACCCTTACAATAAATGCCTTGTATAGGCACAAAGGATACTAGGCCACAGTTACTTTCTCTTTTAGGGCCTTAACCAGTTTCTTGCATACCTCAATCTTGAGGCCAAGCCTGGAGTACTAGGCCTGAAGGGAGTTATATGATTCTTCCCCCAAAATTCCCGCCTCTATGACGGCTTCTTCCCAGCATTGAAGACCTCATGCAACCCGGCCTTCCATCTTTCATACTTTTCTAATTCTTTCTCCCACATGACAGTGGAGACATTCGCTTGACTAAGGAGATTACTGACCTGATAGAGATCCAGGAGTGATACCACTAAAAATTGCCTTACGGTGACTATCTACTCGGTGATCCACCTGTCCATAGCCTGGACCTTCTTCTTCATGGCCCTTAGAGCATCCACATCACCCTATGCAAGCAGTAATCCAGAGGCAGATGCTTCCAAGTGGATCTCGGCCAGGGGCTGTGTGAGTTCTGCCAGAAGTGTGAGGAGATTTGCATTGGTTTCTCTTTCCTCCTTCAACTTCTGGGACTATTTATCATATCACGCCTCCACTACCTTGGTGGCCTCCCTCAGCAGGTCCAACTTGCCCTGCCTATCTCTCCTCCCCAATGCTACCTCTGTGATAGTATAATCCTCCGGCCTTACCACCGTTGTATCTGCATCTGGTGGAGGTGTTGCGATGGTTGCAACTGTATTTCCTGCCAGACTAGTCCAGAGGGTATGGACTATCTGGGCCTTCTTAGGCTTCTTGGCCTCTACATTTTGGGCCATCATTTCAGCCAAGGAGAGAGGAACACCTGTTGCTACCACTAGGGCCTTTCATTTTATGGATTCCACTAGCCATTGGGGTGGCTAGGGTGGGTTTTCTGTTAAGACCTAGGTATCAAGATTCCCTTCAAAATCTGGCGGTGCGTTCCCATAATTTGCAGTGTCATCAGGCTCTTTCTCTTTTTCCTCTTCCTATTCCTGCTCTTTCTCTCTAGAGATTTCAATATATTCCACCTTGTTGGCATCCTCTTCCATGATTTCTATGGTTTCCTCTCTGCCAATGTCAACATCACTTGTATTCTCGGGTATTTCCTCGTCCTTCTTAGCATTGGGCGAATTAACATTTGTATCTTCGGGGGTTCTCCCCTCATCTTGTTGCTGTTGTTCTTCCTTGGCATCATTCGCTGGGACATCTTCCCCCATTGGAATGTCTTCTAGAGGTGGTGAAGGCATCTGGCCTAGGTTCAATGTTTGGGCCACTGTGATCACCTCCCCGAATGTACTCCAGGGAATTTGGTCAGCCAGAGTAACTAAAGGAATTTGGAGCATGATGAATGGAGGTACAGTTGATCCCATGGATCTGATTTCCCCAGTCATTGGTTTCTCATCTGTTGTTTGCCTTGGTTCATCCTCGGTCTCTTGGACCGGTATTTTCTCCCGCTCATCTTTCTCATGTTGTGTTTCTTCCTGGACTTCCTACCATGTGGCAGCTTCTTGTTCCAGGACTTCCTTCTCAGCGGGGATTTCCTCTTTTTCCTTAGCGGTGATCTCTTCTACCATGTGATCTATGTCCCCATGCAAGTTCATGAGCTCATCCATCCTGAAGATATCATCAAAGTCATCATGCGGGGAGAGGTATCTGAAATATTCTCAAGTTTGGGGGAATCTGAACTGACATCTACTGGGGGCATGTTAGGCATATCGAGGCCTTTGTTTGTGCTTGGGGTGGGGTTCACCTTCTACTTCTTCTTCCTTTGTAGTGGGGCCCCGACATCTAGAATACTTGTAGACTCCACCTCAGCAAAATTTTGCCTGCTCATCAGTGTGGCCAATGATGGGGATCCCGTCGGGCGAGTAGATGTTACCAGAGTTGTGAGGAGGCCCTGAGATAGTTGCATGCTTATTCTCTGGCTTGTCAGCCTTGACGCCTCTATTTTCTCTTTTAATTTCTCCATTATGGGGAGTAAACCCTTGGGAGGTACCTTGGCTGGGGTATCCTCTATCTCCTTCCCCTTTCTTGTGCTAGGTCCTGCAACTCCGGAGGTTGAGGTGGATCTCCAAACAATTTTTCCTTTCTAGGTTCTCTTTGGACACACCCGTGCAAAATACTTATGACTATTTTCTACAATGGGGCGGCATACTCCCTCAATTGTTAAATCTTCTGGGGTGGCACAATCCACCAGAGGGAGATCCAATTTATCTAACCCTTGCTCTTTGTACAATGGGTCCTCCTCTGTCCCATCATCTGAAAAACCCTTTGAGAAACCCCGAAGGTCGAGTGCTTTCATCAAGCCTTTAGAAATCCACGAATGTTGGTGGGCCCGGAGATCAAAACTGTCCTGACAATCCGCCTAGAAATCTTCAATATCTTCTTTGTGCGGTGGAGATGCCCGGGGAAGCACTAGTGCTATCTTACCCAATGGATCAAAAAAATTTCTGGTATGGTGGAATTCCACTAGTCCCAGACTCTTTCGTTCATTGTCCGCCTCCCTTGCTGCAGCCAGACTGCAAGAATAGTTCCTGCAAGAGATTGGGAATAGAACATTGGTAACCTTCTTCAATGTGAAGAGGGCATGTAGCTCCAAAATTTGTTTGTAGAAGTCTAAAAGAATGATTCTATCACCACAATATCGAGGAAGAAGATAGGGTTTCCCAAAAAAGTCGGTCACCTAAATATATGTGTGCTTTTGGAATTGAATAAAGTAATTTCCATAAGTACTCACTAGGTTCATCGCCTCTTGTGATAACTGGTATCCTGAATCCCGAGTAAGTGTCAAAATGTTTTGGTAAATGAAGGCATCATTTACCCTGCAAAAGTTTGGGAAGCTAAGTTCCCACTGGACTTGGGGATAATGATCTCATGGCATCAACTGGCCCATCCCGTTCCCGAGAATTCCCATTGTCTACAAACCCTGAAAGACAGGTCTCTGTTGGGCCAGTGCCCATAGTATGTAAGATGTCATGTGGAACCTGGAGGTCTGGAGGATGCTCTTCAACTGTGTGTCCACATGATTGGAGATGATGGCCGCCCAATTAAAGTTCTGACTGTGGGTGGTGATGCAATATAGAAAGTAATAAATCCATGCCGAGAAATCTCAAGCATGGGGCTCTCTAAAGATCCTACATAGAAATATAATGCCTGCTCTGATAGGTTCTTTAAAATCCCCGCAGGGGATCTCCAGCTTCATCTTTTTATAGTCCCTTCTTAGGGACTTTAGCCAATGGGTGTTTAGATGCTACCAGGAGAGAAGGGAAGCCCCTTTGAACTCCTGTAATGATGTGACCTGGGTGAGAACCACAGCTCGCTTGAATTGAGGGATCCCCAACCCTGAAGCAAAAGTTGTTGCACCCAGATTGATGATAGTTGCTGGATAGTGTAACAATCGGGGATCGGCGAGCAGGACAACCTGAGTGGAGGCATTGTAGAGCATCGCCAGTTGGAGTATTAGCTCCGGTGCTTGCACCGAGTAGGGAAAAATTGCATCTTTGGTGATCCTAGAGGCGGTCAAGTATTTTTCCATATCATCTCCGGCGGTCCTCTGTTGGTATATGGCTTGGACCAAGCCTACATTTTAGCCCATAGTCTAGGCTCTGTGTCTGTTATATCTTGCAACTTAGATTCTACTTTGGACCCTACAAGAGCACCTTCCTTTGGGTACTTGGAAGTTAACAGCAACTTGGCCAGTATCTTTTTGGCCTTAGTTTTTGTAGCTTCTCGGGTGGAGGTAGTTGGCAGCTTCAGGCTATCAGGAAGAACGATCACTTCAAACAGTTTGATCAATCTATCTGCAGCCTGCAAGACCGGAGAACCGTCAATACATGATATAATAAAAATAATGTTTAAAGGATTCTGGGGAATTCACCACCATTTCACACCTGCTCAAAAATGTTAGCATGCATCAAAAATCCCAGAATGTTAAAGCTGACAAGGATCAGATTCTGAAAAACACTCGGAGGCTCTGGGGCATTGATTTAGGTGACAAAAATGGGATGAAGACTCGGGGGCTTCTCAGCACCCAGAGTACAGAAGAACTAGTCATTGTCAACGTGACTGGTAGAAAGTTGTACTTCGCTGACATGGGTTGTCACGTGGCCATGTGACAGGTGATGTAATGGCATTAATGGAGACAAGTGGGCTAACATAGGGGAAGTAAATGCTAGATGGGATGGAATTTGAATTTTCACTCGTGGGAAATTAATCTTGCCATTAACATGACACGACAGAGGAGAGAGAAAGCTGCCATGGCTCAAACTAGTGAGGTGCCGAGTTTGAGCCGTGGAAGATACCTCTCTGACGAGCTTGATGATTATTTTGGACGTGATGGAGTGCAACAATCTCATCCTAGATGGGAGGATATACATAGAATATACACAAATATACAGAGGGTCGAAGCACCACAAGGGCCGAAGCACAACTCGCAGGCCGACCACGACAAACAGAGAAATATACAGAAATACATAGGAAGACTACAATATATACATATTATACGGAATCACTTACAGCATTCTACAAAAATGTACAAAGTATACACTAAACTATAGCTGTACAGAGGGCAAACAACCCTTTGGCAGAGCCAACCCACCAACGGGAGGTGAAAAAAAAGCTAGCGTAAAGAAGCGAAAAAACAAAAATAGAACCACAAACAAAAACCAGACAAAAACAAGACAAACAAGCAAGAAACATAACCAAAAACTAGAGAGGAGAGAGAGCCAAAGGCCTACCTGGAAACATGAGGAATGCGGGAAAGACAAGCACAGGATGCGCTCCGCAACAAGTTAACCTAGAACTAACCACAAAAGCACCATTGCTTACTGTTGTTTGATCATTTTTAATTACCAAAGCAATCTGCACTTAATCATTTTGAATCGCCTTAATCACTCTGGTAATCGCTCTGAGTGTTTTAATCACGGTAAATGTAAAAATGACAAGTAACTTCCATTTAAACCCCTAGGGTAAAAATGTGTTGCATTCTCTCCGCAAACTCCAAAACAAGCAAACCTCTGACCTCCAGGCCCAGGGATTCCATGCAACCACATCTTCTCGCAAAAGAAGACATGATAATAGAGAGTCCCAGAGTCCGAGATCCAAATAGCTCAAAAGAACAAACAAACTCTAGGAATAGGTCCTAGAGACAAAAGAAGACAAAAGCCAAAGAAAGACAACCCTCTTAGGAGAAATGCCCAAAGGGAGACAAAGGAAACAAAAGAAACCAAGGGAAAGAGAAAAAGCAAAAAGGGGGACCCAACATTTTTCCTACAAAATGTAGGGACGGGTATGCAGGGCATAACAGATACTCTGAGCTTGAATACATCAAGTGGTATCAGATTTGGTTTGTTATCGGGGTGAGAAATCTTGTTGGTCCGAGTAAAGGTTGCAAGTTTGTGTTCCTAGACTTGTGAGATTTGTCTGACTGTTTGTGAGAGGTAGCAGGTTGCAATCTGACTTGCAGACAGTTTAGGGGTTGTCACAAGGTGGTCAGTTGGCATTTTTTGTAGAGGATTTATGAAGATCTTGGGAGATGCCTCCGAGAAGATTGGACCCTAGGGCGATTGTAGATCTCTCTAATTAGATGGAATTGAAAGTGACAAAAAGGTTTAGATCTGAGATAGCGGCAGTGAAGAATGATATGGTAGTTGAAATCATAAGGGCTATTACTAGTTTGCAGAGGAACCCTGGAATAGAGGATGGCTATGAGGAAGTTGTCAAATATTTTGAATCTGCTACCGAAAGTGCTAGATATAGTGGAGATGACAGAGCTGATCGGTTGGAAATATCTATGGCTCAGTTGAATACAAGTCATAGGATGGAAGTTTCTAATTTTTTAGGTACATTGAACCTCGAATACCTGATTGATTGGATTGGAGAATTAGAAGACTACTTTGAGCTGAACGATATTGGAGATCCTCTTAAAGTGAGGTTAGCACAAACTAAGATAAAAGGACATGCTGCCTTATGGTGTACAGAGAGATAGGGAGGAAGAAGGTGACATGAAAATCACTCGGTGGAGATTAATGGTGACAAAATTGAAGGCTAAGTTCATACCTACCGATTATGAACTGTAGTTGTTTAAGAAGTTGCAGAATCTGAAAAAGAAATATCTCAGTGTGAAAGACTATACCAAGGAGTTCTAAAAGTTGACTATTATATCTGGACATAGGGAGATTTCTAAGGAAAAGGTTGCTAGATATGTTAATGGTCTCAGATTCAATATCTAGGATGAGATTGGCATGTTGAATATTGGTTCAGTTGAGGATGCTTATCAGTATGCACTGAAGGTAGACGATAAGTTGAAAAGGAGACATCAAGGTAAATTCCGAGGGAAAGAGAAGAAAGAATAGTCGGTAAAGGATAAATTGAGAGTTGAGGAGGAACTGAAACCTGTTGAACCGAGGAGAAGGGAAGGTAGAGGTGTATTCAGAGGTACCTATTATAATTGTGGTGAACAAGGACATCGTTTATTTGAATGTCCTCATGCAGATAGGAAGGTTGGTTGTCACTGAAATGCTCTGGTGAATGAGGTTGTAGAGAATGAACTCGAGGTGGAAGGTGTGAATCTTTTACTTAGAAGAACATTGTTGCCTATGAAACAAGTTAATTCTTGTCAAAGGAAGAACTTGTTTAGGACTGTGTGTAAGTTTGGTGGTAAATGTTGTAAGGTGATTGTTGATGGAGGAAGTACTGATAACTTGGTTTCTGAGGAGATGGTTCAGAAGCTTAGTTTAAAGAGATTGAAACATCCTTGTCCTTATAGGATAAGTTGGTTACAAGAAGATCATGCAGTAGAGGTAAAGGAGAAATGCATGGTAAGTTTTCACATTGGTTCTTATAAGGATGAAGTATTATGTGACATTTTGGAGATGAGTTCTTGTCATGTTTTACTTTGGAGACCTTGGCAGTATGATAGAGAGGCTATTCATGACTGTAAGAGGAGCTCTTTACTATCTTGAAAGATGGACAAAAGTTTATTTTGATTCCTTTGAAGGATGAAGACAATGGAAGGAGGAACTTGAGCATTAATAGCAAATTTGAGATGATTGTAGGGGTTGGTGAAGACATTAAGGTTTAGAGATCTAAAGGCACTTCAGAGAATGCTAGTGGTAAGAGAAGAATTGAGGCACAGGTGTATTGGTTAAGGACTCAAAGGACATGTATATCAAGAATTGGTTTGGGATCTATGTGATGAATCCCAGAAGATGTTCGTGGAGCTACTAGAACATCTTTTTGCACCTAGGGTGCCTGATGCAGGAGCATCCTAGGGAAGTTGGCAATCCTGTGTTGACCAAAAATATGTTTAAGTTCTATTTGGAGCTCGGTAGGTGAGTCGGCAGAGCTCGGTGGAGTCTGGTTGTTCTCGATTGTTTCGGTGCTCGGTTCTTGGTGGAAGGAGTGTTTTTCTTCACTGAACAAACTTAGTATATGTTGGCAGCACTAACTCACTGAGTGGACTTGGTGGATTTTTTTGTGCTTGGTACCGACTTGGGGGGTCCCGGTTGATGAGTTCACCGAATGATTTTTATGGATTGAGTGGACATTGGAGATTGCGTCTATGATTTGAGGGGATCAGTGGGATCGTGCAGAGTTTTGAGGTGTGTGGATTTGATGCATTGGATTTTGTGCAGACCTAAAGCTAATTTGGTGCTTTCTTCTATGTATTTATTATTTGTTTGCATCTGTCTGGGTCATTTAATATGATTCATCATGGATTGTATTGGGTCGAATGTCATTTAATATTTGTTTGTGAAGACAACTTTTGGTTGTTGTATATAAGGAGTGTGTAGGTAGCATTTTAGAGGAGGAGGCAGAGAAGTAGAGAGAGGAAGTTGATAGCAGATAGTAGTAAGTGGGTAAGAAAGAAACTTGTAAGATTTCTTGGTGGCTTGTGAGCACAAGTTTAGATCTGGTTTCTTCCACTTAGTTGTAAGGTAGATTGGTGAAGTTGGATTCTGTGAGATCTTGTTGAACTTTCTGTTGTTCTGGTCGTAACCAGGAAGGCCTTACAGCCCGACATGCTGCATGTAATTGAGATTCAAAAATAATATAATTTGATATAAGTTGTGTTTGGTTTATGTTGTTTTTCTTTTTGTTGGCTACAATTTTGGATAGTCCTCTATTGGATCCTTCAAGCTTGACTACATCACATCACCATACATCATGATCTTTTTTCCTACTAATTCCTATTTTTGGAATGAGAAAATGGCTTGCATTTATACTTGGTTTTATTTCTTCAATCAAGGGGGAAATGTTTTTGTAGACATTGGATTATTTTTTGTCCTCAAGTAGTCAGAAAATTAATATACGAGATTACATATTGTGTATGTGTGTGTGTGGTGGGGGTTATGGGGTTTCTATATAGTCTCTCCATTATATCTCATACAGGGAACTATTGATTGTATATTGGTGATAAAAGTAGTCCTTGGGGCACAAATTGACTCCTTTCACTTTCTTATTTTCTCTATTTTGAAGAGGAGTTTTATCGCATTGGTTTTTCTCCTTTAGTCTATTTTCTAGAGATTGCATTTTTACAATGTGCACCTAACATGACCTAGTAGGAAAGACACATTATCATCCTTGTGTCACCTATGCATCTTTTCCTTCTTACATTTATTCATTATCATCCTAAGTTACACTTAAGGAGGGTTGTTGGTGTGAACAAAATATTCCCTATTTTTTATCTCCTTTTGTAGTGTGAATAATGAACATTATTTAAGTAGTCATTAGCTATGACCCATTCACACATATTCACATCTTAAATTTATTTGGAGAGCTAATTATCTTTATAGAAGTATTTAGTACACATGTGATCTTATCCCCTAGTTGTCACATGACATAGGATGAAGGCACTCGTCATCATCCTAGTTAGTCCTATCTCTTACCCTTGCCTAAATAAGAAAGACATTACTATGTATAGTTCAAGGGGGTAAATCTTTGAAAGATAAATCATAATATATATAACATTATGATTAAATATTGTTTTTCTTGCTACTCTCTTGTGGAAAGCTAGCTTTGGTTTTGCAAGTGATCTTTGGGCATTAGAGCTCACTGTCAACTCTTATAAAAAATACATACCTTTGAAATAAGCTAAACCTTATGTCTTTGATTAGATTCAACTTAAATCTCTATCTCTAGTGGGATTGAGTTAAACATTTTCCACTCATCAAGTCTAGTTAGACTCTCTTCAATCACAACTTACAAAATTGTCATTCAAAGTTCTCTATCTTTTTCCCTAATTTTGATATTTATAGTAAAAAGGTGTAATGACATAAATCACATCCCTATGAAATTTCTTTCTTATCTAGGCCCTATTTTAGCATGTATGGCCTCACGTACCTAATTTTGGCGTCATAGCTCAAATATGCATGAAAATATGGTATCTCCTCAACATTTTGGACCCTTTGCTCCAATTTGGTCTCACATTGGAGGGAGTAAGTCACCTTAGGTGACCCGCTCCCAAGATGTTCAAGCCCAAATTCAGACCAATTAACGATCAACTTGTTTGAGTGGAAATTTTAAACCCATGTTGGCTTGCTTCAATTTTTAACACCCCAAAATGCTAGGGAGAGGTATAAAAGAAAGTTTTCGTCCCTCATTTGACACCACACTAAATCATATCTCTCAATCACATCTACCTTCAAGCCTTCAAGTTATCAAGGATTCAAGAATCAAGCATTCAAGAAATTCCATCCCACCATATCCTTCAAATCTAGCATTTGTGGCAAGCTTCAACATCCTTCATGCAAGCATGTGTTAATGATTTTTCTTTCAAGTTTTATGGAGTCATGTTATTGCATCAATACTTGTGATCACATTTGAAGAGCATTGCATCAACAAGATATAAGACATTCTAATTCTCAGATTTAGCCTCTCTACATATCAACACTTTCAATTACGTATCTATTTATTTAAATTTCATGGTTAGTTCCAAAATTGGGGTTTGACATAGGAAAACCCCTGTCTACATGATATTTTACTTAAATTTCTATGTGCAAGAATAGGTGGTAGAAGCATAGAGAAATCTTCAGATCGACTAGCCAGAGATCTATAGTCTGCGAGTTGTTTTGTCAAAAACTATATGGAGCATATCACCCCAACTGACTCGCTCCCGAAGAAGGTCGCCCCAACTGACTTGCTCTTGCCACTTTTGCCCGAAATTTGGTTTGCAAATAAATTATAGTCTATACTTCCTAAATCTGTTGCCATAATTTTTCTGTCTATTTTCTGTTAGCATGTATATGCATAAAGCCACCTTTACACCTCATCTTGACCTAGCTTCCTCATTCAACTCCTACAATTGCATAGTCACCTTTCAACTCCCTCTTAGACAATTACTAAATTCCCTTTGTGCCCAAGAATCCTTGAGCCAAGTGTACTATTTTTCTCTTGAAGGTAATTAATGAAAAAATAGGCCTATTCTTCCTAGTTTGTCCATACAAGTTAGTGAACCCCATTTCCCTTCCTTTCAAAACTTGTAAAAAGAATAAGACAATTAAAGTCGAATGAGGATGAAATCTAAACTAATATTGATACAATTGTGTCTCATAAAGTGTTAGGACCAATGTTAATGTACCTAATATAGGCCTAATAGAACAAGTGATGCTAATGGTGGACATAGGGATGATCCAAAGTTGCAAGGGCAACATACAAAAAAACTAGTTTCGATAACTTCTTATGTGTGCATCGGGGTTTTGATTATATTCTAACACAATATATGTAGACAAAGCACTAACCCAAATCCAACACAAACTATGTGAGAGATTGTTAAAACTGAAAATGTGACACATGTCAATTTAAATGTAATAGTGTGATCAAATTCCTTAAATTTGTATGTTACTCAAATATAAGAAATGTAGTGTTTAAGTCATTAGTATCTTGACAACGATGGTTTGAGAGAGTGTGAAATGATATTACAATAGTCAAATATAACATACAATGTAGAATATAATAAAGAAGGATGACCTAAACTAGGTTTCTAACTATTTATCAATGTTTTTCAACTTAATCTTGAGTGTTAAATGATAAAATTTCACCTATTTTATTCCTTTGTGTAAAAGAGTTGATAATTGTTTATTTGAAATATAAAATCAAGATGTAGTAATTAGGAGCAAATTTTCTTGCATTATGTTATAAATATTGATAATTATACATTAATATTTAGTTTAATCTTATTAAGGGTTGGGGTCTGGCTTGATTGACAAGAGCTTTTTGTTATGAAGTACGAGGTCAAGTAAGAACGCACCAAGCCACTCTCACAATAAAAACAATTTATAGAGGGGTGCTATACTGGATTGAAATATTTGGTTCATAGTTCTCTTACTATCAAATGTAATTTTTAAAATTTTTTAAGACCACACGAATGGAAATAGAAATGAAAATGAAAAAAATTAAAAAAATAATCCTTTTATTCTGGAATTGCTGCAAATGTTGCGTTTGGGATGTGTGAGATTTTGTGAAGGCTGCGAGGGAATTGAGAAAATGTCCAACCGTTTTTGGGAATATGAGATAACCGCTTGTATAGGGAAAGCTGGGAATTTCATATAGATGAGCGAAAGTTGGTTGTATAACGGGGATGAAGAGCGGGATCTCCTCTCTTCTCTTTCATGGAAGCTTCAACATGAAAAGAGGGGACAACAAAAGCTTAGTTACATTTCTTCATTGATATCATTGTCCTCTGGAAGGGCAAGGGCGAGCTTCTTTCTATCTACCGTGCATGATCGTTGGGGTGTTTGGATTGGGATTCCTTGGTAATAAGGTTGAATGGGTTTGTCTGCGTTTCCTTGTGAGAACCCACTTATGGGAACCTCAATGGTGGAGAGCATGGCAATCAATCCTCTTCATCGGGGAGGAAACACCCAGCAGCCGCAGATGTTTAATTCAACTGACAGGCAAGAAAAGTACTGGAACGCCATGGGTTTGGATCATTCCCAGTTCAATGGAAGGGAATCATTGGGATTAGGGCTGGGCATGGGTTCTATGGTCCCATTGGGGGAAATGGGAATGGGAATGGGAATTGGAGTGAGCATGGGAATGGGGATGGGGATAGGAATGCAGCAGAATGATCACCAAAATGTGAATTATGGGATAAGGACAGAGACTGTGAATGCAGGTGAAGGTGAGAAGAGGGATTTACTAGGGTGGTCAATGCTTGGAGGTTCAGTTGTTGAAGGTCCGGAAGGCGCAGGGAGTGTTGTGGGTGTTGAGAATTTGGGTATGAGAAATGACCATTCTGTCTTCAATTCGCATCTGCCACAGCCCCCTGTTGAAAAATCTGACACACAAGAAAAGGATGTGAAGAATGAGAATACACGGGCACAAGAGGCTGAAATGGCGCCAACAGAGGATTCAATGGCGGGGCGGTGGGATTTTGATCAGGGAATGATGCAGGAAAAGCAAGGCACATTGCCTCCAAATACAGATCATCAGTCACAGCAACAGCAGCAGAATGCAGATCAGAACAATAATAACTTAGGGTGCGCTTCGGTGGAGGAATCAGAAGGGCAGTCAATGGAGGAAAGATGGGGTGCTTGGGAAGAAGAAAAGCAGCAGGCCAAAGAGGGCTCTAGCAGGCAAGAGCAAAAGCAGGGTGTCTACTTTTACAGAGAATGCCAGAGAAACATGGCTGCTGATAAGGGGTGTACAGTGGTTGATGGGTGTGGGGAATTCATGCCTCGTTCAGATGAAGAAGGAGAAGGCAAAGGCAGTGCAAGTGCTGGTTCTCTACTGTGTGCTGCATGCGAGTGTCACAGGAGCTTTCACCGCCGTGTGCTCTGTGATAAAGATGGGTTTACCATTGAAGGTGCTGAAGAGGCTAGGGTTAGACAAACCCATGATTGCATTGATGCCATCAAGAGTGTGGCAAATGAGGTAACTCTTAGTGTTAATCAGACTGTTACTGTAATTCAGCAACATTTAGTTAAGGGTCAGCGTGAAGTAAACTTTTCTGCAAATGCACCTCAACCCTATCAATTTGAACAGAGTTTTAATGTTGCTTCCTTTCTCAAACATTTGGATGGCCTAAGAAAGGCTGCAAAATCACTTCTGGTTACTGCTGATTGCCTCACTACTCTGCAAAGTGTGAACCTCCTGAACAAAGAGGGGGCACCCAATGCAATGAAGGATGGGGGCAATTCTGAATGCTCTTCTTCACTTCTGAATCAGTTCAAGAATGGGAAACATATTTTGGGCAATGCTAATAATGTAAATACTAACACAAATACTAATCATAGCGGTGGGGTAAGGACAGGAAGAACACACCCACTTCAGTTATGTGAATCTGCATTCAGTGAGAGGAAAGAGAAAAGGAAGAGGACCCGATTCAGCACAGAGCAGATCACCAAACTAAATGATTTTGCAACGGAGGTGGGATGGACATTGTCTGGAATGACAAAAGAGGACATTGATGCAGTGTGTGAAAATGTTGGAATTGAACCCACCACATTAAAATATTGGCTTTACAATACAAGGCAGAAGTCCAAGAGAAGACATCAAGAGGAGGAAATCTCTCAGTCAGTTCCTTGAGAGATTAATTTTGAAATGGTGATCGTATGCAGACCTCTTTAATTTTTTCAGTTCTTCCTCAAGAGAAGAAATCACGTGGGAAATATTAAGATGAACATATTTTCCCCAAAATGTTCTATCACTTGAATATGGTCAAACTATTTCTTTTCTCTGGTTGTATCTATCTTGAACTCATTTGGTTTACTTGGGTTTAAACACCTTGTCCTTGACCAAATGTGTTTCTAAGATCTTATTTTAGAATTATGTTTAAACTCCATTTTGGGAAGAAAATTTTGGGAAATTACAATTTGTATTAACCAGTAAGCGCTAATGCTTGACATCAACAATCAATTTAGTCTGGTGTATTTCTGGATTTGATTATGTCAATGTTTGTCCTCATTACTTCATGATTAAATCCAGCAATATATAAGACAGATAAGACTACATTATCATGGCCATATCATTAATCTACAATGAAAGCCATATCTTCTGACTGAATTCATGTAAATTTGTAAGTTAACTCTTCAAAGCAGTGTTAGAGAAGCTTGATTTGAAATAACAAACAGTTCCTCTGTATCCCCTACACCCACCAGAAGATTTATTCCAAACAGAGACAGGTTCAAAACCATCAAACAAGATGCTGAATTTGAATGTATAAGCACTAATGCTGTTATATATACTCTCAACTACGGTTTCTATCATTTTCAATGTAGCTTCTTTCATGGATAGAAAACCACAGTTCAAATGAACCAAGGAGCTCCCTGAAAGACCATATATTTTTCTCCTGTCTGGTGAATACAACCATAAAGTATTCCCTTGGCAACATCAATGTATTTAGAAGGTCTGTAGGTTTTGGCAAGTTCAGATCCATTTTCTTTTCAATGTTGGACATGGATACATAAATCTGAAGATCGTCCTATTTCTCTTTGAGGCTTCAGTCTTTGTTTGATCCCGCAAAAACTTGATTTTGCAATCCCTTATAGCATTTAACCAACGTACAACATTAATATTTAATTAATAATAAGCATAATAATATAATTTAATATAAAAATAAACAAAAAAATTAGTATAATTGCTTAACGGGACTATTATTGAATTTAAAAAAAATCTAAGGGAAGGGGAGAGATCATAGAAAATAATGGAAGTGATTGAAATTGAATGGAAGGGGAGATATCATAGAAAATAATGTAAGTGATTGAAATTGAAATAGTTGATTTAGAATATTTGTGTTAGAATAATTTATTTATTTATTGTTAAAGGTTAAAGTAGGTTTTGAAAGGATTTAAAAATATTTTACAAACACTATCAACAACATTGCAATTGCAAATCAACATCCAAAATAGGTACAAAGCATGTTTAGACACACCAACAACTAGACCACAACTAGAAAAAAGAAACCAAAAAGATGGAAACTAAACCACCCTTAGAATCTTTTGACTATAATAAGCACCCTTGACAAGAGATTGAGAGACGTGATTATGGTTAGGAAGGCCTTTCTTCCTTCTATGCACAAACATCCAAAAAGTAGCATCATCTGAATGTGTAGAGCAAGGGGAAGCAAGAGAACAATTTGCTAAGGGCATTGCAAGTAGAGGGACCAGAGTAGAAACCATAGCCAAATCTTCACCCAAGCAAGTTCAATAGGCTATATTAGGCGAAGTCAAATGCACTCATTTTTTATAGGAGGAATAGACAAAATAGGATCCCGAGGAGACCTGCCAAGAAGCACAGGTAGCAATAACATTCAAAACCAATTCCTCATCCCTAGCTTCATCCTCAAACTCAAAAAACTCTCCCCCATTAATATGCTCATGAAGAGCATTTCATCACCATGTCACATCATAAAAAACAAGATAGTTTTTGAAATAAGCAGCAGCAAGAGGGTGATGGCCCAAGGTACAATATCAACATACTAGAGGAGAATTAACAGTAAAGTAATCCAACCTAGAATGCAGTCAAATAGTTCATAGTCATCTACCTCTATTAAAAACCAAAATAACAAAAATATAGTCCCAACATGAGTGCTTAGTTCCAAAAACCAATGAGCAGAGAGTATAAAGTTTAAACATAATAAAACCAAGCCACACAGGGCTAATAACCAGCATTAAAGTCTTAAACTTAAAGCTATAAAAAAAATAGTCCAACCAAAAGGCTTATCCACAACATCCCTAAGAACCAACAGTAGAATCATTTCCCATCTCATAAGCGCTTCGACAGCAACATGTCAGCCCACTCTTCATGAAGGAACTTGAAGAGTTCTCGGGGGTTGTCCTCCTCCAACACCTGTCCATCTGAAGCCTTCTCATTCAACAAATAGAGAGTGATTGAAGAGGCATGCATGACCTTAAGAGAAAATTTGCTGACATCCAACAACCTTATGTTAGTACTTTCCATATCCACTTTGATTTGGGCCACAATTTTCTCCAAATAGGCAATTTGGTGTTTGAATCTGCCCACCAAACCACCAGTGGCAATTTCAGCACCTTCAGCCAGATTAGCACCCTCAGTAGTGGGGAAAATATTCTCCTTAACCTCTTCAATTGTGGTGTTCAGTTTATTATCCATGTCCTCATAAGGGTTAGGGATATTCTCAGCATTATCTCGGTTGTGTGAACCCACCGAAGTATCTTCCTGATCTAAAAGATCTTTCATGGCTCTCTTTCTTTTTTTCCTTCGCCAGGCAGGTGGAGCGGCGGGTTTGGCCGGGGTGGGGGTCAACAAACTCAGTGGTTTCAAGGTTAATAAGAATCCTCTTGCTTTTTTTGGTGGGTTGCAGGTTGGAATTCTCAGGGGTAAGGTCATGCTTAGAACCAGCCAAAGAGTTAGGCATAGGGTCAGCCAGAGATTCAGGGGTAGAGAGGACTTGTGGCTAGCAACAGGAGTAGAACATCCCATCGAACCAGAAGGCGTGGGAAAGAATTTATTCAAAGACACCAAGGGCGAAGGAGGCAGTTGGCAGGTCACCTCAACAGGGGGTAGAGGGCATAGGGCACGGTGAAAGTTATATAACCTCAAAATAAACCCCTGGTGGAGAATAACATGTTTTTTTTACCCAGAGAGATGACTTCAGCCACATCTGCAACATTACTTTCCATGGAATGTAAAAGGTAAAAGGGAATGGAAATCAAGATTGTATGCCTTAGATGGTTTTAAAATGGCAGATGGTAGTTATAAAAGGTACCATACCGTCCCTCCAACGTGAAGTATTTAATGACCAGCTTGCACATTTTTGGCTAGAATTCTGGGAGGTCTGAAATGTTGTACCCCCATTTTTAGAAATAGGGCTCTCCTTAGGGGTTGTGAAAAACTGAACAAAATATGTTTTAGCCTAGGTTTGCCAGTCTTTTTTTCCATTTTTGACCACTATGACTGGTTGGCATACCTTTGGCTTTGTCGATGACTTCCTCGTTGATCTCAAACGAGATGCCATTAATAGTAACCCTCCTCTCATTCCAGGTTCTAGCAAAGTGGTTGGAGATCATCTCATCATGACACGTCGAATTATTCATGAACGGAAGGATCCCACCTTCTTTGCAGAAGTACATGACCATCGGGTCAAAGGAAAATTCCTCCTCAATCTTGTTTGGCTCCACTCTGTATCTGTCTCCTCCTATATCTAGGTCGTAGAGATAAATCAGCAAGGGCACCCGCCCACAAAGAATGTGGCTAGCCGAAGAAATGTCATGCGGAACCAAAGAGTTGTTAAGTAAAAAACCAGAGACCCAATGACTTTTACAATAACACTGGTAAATCACCAAGCAGGTGCAAAAAATGGTAAGGTAAAATTCGTGGCTTAGCTTAGAAGCAATCATGACACAAAAAGACCCATAATTAGGGTAATAATTACTCTGCGCAACATAAATCACCACCACAGCTGCAAGGGGGGCAAACACGTGGGAATGGCGTTGTAAATCGTGAAGGCCATTAATACAATCCATCCCAAATCTATGACAATCCTCCATAAATCGCACTTGTCGGAGAAGCCATTTAATGAAATAATGGCACAAAAAGGGTAACATAATGGAGTTGGACCACGTCAAATTGCGAGTTAAAAATAAGAAACCTTCATCGTATTCCATGTGGCATAACCATACAAAATTGGCACAACAGGCAAGAGAGTACGCGCAAGTAGGCCCCGCCTTTGGCGCCCAAACCCATACCAATTTTCAAACATCATGATGATTGGTGATGACATCACTCCTTTCCTGCCCAAGCAATTCCTTAGTAGACTTGGATAGCTGACTAGCAGCCCTCTAGCAATGTAGCCCGTCAAGCATCAGACTGTGTTACCTTCCCTGCAGGTGTGCCTAATATTGACCATGTGAAGTCTGTCAATTAAACCTCTGATATCCGACAGGATAGGATGCACTTTCCATCCCGCCTTGGCGTTGCCTTGCACTACATCAGTGATGATTTATGAGTCACCCTCAATTTCAAGTTTGGTGCACCCCAGGCTTAAAGCAAAATTAGGGCCCCAAAGAAGGGTCATACCGTCAGCCTTGTTCACAATGTGGTTGTGAAGGGGACAAGCAAAAGCAGCCACCAATTTTCCCCCATGGTCCCAAATAATACCACCTCCAACATGCAACCCTCTACAAGCAGAACCATCAAAATTAAGTTTGTGCCACATAGGAACATGTGGAGACCATATAGTAGCCCTTCTACTGTTGAATTTTTTGTTTCTGAATCTATCGAAGCATTTGTCTATCCCCTAAGTTTTAGCAATCCTGGAGTCAAATTCTGAGGGGGGGAAGGTTGGGCTCCTCCAGCGAGACATCATCAAATTATCCTGCAGCAACTTGAGTCCAAGGTGGAAGACCTCAGTAGGGGAGAGCTCTTTCTCCATGAAAATCTTGTTATTACGATCCTTCCATAGAACCCAGTAGAAGATAGGAGGGATTTGGTTCCACAAAAGCTTAATCAGAGGGTGCCAGGAGGGAGAGAACCAATCGTTAGCCCAATCTTGGATATCCCTATTAGAAGCCCAATAGAGGTAAAGACGAGGGATGATCAACTGCCAAACCTCAGAAGAAAACTCACAGTGCAGTAAGATGTGATTGATATTTTCCTCCTCCTTTTTGCATAGACAACATCTATTAGCAAGGTTGAAGCCCCTTTTAATCAGGGTGTCGAGGGTAAGGATCTTACCATGGAGCACAGTCCACCAGAAGAAGTTCACCTTAGGGATTAGTTGTGATTTCCAAACCTTCTTCCAGCACAAGGTGTCAGCAACCTCCTTGATGAGTAGATTATAGGCAAATTTGACAGAAAATACCCCATGTTGGGTGCGTCCCCACAAAATTTTGTCAGGTCAATCAACTATAGGAATGTGAGTATTGTGCAACAACTCACAAAGATTGGTGGCAAGAGTGAGAAGGATAGGTTAGCCCTGCAAATGAGGGAGGAGATCCCTCCATTTTCCATCACTAATATAGTTGGAGACCAGGGAACCAACTCTGAGGGATAGAATATTCCTCAATTGAGAGAATCTTGAGGACCCCAGAGTTATGTCAGGTATCCAAGGGTCCTCCCAAAAATGGATGTCCTCACCATTGCCCAATTGCCAAATGATTCCCTTGTCCAGAGTACCCCTACATTTGAGGATGCTATTCCAAATTTTGCAACCTTGGGGGTGATCATGCTCCATAAAAAGTTTGCAGAAGCACCCTAAATCTAGGTATTTGGCCTCCATAATTTTGCACCAATCTGAGGAACCCCGGATCATGGACCAGGCCACCTTAGACAGAAGGGCTCTGTTAAGGTTTAGAATTTTCCTAAGTCCCAGGCCACCAAGGTCTTTAGGCAGATAGACCTTATCCCAGCTGACGAGAGGGAGTCTCTTCTTTTCCTCACAACCGGGCTAGAGGAAGGTCCATTGGATTTTTTCAAGTTTATCAGCCATGAAACCTGATATTCTGAAAATAGACAAAAAATACACAAGGATGCCCTGCAAAGAAGCAGTAAGGATTTGGAGTTTACCAACGCTGCTCAGGAGATTTCCCTTCCAACCCGCAAGTTTCCTTTGGGTTCATTCAAGAATGGTATACCAAAAATCATTCTTCACATCTTTGATAGTTAGGGGAAGCGCAAGGTAAGTAGCAAGAAGAGCATCAACCTGACATCCCAAAATTTGTAGAATTTTGTCTTGGATCGAAGGTTCCATGTTAAAGAAGAACATCCTTCTTTTCTAGTAGTTGATGTGTTGACCAGAAGTAGTATCATAATCATCGAGCAACAGTTTCCACATACGAGCTTCCCTAACCGAAGAGACTCCAAAGAAGAAGGTGTCATCCACAAACTGCTACATGACCGAAGGGGGGAGGGTAGTGGCTGGTTTAATCCCCTCGATTCTCCTTGACTTAGCCAATTGCATCATGTTGTGCCCAAGGACATCATCCAAAAGGATGAAGAGGTAAGGATATAGGGGATCCCCCTAGTGCAGACCTTTTCCCAAGGTGAATTTGGCACCAGGTTTTCCATTTAGCATCATGGAGAATCTAACAGTCTCCACACAAGCCCTGATAAAAACAATGAAAGCTTGAGGGAAGCCAAAAGCAACTAACACCTTATATAGGAAGTTCCAATTGACCTTGTCATAGGCTTTAGAAATATCAAGTTTGAAATCCATCCCCGCCACCTTGTTGTGGTCCATGGAGTGTAGGATCTCGTGGGTAGTGATGGTCGCATCCAAGATTTGTGTGCCAGGGACAAATCCCTTTTGGTTAGGACTAATGAGCTTATTAAGGAGGGGTTTGATACGATTAACTATGATCTTAGAGAAGACCTTGTAGAGGGTGTTGCACAGACTTATAGGCCTTAAATCCTCCATATCTTTGGGGACATCGCATTTGAGGACCAAAACAATATAGGTATCATTGAGTTGTTTTAGTAATTTCCCAATCCTGAAGAAGTCCCGAGCATCCCTTTTCACATCTAGCCCCACAATGTCCCAAAATTCCTAGAAGAAGGCCGGGGGAAACCATCCAGACTAGGAGCCTTGTAGGCTCCCATAGAAAACACTACCCTATGAAACTCATCATCAGTGACCCTGGATAGGAGGGTATCATTATCAGACTTTGTAACCACCCTGGGAAGGTTCAAGATGAGTTGATCTTGCAAGACATTCAAGTTGCCTAGGTCAGAGTGTAAAAAGGCTTGGGTGAAATAGTTTGTTGTCAGATTGCCAAGATGAATAGGGTCAGAAATATCCAATCCCAACTAGTCCCTGAGAGTGCTGATGGAATTCATCTTCTTGTGTTTGCAAGAAGATTGATGGAAGAAGGTGGTGTTCCTGTCCCCCTCTTTCAGCCATAGGACCCTGGACCTTTGTTTCCAAAAGACTTCTTCATTGGCTAAGACATCCTTCCAACCCTTCCTAGTAGTTTCCTCTTCATTGTGGAGGTCTTGCGAGAGATTTCCAAAGACCATTTGTCCTTGGAGGTCATCAAGTTTTCCAGAAAGTTCCATCTTAGTTTTAAAAATGTCCCCAAAAGTGGTTTTATTCCAACCTTTGATAGCGCCTCTAATAAGCTCAAGCTTGGAAGAAACCTGGAACATCGTAGTGCCCTTCACCGGGGTAGACCACCATTGTAAAAAAAATTCACGGAAGCTAGGGTGGGAAGCCCGCATTATTTCATATTTGAGGGGCAGGGAAGGGATATAACACATCCATCAATTTAAGTAGGAGAGGATTGTGATCCAAAGCAGTCCTAGGGAGAGTAGTAAGTGAAGAAGTAGCTCCCGGGTCCCAGGAAGAGGAAACAAAGACTCGGTCAAGGCGAGCCTGAATAAGGTGATTACCTTTCTTGTTGTTAGTCCAGGTGAAGTGGTTTCCTCTCAGCTCAATATCATATAGGCCATTAAGGCAAACAAAGCTAGAGAAATCCCCCATGTTGTCCGTGTAGTCCATGAGACCTCCACATTTCTCAGAAGGGAACAGAGGGAATTGAAGTCACCAGCCACCAATAATTTAGAATCCTGGAGGGAAAGGAAAGACTTCGTTAGCTCTTCCCACACCTCCCTTCTTCACTTCGTAGTTTTGGGAGCATAAACATAACACAGTGCCAGAATGTCGACGGAGAGGTGAAAGAAACTGCAAGGTAGTGTTGGGAGAAGCTAAGGGCATCCCCCTGAACCTTGGAGGGATTCCAAAGGGTAGAAATACCTCCAGAGGCCCCCAGCGCCTCGGAGTAGAAAAAATTGGCTCTAGGCCATAGCTACCCCACCAGAGAATCAAAATTCACATAAGACATCTTAACTTCCTAAAGCAAAAGAATGTCCACCCTATAGTCACGGATATATTGCCTAACAACAAGTTGTTTCTGGGGATTATTCAAGCCTTGAATATTCCAAGAGAGAACAATCATTTCTTACCTTTTTGGTTGAGGTCTAGGGTCTATTGCCTTCCTGCAGCAATCTCCTTAGTAGTACTTCTCTTCCTTATGACCCTATCTGAGGGTCGACTCGACTTGGTATCCACACCAACATCAATTTTTTATTCGTTGTTTTCCTTTGTTGAGTTTGCCAGTCCGTCTCCTCGCATCCCGGGGAGTCCTTAGGGCCCGGCGTGGTAACAAGAGAAACAACCGGGGATTCAACCATGTTGGGATTAAGAAGAACCACCTCCACTTATGGGGGATCCAGAGAAGTTTTGGTGGTGGCAGGAAGTCGTTCAACGACAATATCCTCCCCCAAGGATAGCGCTGGGGTAGGGCTAGTGTAGGGGTAGTGCACGGTCTCAATAGAGGATGTTATTTCTCCATCTTCCAATCCAGCAGTGTCGGGGCAACCCGTCTCTGTCTCCAAGGGTGAAGGGAAAGGGATCCTCATCTCAGAAGAGGCACAATGGTCCTTGTGATGAGGTCGAACATAGGTCGTGTCAACAGTCTTTGTATGCCCTTTAGATTTGCAAGCATGGAAGAAGAGGGTGGAATTCTCATAGACAATGGCTTGGGTCCATTTTCCCAGCTTAGATTTTATCACCGCGAAGTTAGGAAGGGTTTTATTGATTGTTACATTAACACAAAAATGGGCAAAAACAAGGTGAAATTTTGATAGAGTTACCAGATATGCCGAGATGTAATGCCCAAAGGAGCTACCAATCCACCTGAAGATCTGCTCATCCCAGAACTTGAGGGGTAGCCCCGGTAGTTGAACACATACCGGTGCCATTTGACTGAGCTCAGCAGAGGAATCGAAGCCTGGTTTCCACTTAGCCAAAGTGAGAAAGTGTTTACCATAAAGCCAAGATCTAGACAAAACAAAGGAAAGGTCCTCCATAGTCGTGAACCTGAAGAGGAATAGTCCTCCAGGCATAGCTGAAATCACCACACTCCCTTTGATCTTCCACTGGGTGCCAACCCATTTCCTAACCATGCCAATGGTAGGCCGAAAGTTGAAGAATCTCCCAACCAGCGCAAGCTTTAGTTTCGCCATAGTTTTCTCAACAACTAAGTCTAGCAAAGTGATCTTCGTTCCTTCCTCCGAAAAGGCGATCACACCCAAAGTGGAATCCAAATCAGTTGTTGGGGTCCCTACCAACGCATATTTCCAATCAACCTTGGGAGAGGAAAGGGGAAAGGAATCCAAAGTACCTTGCACCATGACCCTGTCGGAGTCAGGTGGGTGCAGGTCGGAATCAGGGGCCAGAGGAGGGTCTCCGGGCAGGGGGAGGTTCCCCCCAGCAAGAACCTCCATGGAAAAATTTAAATTAGCTATGCATGCGAGAAAGTTGCAGAGCAGAGCGTTCCAGGTTTTTGGAAGAAATTTTTATAAGGTTCATAACAACAAGATAGTTAGGTAAACACTAGCAAAACATATCTTGAAACAAAGAAGGAAACACTATATCCCCATCAATTAATATGACCTCTTGAGGCAAATCTTTTGAGATGTCAATGTTTCGTTACTAAATACTGTTTAAAAGTTAAAATAAAAGCTTAATTAAAAAAAAGTTAGAATTATGTTGCAAATGTTAATCAAAGAGAGGCAAATTCTAAATGACAATTAAAGTTTTAAATATCATTTAATTTAATAATTATGCTTGAATATCAATACATTTAATGTTAAATGGATCAAATACATATTTAGTGTTTCTTGAATAATTTATGAAATAATAAATTTAAAAATATAATATTCATTATCTTTTATTAAAGATTATTATTTATTATTAATTTTTAAATATTCTAAATTAACGTGTGTAAAATTTATTTATTATTATTTTGTTGGAGGTTCAAACGAAACACTAGTTAGGTAAACACTAGCAAAACATATCTTGAAACAAAGAAGGAAACACTATATCCCGAGCAATTAATATGGCCTCTTGAGGCAAATCTTTTGAGATGTCAATGTTTTGTTACTAAATATTGTTTAAAAGTTAAAATAAAAGCTTGATTCAACAAAAGTTAGAATTATGTTGCAAATGTTAATCAAAAAGAGGCAAATTCTAAATGACAATTAAAGTTTTAAATATCATTTAATTTAATAATTATGCTTGAATATCAATACATTTAATGTTAAATGGATCAAATACATATTTAGGGTTTCTTGAACAATTTATGAAATAATAAATTTTAAAATATAATATTCATTATCTTTTATTAAAGATTATTATTTATTATTAATTTTTTAAATATTCTAAAGTAACATATGTAAAATTTATTTATTATTATTATATTTTTGTTGGAGGTTCAATCCTGACCTCGTCCCTTATGATGATGGAGCCTTTGCACTCAACAAGACTTGATCCTATGTGAGCTCATTCATAACCATTCAACTTCACCATTAACAATCTCTTATATTTTTGTATTTTATCTTTTCAATAAATTAAAACAATCTCAAATAGGATTTCATTAGCCCACAATATTTTAAATAAAAAAATGTTGTCATTATCAAATAGGAAAATAAATAGTAACATGAAAATAAGTTCATACAAAGATTGAATATGAAAAATTCTAGGGAAGAGGATCTAGTAGTTGAGCATGTTTCCATACTTGTTATAAAATTTGTTGATTTCATGTCTAATATTTTTAATATTATAGGACTATAACATCTGACTATTTGATGTCTAATATTTTCAATTTTAGAATACTAGTAGTCATAACTTTAATGTTGTTAGTATTGTGTCATGCCCCATTTTTAAATTTTTTCTAGAAATAGTAAGTCAATAGTCCCAAAAGAAAATTAGGAGAAAATTGACAAATTAAAAAATAAAATTGGTTATGATTATAATATTAGTTTCACCAAATATATTGTATTTTAATTATTTTCCCAATCTTGTGTGTGGGATTTCCATGTAGCCTATTTTTGGTATTTAGTGGTTATGACAAGATAAAAACAAGTGGCACAATGCTTTGGGAATGGAAGAAATAAGTTGATACTTGGCATGAGAGGTTACATGCACTTCATACAAAGGAATCTTTCTCCTTGGTCGTGGGTTTTGGTACCCAACTTGGTGTTTGGAGTGTTTTTCAATTAAAGGGGGTTTTTAGCTTCATTTTGCAACATTTAGATTGTTGATTTTGCTAGCTTTTGCTTTTTTCTTCAGTGACCAATAAACCAAAGGAGAAGGAGAGTTTTGGACAAGATGTTCAAGGTTTCCAAAGTGGTCAAAGGTTGGGAGATCAAGGATTTATAAAGAGCAATCTCATTTATAGGTTACCATTACGTAGAAGATTGGCAATTGTTTGCAATTTCAATGTGTTACAGTATTTTGGCTTATGGAGCAATCTTGAGTATTTTTGGCTCTATTTTATTTTGTTATAATTTTATACATGGTGTGATCACATGGCATTCCTGCAATTTTGTTGCATATTCCTTCGTTCATGAATCAAACTCACTGGTGCAACTTCCAAAAGGGTTTCATTGAGTTTTCTATGCGGTGAAATTGGGAGTGTTAAAATTGAGAGATAGGCATGCAAATTTATGTTTGAGATAAACAATATCAAATCTAAGATTCATGGAAGTTTTATGTTGTCCTTGTAATGTTATTTTATATTTTTTAATTACATAATAATTTTTGGTGAAGTTTTAAATTGATTTGACAATCAAATTGTAATGTTATTTTATATTATTTAATTACATAATAATTTTTGTTGAAGTTTTAAATTGATTTGACAATCAAATCTTCAAGTTGGGTGCATAGTTTGTGAGGTTTCTTAATAAATCTCTCTCGACATTTAGGTTTATTTGAATGTTCAATTTCATTTAGGGCCCGTTTGTTTCGCGAAATTGACCAGGAATTGGCATTTATGAATTCCCAAAATGTTCAATTCCTTGTTTGATTCCAAAATTAAAAATTGGAATAGGGTTATGCAAATTCTAATTTTGGGTCATTTTGAGCATTCCACAATTCCCCCTTCAGACCTGGAATTGAAATTGAAAAGTGGAATTGGAATTGAGAGTATTATTTTGGGAAGGAAAATGCATTCTCATTTTTGTGTCAATAATATATATATATATATGTTAGGAATAAGGTGTCTCAACCTTGGATAATTCCTATTCTTATTATTTGTTTTGTAAAATGTATTTCTTGCAAATAATGTTGATGTGTCGGCATCTTGAATAGTGTGTAAGGAG
>MU225186.1:1036610-1087421 GCA_018584345.1 Thuja plicata | reverse complement strand
TTTTTTATGTCTCCATCCTTTTTGAACATGTTAGGAAACATATCATACCTATCTCTAGAAAATTCTCCTCTCAAGGTCTCTATCTTTTTGATGACCACATTTTTCTTGATGTCCAGGTCAGTCATCAGTTTAAGGCATTTGTAAGTCCTTGTCAAGATGATATCAATATTATTCTGCTCCTTTGAGGTGGAATAGAATGACTTTACATGGGCTTTCTTCCCTTTCTAGCTGTCAATTATCAAGCCCCAACGCTCTTTACCTTCAGCATGCTTATTTATTATGCTGACAATCTTCTTTCCCATCAAATAAAGATTAGCGAGATTGACTTCACCAGCACACCTCTTGAGGTTAAAGTATATCTTATCAGAACGCCTTTGCTTCACCAATTCTTCAGCTTCTTTATATGCAAGGGATTCCTCAAGATCCTTTTTGTCTTCTTCTTCCAACCTTGATCTTTCAGTGACCAACCTTTTCTTTTCAGCCTCTAACTCTTCTTTCTTAGCATCAATGATCGCTTGGGTAGTAGGGCTTACTGGAGCAGGGGATGGGGGGTAAGTCACAAATGGGCTGGATGATGAGGGCTGGTGAGGTTCTTGAGCAATCATCATCTGGGGCATTATTTGTTCTGTCTACCTCCCCTCCAGAAATGCTATTTTGTCATCCTTATGTAGGGATTTAACCCTTTCATCATTGTATGCTTTTAATACAAATTCATATTTTTGATTCAGGATATTATAAGCCTCTTTCTCCTTTTCAGCCACCCTCAGGCTCAGATTAGCAGTTTGAAGGACAAGGTTAGCTACCTCAGTACCTGAGGTATCAGAAACTCTTTTAACAATGAGGTTTCCTGCATCCTCAATTTGATCATCTTCTTTCACTCTTCTTTTGTCCTTCTTCAAGGCCCAGATTGCTAGGGTTGCATGATTTTCACTAAACTGGGCACCAATTGATGTTCCAGCAATGCTCAATGGTTTTTTCTCCTTTCTAACAACATCAAAAACTACTGCATCATCCAAGTCCCACTGAGGTAGGATAAGGACTCCCTGTTCCTTGACCAATTCTCTACCCTCTTCAGGGGTGATTTTGTCAAATTTAGACATTAGCTCCTGCTTGACCTCCTTTTCTATATCATCTTTGGCATGATTTGGTTGAGCTTACTGCAACCTTTGGCATTTATTTTTGAACTCATAAATGTGAGTTCTCCATAGAAATTGAATGAAGGCCCTATTTTTGACAAAGTTGTCATCTGACAAGAACTCCTCACTGGCCTGCTTAGTTACAAGATCTAGTTCCTTATCTGTGAATTCTTCCACTGTGAGATCAGCAGTTGTATGCCTAGGTGCCTTTGGCACTCCTTGGAATTCTTGGGCAGTAACAAAATCTTCGCCAGTGTTCCTCATTTGAACCAATTTCTCAGCAATGGCTTGGTCATCCAAATGTATAGGGGACTGGGAGGGAGAATAAAACTCACTCTCTTTCTCTTTTCCCTCCACCTTTTGTTTTTTGGGAGATGGCATCTCTTGGGAACTAGTACTTGCTGGCCTCTTTCCTTTATGCTCAGAATATTTATAAACTTTGGGTATGATAGTAGTTTACCCTCTCCTCTTGTACACCACATAATTCCCTGGTGGGACCACTCTTCCTTGTGAAAGATTTCTCAAGATGGCATGGGCCTTTTCTGGCTCAGCTTCCATTATCCTTTGTTTCTTCTCACTGAGGGTCTGCATGATTCCCCCAAATAAAGTCATTAGGGACTCAATCTTCTTGGCCCAAGGGAAAAATTCCTTCAAAGGATCATAAGATTTATCAAAATTGTGTGCAAAGTCCAAAGACTTCTTGTACACCAGCCATTTCTCTTTCCTGACCTCCTGGTCACCTAGATCAAAAACATTTCTAATAATATCCTCAGGGAAATTAAACCGGTGCTCTAATGTTAAGCACTTGGTTCTTTTTCTGAACATGCCCATTATAAAATCTTCATTGTCTGCACATTTGGATACAGATGTTGCTAAGTGGTAAGGTTCAAATACTTATCAAACTGTGCCCACCCACCCTTTACTATGATGAAATGATGAGGTATTGTAAGAGTAGGGAAAATTCCTCCCTTCATTTTGCCTGTTAGGTTCCTCCTGTAATCCACCCAATTGTCTCAAAACCTCTGCAATTCCAATCTTTAAAGGCACTCTGTAGGGTAGAACATTGGGGGTTCCCCTAAATCCATAAACCCTTATCACTGTAGAAACAGGGTTTAAAATCAAATCTCCCCAATTGTGGGCAATTTTTAACTCTGGGGCAAACTCCATGGGTCTTAGCAACCTCATCATGTATGTATGGATCATGGCATTCTATTTGCACAACAATGACCTAAGCCTAGTGGAAAAAACCCTGTCAAAGTATACATAACTGGTTTCTTTTCTATCCCATGATAGATCAGCACTCCACATCTTAACAGGAAAATCCTCATCACCTTGGAACTTATTCAAGTCCATCTCTTCATCAAAGAAGTCGGCGTTGTTGAACAAAAACATGTGCATCATAACGGAATACCATCCCATTGGTTTAAGTATGTTATTGTCTTGGATGCCTTCCAAACCTTCATGCATTTGTTGGGCAATGTAAGAGGCATAGTCAAAAACTACTGATAGGAGGAGATGTAGAATCTGAACCACCATGAGCATTATATGGACAGGCATTTTTGTCTCTTCATATTCTCCTAGGACTTGGCATAGGGCACTATACATTTTCTTGGCCTTGCCATTAAAATAATCCAATTTAAATGGTTCTGGTGTTTTAGGCTCTACTACAATCAAGTCCCCTATCTTGTTAAAGTATCCTTTCAAGGCCTCATTTCTGTAATACTCCCTCTGGGTCTAGTATACTTCCTTAAAATATTCAAATTCAATATCATCCATTTGTATTGAAGTATCACTCAACTTGAAAATTCTTCTGATTTCATCGGCTAAGACGGTCAACAACACGTTTCCCTATGTATCCCTAACAACCCTGGATACTTTGTCATAAGTGTTGGCTATCAGGGTAAATAAATCTGTATCCATGAATAGCCCGGGTACTATCAACTTTCCTACATCCAAGTCCCATATGTTACAATCTAGGGTAGGAGCGTTTCTTTGGCTATATGCAATTCTCAATAGAGTTAGACCATTTAGACTGGTTTTAACATCTTTGGCCCACCTACTCGAGTCATACAAGCCTTCTCCTATTTTGAAATGGGGATGTGATGGAACTATTCTCTTGATCTGGGTTGCATCACCTGTGGATCCTTTTAATTGTTGCAACAGATCCTCCCTAACATTTCTTTTCTGATAATCTACCTCTCTTGAAAGTTCAATCCTAGGGGCCATTTTGAACCTAAGGCTTTTTTGCTGAGATGAAATTCAGATTTTGAAACAATAATTCTGAAAGCCTTTTGAATTGTAAATCTTACTAGGAACCTGAATTTTGCTGAATTAGAGAAGACTTACCCATTCTGCAATTCTGTCGCGAGGAGCTGAATATCTCTATAATTTTGTTCTTTGCTTGAATGACTTTGGTAAATTATTGTGGCTTCAAGTCGAATTAACCAGTTTTACGGCTTCAATCAAATCAGTCATTTGTATTGAATTTGACTAGAGTGGTCACACGTTCTGCAATCAATTTTCCTACTTCAAACTCATGGCTTAACGGCTCACTGAAACTTATTGTAATAACTTTGAATTTAGGCCATAGATCTTAAACAACATATCTTTCATCTAACGGTTCTCTTCTTTTTCTGGAAACAACTATTCACATAGGACATGTGTCAGCACCGCTTAATCGCTTGTCCATTAGATTTCGTTCACTTTACCTCTAAGTGATTAAGCAAACCATCCGATATTTTTACACTTGCACCCTCATTAACATGACTTCCGTGTTGTACTGGACCCACCTTTTATGTCACGCATCGCTCAAACTTAATCGCTTACCCATTAGATCTTGATCGGTTTTCCTTCTAAGCGATTAAGTCAGTCATTGATTCTTTCTGACATGCCATGCCTTTAACACGGCAACTGCATTGTACAGGACCCTTACGACCTCAGCCGGACCCACCAAGGACATGTGGCATCATGGCTTAATTGCTTAAGCGATAGATGTCGATCAACTTTTCCTTAAGTCATCAAGTGAGTCATCAGATCTTTTCAAACATCTCCAAACTTTATCCTGCGGCCAACTTCACCTTTATTGGACTACACATCATCATCTTGACACGTGTCAGCACCGCTTAATGGCTTAGGCGTTAGATCTCGATTACTTTGAAGTTAATCCATTAAGCTGACCATTGGATGAAAAACAAGTTAACTGTACTTTAATCATCGTCAGCTCTGAATATCCGGGTCCACTAACTGCCAAATGTCAACACCACTTAATGGCTTAACTCATAGATGTCGAGCATCTTGGAGATAAGATATTAAGCCCACCGTTAGATCTTTTCAAACTTTAGTCACCTTTATGTTGTCTGCGACATGACCCACATTGCTTCCAAGGACACGCGTTGCTCAGACTTAATTGCTTAAGCGATAGATTTTGTGCATCTTAGAGATTAAGCCATTAACTGATTTGTCGGATCAAAACAGAAATGCCCGACATATAATGAATTTAATTAAAACCTCAGCAGACTTTGGACTTTGGGAATAATGTGAGACCCCGGTGTTAGGATTGACAACTTTAATACACATGACCGCTTTTAATGCAAACCGATTTGAGACATGACTTAAGTGAAAAAGGTAACATGAAATTAGAAGACATTTCAACGCTTAGGGTTTTTATGACCAAAATTACACTAGGAGACATGAAACAAGGGTTTTTTCAACATTTTCAACTAGGTCAAGGGATAGAACAAAATTTGCAGTGGCATTAGAACAATTTTTAACCATGATTTCAAACCCTTGGATAACATGAATGATAGGGGACTTCAAAATTTTATAAGACACACCCTAAACAGAAAATAGTACCAACAGGGCCCTTAGGTATTCAAATGAGAAGTAAATTCCATTCATTATCCCTTGCTGCAAATTTAATTTATTTCATAGATTTATAAATCCAGAATATTATAGTGGCATTATAGCTAAGATCTTGCCAACCTATAGGGTTATGGGTTGCTAATCCTAGGAGGTGTCTATATATCTATTTTCAAGGGCTTGAAAAATGATAGATTAGCTTCCAAAATATCAAAATGGTTTGATGAATATTTTATGAAATGCATAATTTCAAACATAGACCTCATTTTTTATGAATGTGAAGAGCTCACCCAAAAGGATTTGTCTAATGGAGTGGTTTTTAGAAATTTTGACGATAACCTTTCAGAGGGAAAATTTGAAGTTTAAGTGAAGATCACTTCATAAAGAGGAAGGAGGCATTGGATATGTAAAATGATAAAAATATAAAAATCACAAAGAACGGGTGAAATTGGTGTTACAAGACGTCTCTAAGAAAACTAAGAAAAACATTTAGAAAGCATATCAAACCCAAAATCCATATAAATGATCATGCTTTCATGATAGGAGATTTAGATAAATCTTTACTTGTTAATGAATTTGATTTTGAGGATTGTAAATCTTCCAAAAGTGTACAAATTAGCAATAAGAGATACGAGATGGAAGAAAAAGGTCATTCATCCCAGTTTGAAAATGTCTCATGGATAATGTTGCAAGGTCCAGGGGACTTGAACATAATCATAATTGATATGGATAAACATTCTCTCAACCTCAAAGTAGCCCAATGGAAGAATGATGTTGTCTTCATAGAAATCAATTCCAAATAAGGAATGAACTCTTATTTGGTAGCACAAAGTATGGAAAACAAAAATCAAAAATAAAATTATTGCCTATTTCCATTCACATAAAAAATATTTTCATCAAGAAAGGCTTGCCAAATCAAGTGATAGATTAAGGGGCACAAGTTGCAATTTAGAGGAGATGGACTCTTGGTTTCATGTTTCAAATTGCTCTAGCATATGGAATCACATGGGATTGGTTGAGAATTATTACCATTTTGCAACGAGAGAATGTTCATGGTACATTGATCACTCAAGGGACTTTAGGTGCCACTTTTGAAGACCATATTGTGGTTGATGGCCCAAATGGAAATAGCGAGCTTAGGTTTGATGCTAGATCATGCTAAGAAAAAGAGGAATATTTTCACTTTTAATTATTTTGTGACTAATTATGCTATGAAATTTTGGATATGTAGTCACAAGAAAGACATGAAGGATGTAAAGTTATAAACCTTTGTTATTATAAAGTTAAGAAGATTGGACATATTTTTGGGTGATCAAAAGTCATGCAAAGAACTTTATATCTTTGTTCCAAGAGCTATAATGGTTATGTTTTTGAAAGAAAAATGGGTGAAGATATATGAGAAGCCTATAGAGGTAAACAACTCATATTTATAAATTATTATTTTGGATTTATAATTACATTCATTTATAGAAGAGTATGGTATTTTAAGAGAAGATTCTTTAACGCTTGTAGATATTGAAATGGGGGGTGAATCAAAAAATATAAAAATTTAACCAATTATTACTTATCCATTCCTTTCAACACATGAGCATAAGTAAATAGAAAGAATAAAACACGCAACACACAAAAATACTAATATTGTTGTGTGGAAAACCCATTGTGGGAAAAAACCACGGCGGGATCCAACTCACTATATGAAAAATTGATTAAAATAGTTTTAGGCTCAAGGCCAAGGAAGTTGACTTCTCCTTACTAGACTTGCAATCTAAGGCGCACAACCTTAGGGAAAGATACAAGGGACTTGTGTATTGAAGATCACTTCTTCAGGGAAAGATATAATATGATTTGAATATAATAAAATATGTTTGTTAAATTGTGATACAAAATGCATCCTCTAAAATATTGATTATGTTGAGATATTGTTAGATATTGTGCATATATGTTCTAACATTAATTTCTTTTCATTGATATCAACGTATTCCTACTGTTGATGGTAGTGTTACTAAGATGTTTAGTGAGAAGATTACTTTAATATTGAATATTAGATGTTGTGAAGGTACACGTGATTTTATTGATGTTTGTAGTTGATCTATGTCAACTTACAGAGGTTTGCATGATGATTTGAGTGAGTTATGAAGGATTTATTAGACTGGTATTTTGGTTATTCAGGAAGAGACAACATTTCAGTTCTTGGATTAGTGTGGATTGATTATGCAATATTCTTGGTTGCTAACCTGGTGGTGAGTTTAGAACATGGATGTGTATCCTCAACTCGAGTGGTTTGTGATTTGGATGTTGGAAAGCTATTTTTCTTTTATGACAAAGATTTTTTAGTATTCCTAATGAATAGTGAAGAAGATACATGTGAATTATGAGACAGAGTTGTGTTAGAAACACTGAGAGGGGGGGGTGAATCAATGTTTGTCTATTAATTACTTTTCAGCAACTTAAACATAAATCAAACATGAATATAATGAAGCTTAACATAAGAACTCATAACACATGATATGATTATAGGGAAACCTTGATCAAAGGAAAACCCCGGTGGGAATTAGTACCCACAAATATTGTACTAGGTATAATGAACCTGTTAAAGTTCCTTTGCCCTGTTAGAAGCAATCTGTACAATATGAGTATAATGACCTGGTTAAAGGTCTGACCCTGTTAAGAGTCTTTTACAAAACCTTGTTAAAGGTATATGGCTCACTGCCTAGGCTCACTATGTTGGAAATTTCATACAAGATTATGAACTAAGAGGGGAGGGGTGAATCAGTTCACTTAAAACTTTTATACTATAGAACTATCTCACTTTTGCATGTTTTACCGAATGGAAACTTATAAATGAAAAGCAAGTTATAACATGTAAATTACTTCAAGTACACACATAACAAATAGACCCATAACACCATATTTTTGGTCACGCAGAAATCCTTGGTTAGAGGAAAAAATTGCGGTGGGGATGATACCCACAATCTCTCACTACTGCAGTAAAAAGGGTTGCTCGGTTAGAGCTACAATGTTTAGCTACTTCTGATAGCTTACTCTGTTAAGAGTATAAAGACTTATGCAGTCTACCTTGTTAAAAGATTTCACAAATTCTTTTCTAAGAATTGTACCTTGTTAGAGGTTTTACAAAATAAGATCTGTAAGGATCTACCCAGTGGTGGGATTTACAAAATAACAAAAACAATGTCTTCAACACAGCTTTGAACTTGTCTAAAATAATGCATCAATCGGTTATGCTTGATCAGACTCTTTATGCTCTGAATTCTTTACCTCTAAATTAGCTCAGTGATGTGATCATCTGACATTCCTTCTGCTAATTCTATACTCGGTGCTACCTCTGATACTCTGTTATCCCTAATAATAGGAACAACATACATCAACACCTCTCTTTCTTTTCTATTCTATATATACTCTCACAAGGATTCTTCACTTCTTAAGTATCCTCTATTTTTTCCTCTTAATCTCCTTGATTAGGTTTTCCTGAGGTTAATCTCAGTCGTTCGATCATCCTTATGATTTGTTGCCGCTCGGTAAACCGCATGAATGTTACCTTGGAAATTGTTCCCTTCTTGGAACTCACAACATCTATTTTTTCGCTTAATCTCTACCTTGCATCTTGTTCTTGATTATTCTGGTTCATAGATTCTGTAACCAACTGACTTTAGTCATCATAGATTCTTCTGACATTGTCTATCAATTCATTAAATGCATTCTTATCAAGATTTGACTTAGTTTGCTTGCTCAGTTGCCTTGCCTGCATTACTCGGTAAGTAAATACTTCAACTGCTCGGTACTTGAATACTCGCGGTGCTCAGTATAAGTTTTCAAACTCGGTATTCGGTAACTGTGATTGAATAGCATTTGCACTCGGTGACTGTTTTCGCTCAGTGCATGATTCTGCTTACTTTACCAACTGCTCCTCCCTTCGCTTATATTACCGACTGACTTCTCTTATTCGGTAGTCCAATTCCTTTATCAAATAGACTTGGTTGCTTATGACTTTGACAAAACTTATGACAACAAAATGAATAGGGTAACAATCTCCCCCTTTGTCATTATTTTGGCATTTTGACAAAAACTTCAAAGTCATTAAACCAAACTCAAAATTTATAACCCCCCCTTTGGTGATAGTCCCTAGGTGCTATATACACCACAAAAATAGTATTCCATAAATTATTAACCTTTAATATATTTATATTATCTCACATATTATCCCCCTTTTTGACAAAAGTGCCAAAATAACAATTACTTGTCAAAAATGTACTTGTATTTATTTTGGAGATCAGACAATGTTGACTCCCATGTTGCCTTCAGTGTCTGCATAACTCTAATGTGTTCATTTATGTCCACTGCTAGACCTGTGATTGTGTCAAGTGAACTCATCTTCGGCATAGTGACTAAATCCTTGTCTTTCTTCAAATGTTTTTGCATAGCCTCAATATGTGGAATCAAAATGGCTTGCAATTCCAACAACTCTATCCAGATTTTATGTTCCTCTTGCCTGAGTTCATGTTGGTGTCCCATGAGATGCTTGATCTTCTTGTAATATACTTGGATGTAACTGGGTTCAATAGATACATCTTTTAGGTGTTCAGTTAATTCAGTTTCTACCGACTGTTCTTTATTCCTTATGTCCTCAGTAAATCTTGAAATTAGACAAAGATTTTGAAATAATGAGAGAATTGTAGTTAGAGTCTGCTCTATAGTTGTACATAGTTCGGAAAGAGTTACCTTGTTGTCTGCTATGTGTTTCAATATTTGCTCCATTATTCTCTTTGTCAAATTTGGCTCATGAATTTTCAATAATGATTCGGTGGTATCCACATTCGGTTCCTTTATTTGTTGAGCAAGTTTGCCTACTTTCTGAATAAAACTATCTTTTTCATTAATTGCAGCATCAGGTAGCAGAGATTGAAAGATGTCTTTGACATCTTCAAGAATGTCATCTTGCTTCCTCATTTCATCGATCATCTTTTGTTGGGTTGCCTTTCTCTTCAATAGTTTCCCATATGATGCCAATTTCTCAGCATTCATGTTTGCAAAATCAGGAGGGGGCAAAATTATTTCTTCTGTTAAGTCAATTTCCTCCTTCTTCTTTTTCTTCTTATTCTTGTTGCTTGATGGTGAGATAGATGCCTTAAGTGCATCGGTGGGAGACTTGTTTGTGCTTGTTGTGCTCTTGAATTTCTCCTCCGACTCATGAGTACCTCTTGGCTTTTCTTTTTCTTTCTTATCTCCTTGTGTATCTTTATTCTCCTTCCCTTTCTCACTCTCCTTCTCCTTCTCTGACTCTTTCTTGTTCTCTGTCTCCAGTTTGGAGTCTTGTTGCTTCTCTCCTTCGGTGTCGGTTGGGGGAACTGATTCATTTCCTTTTATTTGTTCATTTCCTTCCTCGGTGGTCTCTGTACTTATCTTAGAATAAGAATGAATTTTTTGTATTATAGGTTCTAAGTCTTTGGTTGTTGGAGTGTCATCTATGTCAATGCACTCAGCATTTTGATCTGTATCCATAGCATTTGCTTCCTTTGTTGTATATTGTGCAGGATCCTCTTCTTATGATGCATCTTCAACATTTATTTCACCGGTATCTTTTGTTAGGTCAATGGGATCTGTTGACCTTTAGTACCTTTTGATGATTGTCCTTCGGTAGTGCCCTTGGTTGGCTTGTCTTCTCGAGACTTGGCTGCATCTAGCTTGAATATTTTTCTCCACATTTCATCTATTTCTTTCTCAACTTCTAAAATCTTACCAATCATTATTCTTAGTGCTCTATTTTTCACAAGAAATCTCCTTGAATAGTTTTGTAGAGATTCATCAATTTCTTGCACTGATAGTTCAGGCATTGTAACAACTAATGATCTTTCTCTTATTTGTTTTTCAGTTGCCAATGCATATTTCCACCTTACATCTACCCTATTGTAACTCATTAGGAAGATGGCTTGAAACTTCCATTGGTGTTATTCTGAATTTGTTCATTGTGAAAATAACATCATCTTCAATTCTTACCTAATCATTTACACTCAACTGCTCATATCTCAATTGTTTTACTCCAGAAAAACCTCCATGTTTCATTAATGAATCAATGGATTCATCAAGAGTTGGTTTTAATGTCTTTTGTGGTACTTTGGGTACCTCAGTCTCCTTTGTTTCTGTTTCACTTTCAATTTGAAGCTTCAATTTTCTTCTTGGCTTTACAAAATTTATCTTACTCCTCATATATGTTTTCCCTCTAGGTTTGGGTGTCTCAATTTGTTCCTTTTCTTTTTCCCTTACCGAGGCCCTTGTGCTACTGCCACTTGGTTAGGGATTAGCTTCTGGTTGTTTCCTCTTCTTCTCTATTGAAGGTGATGCCTTTGTTTCTTCTTCATCCTCTTCAACTTCAAGTTTTTGTGACAAATCCCCAATCATTTTCCTTGTTTTCCTTATGGCCTTAGGTATCACTATACCATGCTTGATCTTTTCTTTAAATTCTTCATAGGTTCCATATATGTCAGCTTTCTTGTCAATAGGGTCTTTCAACAATGTATCCATTTGTTGTGCAGCTATGTCAACATCAACTTCATATCCCATTGGTTGAAGCCAAATAGTCCTAGGCTCAACAGCCTTGATGATACGCAGGTCAGTATCTACTTCAAAACAAATGTTATCATGATATATTTCCACTAGCTGGGGTGGAATCCTAAATCTTTTATGCATCTTTGCTTGAAAATTAACAAAGTAATCATTCATGATCAAATTAAAATTGTTACCCAGTCCTAAAATATATTCATTGATTTGATAAATGATTGGCCTATCTGTGCTCCATGTTACTTCACAGACTGATGGGAAAAAGTTTTCAAAGTAGAAAAATATACATACCAATAGTGGACCAAACTTCAAAGTGTTTGTCTTGGCTTTCCTGATTGTGTTCATGTTGTCTTCAATTTGCCTCAACAAAATCTCACAAACATCTAATTTAATTCCTTTCTTCACAATTTTTTAACCTAGGTCAACTGCTCCACAAGGTACACTGTCTACCCTCGATGATTGGAAGACTCGATAGGCAATGATGTTGCATGCAAATTTAAATTCTACATCTTCTACTGTCAAAATTCTCATCGCTCTACCGTCTCATTGAGCTTTGGTTAGCTCACTCAATGTTTCTCTGTCAATCTACTTGATTGCCTTTGGTTTGTCTCTGATTGGTAGGCCAGTAATGATGTGTAGTACATCCTTGGTGATCTTTACTGGTTTCTCTAGCCACATAAACTGATCGTGTACTTGGCTAAGCACAAATCTGATCCATTCAGGTTTGAAGACTCTCGATAGATGAAGGGTATGCACCAAACCCTTGCTCTCCAGATGTGTGTGCCCATCTCTCAACTTGCCATTGTCACACAGTTTTTCGAATGAAGTGTCCAACTCATTAACACAAATTTCTTCAATTTTGCAGTGGATGAAGGATCAAACATCATCTATCAATATAACCATAGGTGGAATGGAAGACAATGCTCTCGTCATATCAATTTTTGCAGCTTTGGTGGGTGGCATCTTGTGTTTAGGGTTTACGGGTTCAACATTCTTTGCCATGACTGGTACTTGCTTCTTTGGTGCCATTAGATCAGGAATTGTGATGGAAATAATCCTTTTCACTTTGAAATCTTAACTCAATTGAAAGCAAACAGCGATGAATACAATTGTAGATGATTTAGCTTGTTTCAGTATTTACCTCAGAGATCACTTGAATGCACAAATACTCGATCGCTCTGCAACTCGCTCTTGATAACTCAAATGCGTAAGGTGAAAAATGACTTGCAAAACTTCATACTTATAGCTTTTTCTCAATTAGGGTTTCCAACGAATAAGTTAGGTTTTCATAAATGCATTCACCGACTTCGTGAAATTCAAATTTCACCAACTAACTAGATACTCTGACTTTTGTGTGAATCACAACAAAAGGAAACCTTTGTAAAATATCCAAATGCATCTTAAGCATGCTAATATGGATCTCTGCTCTCTTAATTTAGGAATTGATTAAATATTTGAATTCGGTGAGCAGTTCCTACATACCTTTTACCGACTAAGTGCAGCTCGGTGCACTCATCTCGGTAGATGAGGTGCTTTCAATATTTTTGAGTGAGGTTCCATCATCTTGCTCTTTTCTTTTCCAAGTTTTGTTCATTTTTTCCCTTATCTCATCAACAGTAGGTGTCTTCTTGTCATTACTTTCTTTCTTTTTTGATATATTGACTCAGTACCTGCAATCTTTAGCTAGGTGTCCTATTTTGTGACAGTGAAAACATGCCATACCAGAACTTCTCCATGATTTCTTGTTGTTCCTTTCAAACATTAATAAGAAATTTGCAGAAATGTGTCCATACCTTCCACATGATCCATAGGAGATGTTGGTATTGTAGTCCCATGGTACTGATGCTTCTGTTCGGTTGGATTGTGATCTTTCTTGGTTCGATGTCCGCTTGCTATTCCTTGTCTTTGATCTGTAATCTTCAAATTTGTGTCCATACTTGTTGCAAGTGTTGCAGTAACCATCAAATTTATCCTTCCTTGACTTGTTAGGGGTCCTTGATCTATACTCAAAAGCTTTATGACCATGCTTATTGCATCTAAAACAATATCCATCAAATTTAGCTTTACTAGGTACATTACCTTTTCTGCTCCTACAAACATTTGTTGTGTGACCGGGCTTTCCACAATAGTTGCAATAGTTGCAATGAGGTTTCTTCCTTTGTCTTGGTGGTGCTTTAGTACTTTCATCTTTTGATGAATTAGATGATTCTCCTTGGTTGGTAGTGTTAGTTCCCTTGAATCCAATACATGTTTTGTCACTCGGTTGTTTTTGACTTTTGAGTTGTTTATCCAAAACTTGAGAGGCTTCTTCCTTTTTCTTAAGCATTTCATTTATGTTCTTTTCATTTGTCAGTTCAGTTTTCAACCTTTCTATTTATGATCTCAATGATTGATTTTCAAATTCCTTTCCAGCAATCTCTATATTGGCATTCACAAGTTGATCAGTCATGTTATGATGTTGTGTCATTCTTATGATCTCATTGTCAATTTCTGCTAACCGTGCTTCAACCTGTCTTTTGTCATTTTCAATCATTATTTTTCCATCTTCTGCATTTCTTTTACCTTCTATCAACTCGGTCATCCTCATGTTGTTTGATTCAAGATCTTTCTTCATTAAATCTAGCTGTTCGGTAAGTGAGTCATTCTTTTCCATTAGTTCTCTGATGGCTGTCTTGTTTTCATCATTCAGACTACCTTTTGAAGTTGTTTCAAGTGTGTCAACCTGTTCTTGAGTAATCTTTAGTTCATCATATATTTTTCTTCTCACTTTTAATGATTTCTCCAATTTTCTTCTTAACTTGGTAATCAATTCTTGTGCACTTTCTAGCTCATACTCGAGACTATCAATCCTCTTAGCTTGTCTATAACTTTCCATGACTAGGATCTTTTACTCTTAGGTGTTCAAACCATTAACTCGAGAGACCAAAGCTCTAATACCAATTGTTGGAAATGTCATACAAGATAATGAACTGAGAGGGGAGGGGTGAATCAGTTCACTTAAAACTTTTATACTATAGAATTGTCTCACTTTTGCATGCTTTACTGAATGGAAACTTATAAATGAAAAGCAAGTTAAAACATGTAAATTACTTCAATTACACACATAACAAATAGACCCATAACACCATGATTTTTGGTCACACAGAAATCCTTGGTTAGAGGGAAAAACTGCGGTGGGGATGACACCCACAATCCTTCACTACTGCAGTAAAAAGGGTTGCTTGGTTAGAGCTACAATGTTTAGCTACTTCTGATAGCTTACTCTGTTAAGAGTATAAAGACTTATGTAGTCTACCTTGTTAAAGGATTTCAAAAATTCTTTTCTAAGAATTATACCTTGTTAGAGTTTTTACAAAATAAGATCTGTAAGGATCTACCCAGTGGTGGGATTTACAAAATAACAAAAACAATGTATTCAACACAGCTTTGAACTTGTCTGAAATAATGCATCAATCGGTTATGCTTGATCAGACTCTTTATGCTCTGAATTCTTTACCTCTAAATTAGATCGGTGATGTGATCATCTGACCTTCCTTCTGCTAATTCTGTACTCGGTGCTACCTCCAATACTCTGCTATCCCCAATAATAGTAATAGCATACATCAACACCTCTCTTTCTTTTCTATTCTATATATACTCTCACAAGGATTCTTCACTTCTTAAGTATCCTCTATTTTTGCCTCTTAATCTCCTTGATTGGGTTTTCCTCAAGTCAATCTCAGTCGTTCGATCATCCTTATGATTTGTTGTCGCTCGGTAAACCTCTTAAATGTTACCTTGGAAATTGTTCCCTTCTTAGAACTCACAACATCTATTTTGCCACTTAATCTTTGCCTTGCATCTTGTTCTTGATTATTCTTGTATGTAGATTTTGTAACCAACTGACTTTAGTGATCATAGATTCTTCTGACATCGTCTGTCAATTCATTAAATGCGTTATTATCAATATTTGACTTAGTTTTCTTGCTCAGTTGCCTTTCCTGCATTACTCGGTAAGTAAATACTTCAACTGCTCGGTACCTGAGTACTCTCGGTGCTCGGTATAAGTTTTTGAACTCGGTATTCGGTAACTGTGACTGAATAGCATTTTCACTCGGTGACTTTTTTCGCTCGGTGCATGATTCTGCTTACTTTACCGACTACTCCTCCCTTCGCTTATATTACCGATTGACTTCTCTTATTCGATAGTCCAATTCCTTTATCGACTAGACTTGGTTGCTTATGACTATGACAAAACTTATGACAACAAAATGAATAGGGTAACACACTGCCCAATAGGATAAAGGTTGCAACCTTCTGAAAGATGATATACACTATATCAAAATAAACTGCTGTGATGACACTGCTTGTCTGATCAATTTCGTGTATGTGTGAATGCTCTTACTCTCTTAAAGAGCTATATCATGTACTGACTTCATTATACTACTCTTCTATATCTTCCTCTTACATAATAATCGACACTTGTAACATATCTTTACATTACATACTTATATGATCATATCTGAATAGGCGCGACCCAATACAAGACACTAGTCGGCCCTAAAAAAAAATATACAACGCTTTTGAACAAGTCAGCTCAAGCGTGTTTACTACATTGTTATTTACATTATTACAATCATATAACCAAAGGCACTTAGCCATTACATTATAAAATAATTCACGCTGATCAAAATACTAGTCGGCTTCCATGCTCTATCTTCAGGACTGCTGGTCTACTGATCTGCCTGTAACATTATCATAATGTGGTTTCATACTATGCATGTCTGGATGTAGTATGTACGCGTGTCATACAACTTATATCTGAATGCACATAAGCTGACTCGATCTCTCGCATGTGCGCTGATGTGCTAATCGCTGAATATCTTTGTCTGCCCTATTTTCCATACTTAGTCATTTTTTTATTCAATACAAAAACTAAACATGACTTTGTTGCCATGATGACAACACAAAATGAGTCATGCATCCTCAGGAAGTCAACTTTCCAACAATCTCCCCCTTTTTCATTTATGGAAACAAAGGAATGTGGCAAAGTTACTCAAAATGACAACACAAAAAACGGCAGTATATCATAACATCTTATTGATATATACACATTCTATATTACTCCCCCTTTGACATTAATGACAAAGGTGTACAAAAAATTAGTAAGTCTTTTGTGTACTTACTCCATGTAAACTTCAGGGTATACAATCTGAAGATATTGAATCTCTTTCTGCCAAAATACTTTCATTGCATCAATAGTCTGTAGGTGCGCGCATAGGGCATATGTCAATTTCTCCATTTTCATCATATCCATGCAAGGACCTTGATCATATGTCACCATGGTGTCATCAATCTGTTTGATTTTTTCATTAAGGACTTCTAAGGATGGCACGAGTGCATTTCTTACCTGGGTTTGCCTTACTCTTATCTTGCTGATTTCCAACTTAGCTTTCTCAATTTTGTCTAACTGCCCTTGGTAGACATTATTGCATATGTTCATGTCTTGTGTGGAAGTCTCGACTAATTTTCTGTTGCTATCCACCATGATCTCTGCCTCTTCTACCTTTTTAACATGCTCAGAGGTGAACTTCATTTTGTCCATGCAGTTTGCTATGACTTTCTTGCCTTTAACTGCTAAATCTTTCAGTATGGATTGCCCAATCTTTAAGGATTTTAAGTCCAAGGTAAATTTCTTTACCAATTCATTTAGTTTCTCCTTCTTGTATTCATCTTCTACAATTTGAGTAGCAGAGTCTACTAAACTTGTGAAGTGTGATTTGAAGTTTGTCAAAATGTTATCCACATCTTCAACTGATTGGACTTTGGCTACTTTCTTGTCAGTAGGCACTAAGTCATTCAATATGTTTACTGTTTCCAAAAAGTGAGGGTTCCTCATTACTTGTTTCTCATTTGCTTTTTCCATAGCAAGAACACTGATCTTAATTAGGTCTTCTTCTCCTTGTGCATCTAGACTTGTTGAATCAGGAGTTAACCTTGACAACAATGAGGTGGATGGTTGAGTGGATGGAGAGAATATAGTGTTCTGACTGGTATCCATATATTCAAATTTTACTGGTATCTCTTTTATTGGTGTCTTATCACCTTGAGTGTCTTTTTCTTCATTTATGTCAATTGGATCATTGATGGGAACTTCATCCTGTTGTGCAGATGTATCATCAGTGCACATTTCTTCAGTGCTTACAAATGCCTTATCAACTGTATCTATGTCCTTGTCAGATGTTGTCATCGATATCTTGATGTTATCAACCACTATGGTATCTTCTAAGTCTTTTTCTGTATTAGAAGTTATTGTCACTGTGGGCGCTAAGATTTGTGGACCTGTTGTAGATGCAATCCGAATCACTGGTTCTGTAGCCTATTTGGGAGGAGTTGGAGTTAACTTTGTTGTAGGCTCCGTTGATGGATACATGTGTCTGTCCATAAACACTTGTGCAAATGCCTTTTCAGTCTCCTTACCTATCTGCTCATACTCTTTGTTCATAATCTGTAGGGTCCTTGTCTTAGTTCAGAGATGAGGCTTCACCAGATCTAATAGAATAGCCTTGTCATCATGCAAGCATACAGGGAGAAGATTATCCAATGTATCTTCTCTTATCCTCATGTCTTCCTCAATTGCATGTCTTTTCATAATCTCCAATATGTTCCATAACTGATCCGATATTATTGTCTTGAGTTCAAGATCTGACTTCTTAAACTTGATCATATGAGATATGATCATAGAGTGTATCTAAGTCTTATCAATTTCTTGATACTTGTCATAGACTTTAGAAAGTGTGGCTAATCTCCCTTCATTCACAATCTTGTTTTTCAAAACATTTAGACTAGGTCTAAATCCTACCTCAGGAGGAGCTTGAGTGTTCTTTTCTTTGCTTTGAGTGTTCCTTGATGATGGATGATTAGTAGGTGCATGTTTTCTTCCTCTAGGATTCTTACTTGGTACAGAAGGTGGAGAGGATTCTAAGTCAGCAGTGGTAGAGGGCGCAAAGGTGCTCTCTACTTTCTTCTTCTTCTGGATCTCTTCAGTCTTCTCAAGTTCTTTAGCTATTTTAGCTTCTCTAGCTTTGTCAAGATCTTCTTGAGTGACTCCATGTACTCTTAGAATGTTGGATGTAATTTGAGATGCTTTCCTCTTGTTATCAGCACTGTGTAAGATAGTCTCAACTTCATTAGTCTTCTCTCTGTAAGTTCCCCACCTAGGCTCATTAGGATCTTTGGGCGCAGATAGTAGAACTTGTGAATATCCTTCTAACACATCTTCTTCCACTTCATAACCAAGAGGATGAATCCATTTGGTTCTAGGTTCAACTGCCTCCATGCAAGTGCAATCTATTTCCACCATGAAACATATAGTATCCTTGTATTTGTCAACAATCTTCTCAGATAGTCTGAACCTTTTCTGCATCTTGATCCTAAATGTCTTGATATCCATATCCATGGCATCCCTTGCACTACTCTCTAAAGTGGCCTTAAGTGAAATCTGAGACATTGTGGGTTTGCTCCTGTCTAGTTAAAGGTTTGCAACCTTTCCAACTATATGGAAATACAAGTAGATGATCAAAGATCCAAACTTGAATGTCTTGCTCCTGTCATGTTTGATGATTCAAATGTTGTCAATCAGTTGAGCACGCAAGATCTCACATAGGTTGTATTGAGTATTATCCTTCACCACTCTAATAGTAGCTAGGACTATTGTTGCAGAGACATTGTTCAACCTTCTTTATTGCTAAAACTTATACCCAAGTATCATTGTCAGAAGTTTCATGTCATCCTCCTTGCTAGGGTCAACTGTCATTCTGCGCTTGTCACTTCTAGATAGGCAAACTTTTTCTACTTGCTTCTTGACATCCTTACTAGTAGGCAGAACTGGTCCAGTTTTAGGGAGTCTGGTTAATTCATGGATTAGGTCTATAGTGATGCGTACAGGAACCTCACCAATCTAGTAAAGATCATCATGTATTCTGCTTAGCAAAATCTTCACCCATTCTTGCTCATCAAACTCATGTGCATTAGAGTATTCGAAAATAGGGTTATCAATCAAGTGCTCGAACTCATCCTTGAATGTGTAGTCAGATTTCATCATAGATCCCATATGAGTGGCTATTCTGACATCTCCTACTATTTCCTTCTTATAGTAAATGTACGCGCAGATATCTTCCATGTGAACAACACCTAGTGGGGTTTTGGAGAAAGCCCCTTCCACATCATCCAGTATGGATTTGAATGGATGCTTCTTAAATACAAATCTCTTCCTCTCTGCTATATCAAACACAACTAGAGTTGCCATACTTACTTGGAATTTGATTAAGTAGGGTTTCATAAAATTCCAAAATGGCGCGACTGCTAGGGTTCCATTTCAACTTCTTATCTGTTTTCTTAACTGCCAAATATGTTATGCTTTCGTGCTTGCTGCTTAGTGCTTCAGTGCTCTCCAAATTCTGTAATCTCGAATGCAAGTGTGAAGAAGATCGAACACTTACTTTCTTTTATAAAATCTACTGCATTTAATGTTTGCAACTGTACGCAAATTACTCAGAGATTTTGAAACTTTGATTTTGATGTATTTTAGACAGTGCGTGAATGCATACATCAATGTTATATGCTAATAACCATGAAATCATAGGCGCATACTCAGAGGTGAGTATACCAACCGCGCAGGGGTCCTGAGCTAGAATAGCTCCCCCTAAGACCAAGAAGGTCTATTCAAGCAGAAGTAGAGGGTGTGTCCACTGTGGATGCATCAACTACTTTGTCAACATCATTGTTCTTCTTTAATTCAACCCAAATTTTGTTTGAACAAACTTGACTTCTCCTTCTTCTTCAAATAGTGATTTCTTGGGATCATCTTGCTTTTGAGTTCTGGATCTGCAAAACCTTGAGATGTGTCCAGCCTTTCCACATGTGTGACAAATGATAGGAGGTTTGATGCTCTTGTTCATCATGCTACATTGTCTTGTTGTGTGACCATTGTAGTTACATATCTGACATGTAGTATTCTGTAAATTTCTTTGAGGTTGATTTCTCTGATTGTTTTGATTCATTCTTCTTTGATTTGTTCTGCAATGTATAGCCCTGTAACCAAACTTATTAAATGAGAAACAATAACCTTTGAAAGGTCTTACCTCTTTGCAATATCTTACAAAATGACCATGTTTGTTACATGCATAACAAGTTCTATTAACTTGCTTGATTTCCCCTTTAGGTAGATCTGTTTTAATCTCTTCAACATTTTCAACTTTCTTTGCTTCTGAAGGTGCTTCATGATCTTTCTTTCTTTCTTGCAGTGAATTGATTTCAATTTGTGCTACACTGTATCCAAGACCAGTAGTGTCTGCTTTTTGCTTTTGTGCATTGAGCTGAGATTGAAGTGAATCAGAACTTGTGTGGAGTTTATCGATCTTGTCTTTTGCTTCTATTAATTCAGATTCCAACTTCTTCTTTATGTTTTCCAATTCCAGAACTTTCATATTTTCTTTCAAGAGTTCACCATCTAGTTGTTTGCTTTCTTTGATCTTTCCTTCAATAGCAATTTGGCTGTCTGTGAGCTGTTCATCTAAATTTTCAATTTTATCTTTCAGAGACATACTCTCTTCATTGAAATTTTTGATCATTTTCCCTAAATCACTTGTAGAACAATCCTTCAAATCTTTTCTTAATTTCTTGATAAGCATTTGTGAGCCATCAACTTTTAGGCTAAGTTCTTCATTTTCTTTTTCAGAACTATCAAGATCTTCAAGAGCTACTTCAAGATTATTTTTCAAATGTTTTGCTTTTGTTGAGTCCATGATATCCTCAAGTGGTTAAACTTATTTGTTGAGGACCAGAGCTCTGATACCAATTGTTAGAAACAGTGAGAGGGGGGGGGGGGGGTGAATCAATGTTTGTCTATTAATTACTTTTCAGCAACTTAAACATAAATCAAACATGCATAGAATGAAGCTTAACATAAGAACTCATAACACATGATATGATTATAGGGAAACCTTGATCAGAGGAAAACTCTGGTGGGAATTAGTACCCACAAATATTGTACTAGGTATAATGAACCTGTTAAAGTTCTTTTTCCCTGTTAGAAGTAGTCTTTACAATATGAGTACAATGACCTAGTTAAAGGTCCGACCCTGTTAGGAGTCTTTTACAAAACCCTATTAAAGGTATATGTCTCACTGCCCAATAGGATGAAGGCTACAACCTTCTGAAAGATGATATACACTGTATCAAAATGAACTACTGTGATGACACTACTTGTCTAATCAGTTTCGTGTATGCGCGAATGCTCTTACTCTCTTAAAGAGCTATATCATGTACTGACTTTATTATACTGCTCTTCTATATCTTCCTCTTACATAATAATCAGCACTTGTAAAATATCTTTACATTACATACTTGTATGATCATATCCGAATAGGCGTGACCCAATACAAGACACTAGTCAGCCCTAAAACAAAATATACAACGCTTTTGAACAAGTCGGATCAAGCATGTTTACTACATTTCTAATTACATTATTAAAATCATATAAACAAATTCACTTAGCCATTACATTACAAACTAATTCACGCTGATCAAAATACTAGTTGGCTTCCATGCTCTGTCTTTTGGACTGCTGGTCTACTGATTTGCCTGTAACTTTACCGTAATGTGGTTCCGTACTATGTGTGTCTAGATGTATCATGTACACCTGTCATACAACTTATATCTGAATGCGCATAAGCTGACTTGATCTCTCGCACGTGCGTTGATGTGATGATCGTTGAATATCTTTGTCTGCCCTGTTTTCCATAGTCATTTTGTTATTCAAGACAGAAACTAAACATGACTTTGTTGCCATGATGACAACACAAAATGAGTCATGCATCCTCAAGAAGTCAACTTGCCAACAAGTTGTTCATGTTTATGTCGTGTAATTTCATATTGCTTGTTGATGTTTCTAGATTGTGCCATACTCGAGTTGCTGGATTGATTGGATTCTGTGATCAGATTTTATGATTTTCATGTGGTGTGTTTATGTTCTTATTTTTGTTGGCCAACATAGTGGTCTAGCATGTTGAAAAGGATCACAGCATGATTTATGGATCTAGAGCATGTTAGAGGATGTTGTTATTGATCATTGTTATGTCTTGGCCGACATTCAATGGATCACATTGTGTATTGTGCTCTGATGAATTAATATTTTGTAATTAGGTCCCTAGCTGACCTAGTTGAGATAAAGTTGATGTAATGTATATAAAGATATAATCATTTGTGATTGCGAAGGTATGAGAGGTGTGAGTTTAGATGAGAGAAGAGGTATGAGTGGAAACTGCAATTGAGGCAGAGATTCGATGTGCTTCATTGGAACTGTTTTGGCATATCAAAGATGTTGTTTTTCAGTTCGTGAGTTATGGATTGTTGTCCACTATGAATTTTAATTAGAGATTGTTGTAAGGAAATGCGTCTTCCTTTAGGTTGAAGCCCCTATTTTATTTGAGTAGTGAGATCTAGGAAGTGTTCTTGAATGCATGTGCATTCCTCTTTGTAATACTCCTAATAGGGTATAGTGCTTTTGGATAAAGTACATTCATCTTGTGGGTTTGATCCCCACCGTGATTTTTCCCTTAACCAGGTTTCCACGTCAAAAATCTTGGTGTCCTGTGTTGATTACTATGTGATGATCTTGCATTCATGTTTATCATTCAAATTTGAGATTAACTTTATAATCATGTTGAAGTTTTGAAGTTTTGTAACACAATTGATTCACACCCCATCTTAGTTGTGTGTGTTTCCTTAATTCTAACAATTGGTATCAGAGCTAGTGTCCTCTTTTGGAAGCTTGACCACTTGAGGAGATCCAGGATGCCATCCTATAAGAAGGAAAGTTTGAGATTTCATGGTACTAATTATGCTATATTGAAGGTTTGAATGACAACACACTTGAGATACATTAGCTAAGAGCATTGGGATATAGAAAAGAAGTCCTACACTCCTCATGTAGATCTTTCTACTACGACTCCTGATGAGAAGAAACAATCTAAGTACAATGTGAGAGAAAAAGAAGCCTTGTTGAGCACCTTATCAGATGCAGAATATACAAATATTATGGAATTATAGAATACACATGAGATATGGACAAAATTATAGACATTACATGAAGGAGATGCATTTGTGAAGCAAGACAAGTTGCAAAGTATGAAAGGAAAATATGAAGCATTGAAAATGAGAGAAGATGAGAACATTACTTCTTATGTGTAGAAGGGCGCCGAACTTGTTTGTCGAATCAAATATGCTGGTGGAACCTTAGATGAAGAAGAATTTTTTTTCTAAGATCCTAAGATCCTTTTCTCCTTACAATCACAAGGTTGTTTCTATTGAAGAAATCATAACTATAACAGTTGTAACAATAGATACATTGATTGGTAAGTTATCTGCTTTTGAAATGAGAGAATTTGGTGATAGTCTTCCTAAATTTGAATCTACATTTAAAGCTACTATCTCTAAGATAAGAAAAGATATGACCCTAGAGAAATTTTATCTAAGTATGTATCTAGATATGCTAAGGAATGGGAAGAAAGTGAAGAAGAAGAAGGAGAGCTTGGTGAGCTTGAAGCCCTAATTGCAAAGAGACTACCTAAGGGATCTGGTAAGGGTCAAGGAAAAATTCCTTTGAAATGTTTTTCATGTAATAAGATTGGCCATATTGCTTCAAGATGTCCGAATAAGGAACCTAAGTACAAGTCTAAGAAATGTAAGTCTAAATATTAGAATAAATTTTAATATGTTGTTGATGAAGGTGTAACTAATGATGAATTCGAAAAGAGTGAAGATAAGATTGTGGTTATTGTTGTCAAAGATGAAAATCCTAGTTTCTTGAATGAGGAAAAATCCTTGGTTTCACAGGTAGATAAAAAGGATGAATGGGTTATTGACAGTGGTTGTTCACAACACATGACTAGAGACAAAAAAAAAATGAAGTTGGAAAAGTATGATGGTGGTGTTGTTAGATTCAGTGATGACACTCTTTGTATGATCAGAGGTGGAGGTTCTATTACACTTGATGGTAAGAATAACATTGATGATGTTCTATATGTTGAATGTTTGAAGTATAATCTTTTGAGGGTTGGATAACTAGTTGATAAATGTTACAACTTAAAATTCAACGATGGAATGTGCAAGATTATTGGAAGCTTTGGAATTGAGATTTCCTTAGGAAGAAGGACTAAAGGTAATGTATTTCATTTGAAAAATTCTGACAATAGATGCCTGATTGCTAAGGTTGATGACAATTGGTTGTGGCACTAGAGATTTTTTCATGTGAACTTTGATAACATTGTGAAGATAAGCACTACAAGAGTAGTTAGGGATTTACCTAAACTGTTGAAGCCTACTATTGCGATGTGTAAGGAATGTCAATTGGGTAAGATTACTAAATCTACTTTCAAGGAAAGAATTATTATTCAAGTGGATTGCTAGATTTGGTGCATACTAACTTATGTGGTCCTGCAAGAACTAGAAGCTATTATGGGGACATGTATTTCATTTTATTCATTGATGATTATTCTAGAATGATGTGGGTTACATTTTTTAAAGATAAATATGAAGCCTTTGACAAATTCAAGGTTTTCAAAACTATGGTTGAGACTTAAACAAGACTGAAGTTGAAATGTTTGAGATTGGACAAAGGTGGTGAGTTTACTTCCACTAAGTTTAACACTTTTTTTCAAGAGAATAGAATAAAGAGACAAATGTCTGCTATGCGAACCCCACAACAGGATAATATTACAAATAGAAGGAATAGAACTATCCTAGATACTGTAAGAACTATGATGATTGAAAGAGATGTTCCACATATCTATTGGAGAGAAGTAGTTAGCATTGTAGTCTATACATTGAACTGAGTTCAAATCAAGTAAGGGATAGGTAAGGCACCTTATGAACTTTGATATGGTCATGTTCTTACAGTGAAATATTTTATAATTTTTGGAAGAAAATGTTATATCAAAAGAGATGAAGACTTAGGAAAATTTGATCCTAGATTTGATGAAGGGATCTTTCTCGGTTATTCTACAAAAATAAAATCATGCAAGTGTTATAACCAAAGGTTGAAAACGGTAATTGAAAGTGAAAAATTCAAAGAAGAAGAAAATTTTCAAAAAAAAATCAAATCTTGCAAAGATGAATCAGATGGTGAAGAAGACAATTAGATTGTGCAAGCACATAATCAAAATGGTTCGGTAGAACAGAATAAAGAAGTTGCAAATGAGAAAGAAGTGGAAACAAAAGAGTCTACTACAAATGCTAATCAAAAGACCCCAAGGTATGTAAGGTTAAATCATTCATATAATCATATCATTGGCGATAGGAATCAAGGTGTTTAGACTAGAAGAAGAATTACTAGAAATGAAATTTGTTTGATTTCTAAGATTGAACCTAAGGATGTTGATGAATCATGCAAAGATTAAAGTTGGGTAAAAGTGATGGAAGAAGAGTTGGAACAAATTGAGAAAAAAAAAAACATGGATTCTTGTTCCTAGACCTAAGGACAAAAATGTGATCATTACTAAATGGGTATTCAGAAATAAATTGAATGAAGAAGGTGAAGTGGTTTGGAACAAAGTCAGACTTGTTTGCAAGGGATGCTCACAGATGGAAGGTATTTATTTTGAGGAGACATTTTCTCTTGTTGCTAGAATTGAATTTGTTAGAATGTTTCTTTCATATGCTACTTACAAAGATTTTAAAATATATCAGATGGATGTTAAGTCTGCATTTTTTAATGGAGAGTGGGAATAGGAAGTTTACATTGAGCACCCTAATGGTTTTCATTTGTCCAATGAAAATGAAATGGTTTTTAGATTGAAGAAATAATTATATGGATTGAAACTAGCACCTAGAGCTTGGTATACAAGACTAGATAAATATTTATTGAGACTTGATTTTGGTAACGATACTATTGATAGTAACTTATACTTCAAAGTTGATTATGATAATATTTTGATTGTTGAAGTGTTTGTGGATGATAATATTTTTGGAGGAACTGACAAGTTGAGTAAGGAATTTTCTAATGAGATGAAAAAAGATTTTTGAGATGTCCTTAATAGGTGAGATGAAATTTTTTCTTGGTTTGCAAATTACACAAACTAGTAAAGTTATTTTCATATCTCAATCCAAGTATGTGAAAGAGTTGTTGAAGAAATTTGGTATGGATGATTCAAAACCTATTGGTACTCTTATGATTACTGGTTGCAAATTGAAAAAGGATGATGATTCACATAAAGAAAATCAAACAATATATAGATTAATTATTGGTGGCTTATTATACTTGACACAAACTAGCCCATATATTACGAATGTTGTTTACATTGTTGTAATTGTTACCAAACTTTTTCTTAGGCTGAATTTCGCACGTCATCATTCTTTCAATCAATTAGTTAATTGTAAAGTCATGGCATGTGACGTAAATGTGGCTGCCATGAGGGTTTGAGTCCAGCATGCCAGCGAGAGTGTGTAGGTTATGGTTGTCTAGCAATGTGCAAGTAGGGAAAGGGATGCTCGGTTTGGTTTATCCCACATCATTCTTGTCTAGGGGTAACTTGTTATTTTTATACACCGACACACACATAAGAGGTTCCAAAAAGGCAGGGGCCTTTTGATGGGAGTCTCGCGTGGGTGTGGTGAACGAATGGCGGTTGAATTGGAATATTTTGTGGGCCTAAGGTGATGTGGCATTGACAAGGAAGATTGGAAACGAATCTGTGCACATTGTGACATGGTAGTCAAAGAGGGGCCCATGGCGATGACATAAAGTGGTTATTGACAAGGTCACAAAAGGATAGTGGCGGTCAGCAATAAGTGTCGCGAGCTATCGATAAGCAGTTGTTGCTAGTTGTCACGAGGTTGCGACGGTCAAGGAAGATAGTGTAATATGTTCGAGAGCTCACGAGTGGCATTTTTTGCTGGGTCGTGGTGGTTAAAGACAGTTAGAGATAACAGTAGAGAGCTCGTGACTAGCGGTTGTCACGAGTTTGTGAAGTCATGAGCAATTAAGAAATTTTGGTCGTGAGTTAGCAATAGGATGCCATGTGTCTAAAAGTATTCCTTGTCACTGGCTCGTGTGATGAAAAAGAATATTCTTATCAGGATGGATATTTAGCGAGAAAATGCCATGTGGAGGTTCAGATGCGACGGTGATAAAGGTTAGATCGATGGTTGTCGCTATCTCTCGGGTTTTCAAGGCGGTAGGGTTTTCAGTTGGAGAGCTAGCAAGAGACTTCCACCTATTTAGAATGTTGAAGTATCGGTTGTCTCTATCTCACGACTGTTAGGAAAAGTAGCATGAAATATTAGAGAGTTGGTGACTAACAATTTGTGGTTACTCATCGCTTGCTTGCGGGATGAAAGGAAATTTTCTTCTCATGCTGGAGAGTTAGCGATAGGGAGCCACATGGATAGTTGTCACAGGATCGCGAGGTTTCGAAGGTGGTCAGTAGGATAGTAAGAGAATTGGAAAGCAATTGCCATGTGGTAGTTGATTTGAATCAAAGGTTTTGGTTGTCAGCTCACGGTGGTTAAGGAAGATTACACAAAATGATGGCAATTTGGAGATGAGGTCATGATGGTAACAAAAGATGTTGATCGTGAGGCCTCGGGTTATGATACGGTTAGTTATTTGGGCTAAGAGCTACCGACTGAGCACCACATGTCAAGGTGTTTTTTTTTTTGCTTTGCCGAGAGAAAGGCAAGTACTGCAATGAGTCTGGAGCCAACAAATGATTGAGGTGGATGGTCAAAATAATGAGGACATACCAGGTGTTAATTGTGTGTGATTTATTTATGTGGAAAAGAAAAGTGACAAATTTGGAAACACTTGGAGCATATACAGGAGAAGGCGGAGCATTTCTAGAGTCATCATCTTGAGTTCTAAATCAAAGAGGACTCTTCCACTTCTCTGAGATCTTTTTGGTACTATTTTTCTGGATTCGACCTCATTTTTGAATTTCAACTCCTTTCTTTATGGAGATTCTGGGGGGAACTTGAGGATGATATATATTCCCTCATTTGTACTAGTTAAGGGGATGAGTTTTAGATTTTATGCAGCTGGTATTGGAGTGACTCATTTTGAGTCCTTAGCATTGTGCAAGTTTGTGTAACTCTTTTAGAGATATATAACTATTTTTCCTTTGGATCATAATATAGCCTGCATATTGGATCTATTTTGAGCCTTATTTCTTGTGTGCTTATCATTGATTGATGTTATTTTTTGCGTTTCTTTTCAAGAATCCTTTAATTTTTATCTCGTTACAACACCTTTGATAAGTGAATATTTATGTATAGGTTATAAGTTGTGTCAAGACTTTAGTTATTAGTTGTGAAGACATTCCTTCTAATTATTGTGATTATAAGCTTCATTGTGCTTAAACAAAATTATTGTCCTTATAATTTTGGTGCATCACCTTAAGTTTTAGTTTCTTTTAAGCTATTCCTTCTCCCTTTTTCCTTCAAGAGGATTTCAGTTTTATTAGCTTTAGGTGAAGCATTCAATAGGAGCGGGCCTAGAATCTGAAGATTCAGTCCAATTCTAAGTAACCCATGACTCTGGTGTGTTTCCATGTTTCTCCAAAAAGTTAAGTTATTAAGAGCTTAACGGGGTGCATTTTTGGGAGATAACATTTTTTGGTATGCCCAGTGGGACTGTTCTTATCGAACAAGTCAAGCTTTCAGTTTTCTTGTTGGTTATGGTATGCTATCAGCAAGATTTTTATAAGAGGTTATTATTTAAATCTATGGCAACTCCGTTGAAAAGACATTTTAGGGACCAATGCTACTTATGTTTTTATGAGAAAGATTCAAAAAATAAGTTCAAGTTCCTTTGAGTATTTGCAATTGTCGCCGCCAAGAAGAAGAGGAAGACCAGCAGTAAGGACTCCTTCATCAAACTGAGTTCATTCATTAGTTCTTGGAAGATATCCAAGAAGGAGAGGGAGACCATCTAAGAAGGATATTATCAAACATTCTGCATGTCCAACTTGTAGAACATAGTTATTTGAGCCTGAACCACCTATTATACTAGTTCAATGACAAGGCAATTTGCATTTGTAACTTTTGACCAAGGTAGTCCTCTTAATCTTTCTCAATATAATGGCATACCCTTGGCATCCTTGAAGAGATTGTCTGATTTTATTGGAGAAGGTTAGACTACATCTTTTGAGCACATTAGAGATGTTGCTTATCTGTACAATGTTCATCATGTAACTGAACAGAATGTGGCCATTAGGCTTCTTACAGCTTCACTAAAAGGAAAAGCTTTGCAATGGAAGAACACTTCTAGTTGGATCAATTGCCACATGGGATCAACTAGGAGATGCCTTGATTAGATTCTTTGAAGACAAGTTTGACCACTTTTCATTAGTGGAGAAGCTTACTACAATCAAGAGGGCTCCTCGGGATCAAATGATTGATTACAACACACATTTTTAGAAGACATGGAATAGGATTCCATTCATGGTAAGGCCTTATGTAGACTCAAAGGGATTTTTATTTTGACTTTATGGGACCAAACTGAAACATCGGTAAGCTCAACCAGTGCTAAAAGCAGGGCAAAAGAGTCTAATAGAGAGTATTCCTCATTATAACATCTCAAACATGTCTTGAAGATCTTAAGAGAATGTTATCACCTATTGAAGACAAGATCACCAATATATGCACATCACATAACCATTCTTGTAATGCCCCGCTACGGAACCCAAGAGAAATTAACCTATAAGTAACAACTAAGTTCACATAATATTTTTTTTCTTTAAAGTTTACATTCAAGATGATAATTATGCGGAAGCAAATACAATGAAACACAAAACATGATCATAAAGTAAACTCAACAAGGACACACTTCTCAAGGGTTCCATAACGTAAGAATTGCTCATAAATTAATTAAAATTAAATATAAATATGAAAAGGTACAACATGATTAATAAGTTCATCAATTCATAAATAATGATATGATTACATTTGATACCATAAGGTATATCCAAGAAATGACATCCACTACACAAGTCGTAGGGTATGTAATAACAATTAAACATGAGTTACAATACATTAATCCATGAAAGCATAACTGAAATACAATTTACATGATATGATAAACAACTTTAAGAAAGATAAGAGCATATCTCCTAAAATGTCGCAAGAAAGTATAATTGCTACAAGGACGTCGAGGTCTCCAATGGTAAAGAGGATCACTACCACTCATCCTCGTGGCACCTAAATGGTCCACTCCCACTGTAATGAGGAGATAATAACAGATCCCAAATCGGTTTACAAACCAGTCATAAGGTAGGACAATACAAGGGATCCAGAAAGCTCTCTATCATAAGGTACATTTCCAACTAAATAGGTAAAGACCTACAAAGCCAGAGGCAACCGACTCATGTAGGAAATCTGAAATGAATATGGGGAAGTGTCATCACACGAGTCAACTCTAAGGTGACCCAGGCAATCTCACTGGACCCCCGGTCCCCTAGTGACTCTATGCAGTATCAGTAACCTCTCGTACAGACAAGGGTACTAACTATGCAAGATCAAATCAAGCATCTTCTCCTACTCCCATCCTAGTCTATCAAAGCACTCATGGCATGGGCGAGGAATACAAACATCTTATTAATTCTTTTTTTAACCCCGTAGTGTATTAGGTTATCACTTATTAAGTAACTTACAATGAGTTACCCTGGCAACCTCTTAGGGTATCGGCCCTCATTGCAAGCCACTCCCCCCTAGACACTAGATTACCTACCCTAAGCTCAGAGAACAATAATCTTGAAAGTATCATATAGATACCACAGTCAGAAATAGTTCCACATAAGGCTAACAGGAACACACATTGGTTTCTGAACCCAAACACCAAGTATGAAACCGTACTTGCAAATATACCAACACACGAACTTAAGGCAATCACTAGGGGAAGAAACTCAAATAGGTACCAAACGCAAGCAAAATAGAAAACATAAGGACATCATTCACACCCCCAGCCTCTGGTACATTTTCCCTAACAGTTGACATAGTCTCCCAACAACCCAAAGGAATAATACATTTGAATAGGGAAAAGAATACACTACAAGCAGTAAAATAAATTAAAATAATAACTACCAATTAATAAGTCCAATTAACACATTAATTTACTTGATACTAAATAATATTAGATTTAACTAATATAAATGAAAAACTAAGTTCCCAAGAAAATAACAAGTTAAAAACACTTAGTATATTCTAATATTAATATTAATACTAAATTAATATTAAAATAAACTATGCCCTTCTTTTTAAAAAAAAAAACTAAAAATTAAAACATATATATATATATATANAAAAAAAAACATATATATATATATATATATATATATATATATATATATATATATATAATGAAATTTACATATGTATTAATTAAATACTAATAAAACAGTAAATAATTTTAATTAAGTTAATTTTAAATTAAATTAAAAATTATTTTTTAAAAACAAAATTAAAAAAAAAACATATGCATTTGGGGGGGGGATGTACCCCGCACCCCATCCCATTGGTGGCGGGGCCCCTGCTCCGCAGGCAGCAGCAGCTTAGGACTGTCGTAGGCAGCCTAACTGCCGCGGGCAACATAGACTGTCGTTGGCAGTACTAGTTGTCGCGTGCACAGCATGGCCGCCGGGGATGGGGGATTGGGACCCCCGCCCCCTATTTTATTTTATTATATAAATATTTTTTTTAAGTTAAACTTAGTTTAATTAAAAGAAATCTTATACATTCCTTTTTTTTACTATTTTATTTGTATTTTAAAAAAAAAAACTCAGAATATGGTTCTGTAAAAAAAACCAGCAAGAAGAAAAAAAAACTATTTTATTAATTTAAATTACCCTTACCACCAAATTTACAAGGATTTAGAGGGTAGAAAAATAAACACAATAAAATAACTTGGCCTACAGCCAAAAGGTTAATTTAATTTAATTTTTTACTCAAACAAGCACATAATTAATCTTGGAAATAAAATTCCTCAAGAACACAACAAAATAATTTTCTAAGAAAACTCTTAATTTACAAAATTCACCGATTCTGATAAACAAATTTGTTTACTACCAAACTGAATCCACAGGTTTATTTCTAGTCCCTCCTAGGATATACAGAAATAGGTTTAACAAAAACCCATCTACCAAAACTAATTTAAATGCAAAAATCTAACTTTTCTAATAAAAGATTTAAAATAAAACATACACCTACAAATTCAAATTTAGGATCCTACCTCAAAACCCTGATAAATTTGAAACCACTGATCCAGCAATGCACAAGCAAGCTCTCCAGATTCTACTTCAAATCTCATAAACTCCTCCTTAGTAAAATTCAAAGCTCAAATCCTTCAATCTCCTATGTTCTTGAGAAGAGCTCAAAATTTTCCTAAACATAGAAAAAAAAAATTATTAACCTAAGGTTTCTAAACTTACCCCTAAGGTTAAAAGTAACTCCAATTGACTTTTGGAGTCAAATGATTTGATTTACAAAATTATTCATCTTTATCCTCCAAAAAATACAACTTAAATTCAATTTTGCACTTTAAAAGATTATTTCACATTTTAATAGAAATTAAAGATTCACTTAAATCAATTAATACAACAAAGGTATATCAATTAACTTTTATTGATCAAATACCCCATTGATTAATTATTTAATAATTACAGGATTTAAATAGAATATAACATTATTAATATACAACCCAAATTATATTCTAACACGAATAACCTTAAACCAAGCATACAACCTGAAAACCCGACATAAACAAAAATAAGCAAACTCAGACCCAAGGAAAGGTTCCCGAATTCACGTCACTTGACGGATTTCGAAGGGTGAAGACACAAAATCGTGTCCACTAACTAGGACAATAAAAAGGTTTAAGCTATGTTTTGGACCTGTTCATTATCTCCCCCCTCTTACCACTGAGACGTGATATGGCACGCTCACTCCTGCCAATTTAGGGAAGACGATGCCCGGTACCTGCAATCCTATCATCACAAAGACAAGCATGTGCATACACATAATATATAACAAGCAATTGTTGAGAATGGTAGGTTGTGTGGATCTCGCATGCAAGTAACTACGCCCCCATCTCATACCATAAAATCACACTATACACAAAGTAAAAAGGCATACATATGATCCACGTGCATATAAATAGGGTGTCAGTATTGTCAGTAATCCATAACCATAAATGTAATCATAACATGAAATAAACATGATAAACTGATCGTAAGTCTAACTGTAATAATATTAAATCACACAAAATTCATAGCTCGTACCAACTGAAGTATAGTGAAAAAGTCACACATAACAACTGCAATAGAAACTAGTCATCAATGCACACGTGCAAGTGGCCAAAAAGAGTTTAACAAAATAACTAAAAGTTACTAAAGGGTAGGCACTACGATTCTTAATAATCCATTTGAAGACATAAATTTCTCATTTCATTTATTAAAATAATTACACTGCTCCTGGAAGAACACAACAATAAATGGAATACACGAAAACAAAGGTGTCTACAAAGTATGAATAAACCTTGATTATTTTAACTTAAAGAAATTTTACACTTCGAATTGGAGACGGTCGTATGACATAAATCAACCATGAAATTTTATTTCAAGACATGGGAGATATTACACTTCATAAATTCCTGGCTACTTATTTTGAACCTTGACTCTTGACACTTTATAATTTTACAACACCTACTTTCATAGAATTCAGAAGATTTGGAAAATAGAAGAAAAGATAAGAAAGAAGAATTAATAGAGAAGAAGAGAAATAGACAGCTTTCTCAGCTCCCGCCACATGTCCCTTCTTCAAGATTTGATTTTCTTAGTCATCCTTCATCTAAGTGAATTTTTTTTTCTCTATTATGCCTTTCACCACCCACCTGCAACTGAAAAATGCCCTCATAATAGAAAAATTTGAGTACTTGATGTCCCACTTCATCTGTTGTGTCCAGTGAGTCATGCCCCTACCGCACAGTGGTGAATTTGAATACAGGTTTGGGGAAGGACAAGAATTTGGATGGAGGGCAGGGGAACTTGCAGGAATCTCATCATCTCCTCTCTTAGAAGAGACCCACAAAAATAGATCCTAGGGAGAACTAGGCTTAGACAAGTCCACATCTCCAGGTCATGCAGCCATTCCCCAATCTGTATCCCTACATCGAGGGAGAAACGGAACAGTAGCCTTAAAGGACTAAACTCCTAATAGACCCCAAAAAGCTCTCACAATTTGGAAATAAGCACAGACAAAGGGCCAATTAGGTTAAGAAATCCCTACAACCACTCTTGGAATTTAATAAATCCATTTATCCACAAAGTACAACATCAACCCGTGATCCTTATATACTTCTTGAAACAGGACCTTCCCCAGTCTCAACCTCATGCAACAGGCAATGCCACTCATGACAATTCTCACTATCACCATTACAAACACACAGAAATTCATCTAACCAAAAGGTAACACCTATAGTGAATGCACGCAATCTTATCCACGGTCAGCTATAAATAAAATTCCTCCAAGTTTCAAATCGACTGGCACAACTTGTTAATTCAAGCAATCTCTATACTGATGTTCATAGCTATGAAATCTTTTCAAGATGACATTCTTGGTTATCAGAACATCTTGTTAAAGGAATGATGGCAAGTCATAATGATTTTCTGATCTGCATCATATTTATGGAGAAAATGCAACATCCTTCAGATGTCACTTCTAATATGAAACCCATATTTCGTCACTCTGTAATCCCCAAAATGTAGTCAAAAAGTCTTGAATTGTATAGCACGAAAATCCTGGCTCACATGGTAGCACACATGGAAACTGATCACTGGATCAACCTATATTTGACCACATAACACTCAACATGGTCTGAATTGTACACACTCCCTTCAGCATTTCCCCAGACATGTGTCACCACCTCGCACAATCGCGAGCTTAAAGAATTGTCTTCAAAAATTTATTGTGAGGTTGTGACTAACTCATCATGAGTTACCTTTTCTTTGTCGCGTCCTCACAACCCATTCAATTTAACTATAGTTTAAACCTTCCAAACTCTGACATGTGACCATACTATTGTCCTAACCCATCAAATGCATGCTACATGTAACATCCTCACTTCCCCGCGAGCCAAAACCGAGGTCCCACAAAACAAATTGTGAGGCCACGATAAGGCATCACCATAATATTTCATTCTTCCTCGCAGGCTCGTGGCTGGAAAATGTTTTCCCCACTAACTATTGTGAAGATGCGAGAAACCATCATGGTCATCAATAAACTAAAACAAATTGCTTATGAAGCCATCTGCAACTGACATGTTTGTAAGGGTTTACAAATATCTCAAAGGTTAACCGATAGAAAAATCCCATTCTTTCTTTGTTTTGGAGGGTATTCACGATGCTTTCAAATGAATTTGGGTTGAGATTGAATGGTTGTACCATTTGTGAGATAAATGATCTCCATAGGCAGACTGACCATGCACTTTTCTTGTTCTCTATAACAGTAAAAAATGGTCTATGTGCAGAGGTCATCATTTTTTATTGAACCGTTGAATTTTGAAGATCTTTGGAGAGGTTTTTATAAATTTAGTTTTAGACAATCTCACTAGAGAGAATTGCAAAATAATCTCTGGTTGGAAAGTTATAGGGTACAAAGTGCTTCCCTATAAAAATTGTCAATGACAATCAATGTCATGAAAGAATTTGGTTATGTGAGATTGCCCTTGACCAAGTGATGACCAATAGGGTTGGAACATGTTTGTTAATGTTACAATGTATATTTGGTACAAAGGATGCACTCCATAAATGTTGAAGGTGTAATAGTGGTTAATGGACAGTAATCAGACTTGAGGATAGTGAATCCTTCTATGAACAGTGATTGCTTCAAAATGGAAATGTTGTGTCATAAACATGTTTGGAAAGGATTTAATGCATTTGCAAACTATGGTATGAATCCATAAATGTTTGTTAAAGATTGGATAATGTAAAGGACAGTAAACAGGGTTATTGACTGTGAACAGTGAAGTTGTTACAAATTGAAATGTTATGGCCTAGAGATATGTGGATAGTTTATGATTGATGTCTTGGAACATGGACAACTATTGTATTCATTTTATGCAGGTATGGACAACAAGACTAGATGTTGAGGAATTATGGTGGATTCCCATATGTGCAAGGTATTGTTTATGTGTATTGGTAAGGACATGGATTTGGTTCCTAGAATGTTAAGGACCCTAAGATGGATTGATGTTAATAAGATTGACTTGATGGAATATGCTATGGTTATGCTTATAAAAAATTAAGTTTGGTGATGAACCTTGGAGTTCAATAGGGTTGAATGTCTCTTTCAAGTTTAGGTTTGATAGGATTGAGGAACCTATCATATATGTTATAGATTCACTGATTTCATGCTTTGGAGATGTTATTGTGCTTATGATGAATTGAAGGATGGATCAACGGGATTCTATGAGTTGATTAGTCTTTGTAGGATCCTCTACATCGAAATCCTTGGTAGTTTTATCATAGGACTAGCGGCAGAAACAAGCCAATTGTTTTCCATAAAAGCGGAGAAAGATCGCAGTGCGAGTAATGGTTGCATTCCACCATGAAATCCACCCTGACAATTGAGTGGGCCTAGGTTGAAGGTTCCAGATATTATTTATGTGGGCCAGAGTAGTGAGATGATTGAGGAATGATGTGTTGAGCGAAAATGGTAGCAGATAGGAACGTGGCTAGTGAACAATCCATTCAATGCAAAATTTAATGGGATGATGGTCTAACAAGCTAATATCTGGCAAAGGAAAAACTGGCAAATCTTGGGAAGTCCCAAAAGAAAAAAAATTGAGAAATCATGGCACGATCAGGCCTCTTAAAAACCCTGTTAGAACCAGCTCGATAATTTCTCCAAGTATGTCAGGCCGCATGTGGGAGGCGGCGATTGAGAATGGGATCAGAAAGACCCAATTTATTACGCATATAAAACCAGGCCTCTCTTTCTCCAGTTGTCCAGCGAAAAGGTGAAATGTCATCCTTATCAGAAGCCACCTCAATCATATTAAAATCGCCACATAAAACCCAAGTGGCGGGTGGAAATAAATCAGCAATCCATCGCCATAGAAAATATCTTTCCATAGCGTCATTGGGAGCATAAAGATTAATAACACCAAAGTGGTGATTATTAATATTAAAAAGAATCCACACCAGCCTATGCATAGGGTCCTCTCCATGGTCGATAATGGATTTTTGCCAGTGTGGAGTCAATAATGTAACTACCCCTCCTCTACTAGCCTCGTGTGAGAATGAAAAAACCAGACTCTAGGGTCAAATGACTCTGTAGGCAACAGAAAGAAGAAATCTTGCAATCTTAATTTCCTGAAGGCGTAAAACATCTGTCTGAGTAAATTGACAACGAACATCTCTGACAATATATTTTCTGGGGAGGTCTGTAAGACCCCTGACATTCCAAGAGAAAATTCATTAAATAAAACCAGGCCTCTCTTTCTCCAGCTGTCCAGCGAAAAGGTGAAATGTCTTCCTTATCAGAAGCCACCTCAATCATATTAAAATTGCCACATAAAACCCAAGTGGCAGGTGGAAATAAATCAGCAATCCATCACCATAGAAAATATCTTTCCACAGCGTCATTGGGAGCATAAAGATTAATAACACCAAAGTGGTGATTATTAATATTAAAAAGAATCCACACCAGCCTATGCATAGGGTCCTCTCCATGGTCGATAATGGATTTTTGCCATTGTGGAGTCAATAATGTAACTACCCCTCCTCTACTAGCCTCGTGTGAGAATGAAAAAACCAGACTCTAGGGTCAAATGACTCTGTAGGCAACATAAAGAAGAAATCTTGCAATCTTAATTTCCTGAAGGCGTAAAACATCTGTTTGAGTAAATTGACGACGAACATCTCTGACAATATATTTTCTGGGGAGGTCTGTAAGACCCTTGACATTCCAAGAGAAAATTCATTAAAAACCTTCATTCATGGTGTCCTCATCCCCAAGTGAGGAAAAATAGTTATGCAGGAAGGTCGACTCAGAGTTGAAAGCTAAGTAAAGGTCACCTGGAAAAAGCGGACACTTCCCTAGCCATGCAATATCAAGCTCGTCGTGACTAGAAGGGTTGCGAGAGCGACGGCGAAAGGAGCCATTGAACTTTGTTGAAGCTGAGGGTGGAGCGGGAAGAGGCAGAGGATTCATGGAGACGACCGGAGGCGTGATCATCGACTCTAATGAGGCTAGGGAAGTCGCCTAAGAAATAGGGTGTGACATGACCTTGGTGGTCTTCGCTGGAACTGATGAATTACCGGAAGCCTGCTTAGGTTGAGGTGTCATTCCTTGTTTTCCCTTACTAACCGTAGTAGTCCATGATACCTCTGCTTTATTAGCCTCTATGGGATGAGGAGCGGTTGGTTCCTTAGGAAGAACCCTTGGTCGAGAAGCTTCCAAAGGACAATCCTTAATCTTGTGATTCACAGAGTGGTAATGGAAACAAGTATTGGGTAATTTTAAATATATTAGCTTTTGGGTCAAAGAGGGCCCTCCAATCTGGAAGTCTAAGGACTCATGGAGGTCCTGGGCAAGATCGGCCTCTACACAAACCCTCTTCTGAGGGCAAGCATGATAGAAACGGTCAGGTTCCAAATAGACAACCCGACCAAGAGATTGAGTTATGTTTAGCAAAAAAGGCCAACAAGGTAGAGGCAAACCAAGAAATTCAACCCAAACATGTACTTTCAGTTTCTTATCGTCAAAGACGGTATAATCTCTCGACCATGGTTGGAAAACTAGCACAGATGTGCAAACAAACCATGGACCATGCTTGAGAACACCGTCAACATGTGATGGATTCCCAAAGCGAAAAAGGAAAAAACCTTTAGTGAGGTTATGGACACCATCCAGGCAGAGCCCATGCGGGGCCCAAGATTTGGTGACCCAATCTTTAAGCACACTCTCAGATGGAATTATACCAACGAAATAACCAATAAGAGTATGATTCGCTAGCCAGTCACAAGCCTGGTCGATATCCGATACTGGCAAAACCATATCAGGGGTAGAAGACTTACCTCATGGAAAACCTTGGGTACAAATTTCTTGGGACGCTTGTTCGGAGAAGCCATTGGCACTAACAGCCAACACTTTGGCACCAGCAACAATTGTTGAGCCAGAATTGGCCGCCTCCATTAAAACCTAAATTCCCGCAATCAATGTGGTATGACAACTATGTACGGAAGACCTAAGAAGGAAACCCTAAGGAAGACACAAAAGATAGTTGTAGAGCTCAATTCTCACCGTTCTCTCCAATCATTCTATCCATGTCAACCATTTGAAAACATTAAAAATATTAAAAAGATATTTTAATTGAAGTTACCCTTAATTGGACTTGGTTGACATATAAAAGCATGTAGACCTTTCAAATAAATTTTTCCTCTTAAATGTTTTTTATGAATTGGACAACAAGTGGCGTTGGGATCTATGCTTTCACCTTGTGGTGATGTATATATATGAGCATAGTGTTGTTTGGTTCGCATGTCAATGTTTGGTATCTTGTGTTTATGTCCAAGCTATGTTTCAATATCTTGCTCTACCATGATGGTATCCGCCCTTTTTCAAATCTTCACAAAACATACAACCTATTATTGGGGTAAAACTCCAAGTGTGTGAAGTTCAAGAACCAAATAAGTAAATCTATTGTATTAGTATCAACGTCAACTAGCATATGTCCTATTGGTATGTGTGTTTATTTAAAGTGCATTTTGGGTGTTGCTAAGTGATTCTTATTATTATGAGCATTAGGGATAATCAATACTTACAATGGTCCACAAATGACTAAATCAATTATTTTGAATGAGGGTTCTAAAACATGTACATTAGGAGAGAAATTTGGTTAGTATACGCACTCTTTATTTCTAATTTTGCCCCCACTTTAGCATGTGTTTGAGCTACAACAAATCAAGTATGTTAAGGTAAATAGACATTATATTCCTTATACTTGATTAAAAAGGATGAAGAGCTTTTAATAGACACATTTTGCCTATCTTTGCTCAACCATTGAGTTCTAATTAATATAACATAGCAAGATAAATAATGTATTTTGAAAATTGATTTTACACCTTTTAAGTAGTTACATTTGCCTTATTAAATTTAGCCAATGGGATTCATGGAGTTGGAACTAGTTTGATCTCAACAAAACCTAGAAGCAATGATTAAGAAGGTATATGTTAAGGGTCTCATGTTATATGCAACAATCATTGAGTTATTTGAGTTAACCACCATGAAGGATATCAAAAGATTTTAGGACTCATGGAGCCATTTTAACAAGAGAAAATTCCCTTTTTCGCTTCTATAGGTTCATAAATACTTGATCAAGAAGAGGAAACAAAAAATATTCATAGTTACAACAACATTTTTAAAAATATGTTCCAATGCATTTCAATACTACGCTTTTATGGACGGGCCTATGCAATGCTATAGTACAACAATTGTAACTTAATTTCATCGAGAGTGGATGTTACTATGTACAAGACTATCTTCTACAATGACACTTGTTTGTAGAACAACACTTAAATACATTTTTTTTTAACATTTAAAATGCTTTTATATCAAAAACTTATCGGCTTATTCCTTGCCCCTACCTTCTTTCTTTCGATGCAAGTGCTAGTTAAAATCCTATCAATTAATGGCTAATTAAGTCAATCGTCTTTGGTTTTTCACAAATACCTGTCTCACGCTAAGAATCTGTCTAGAAAGTTTTTTGAGGTTTTCAATCCGCTTGGAAAGTTGTTTGTGGTTTTCAGTCAATCACCGGACAATCATGGAATGAAATAAAATTAAATTTCAATTTAGCTAAAGATCAAATTAGATTTGAAATGAAATCGTGTTTCCCTTTACAAAAATTCATAAAATCTTCAGCCTGTCGATAGTACTGCCCGAAACTCTTCTGATGTGCCGCATGATTCTCAAAACGCCGAACAGTAACACCCTCTGCGCAGACTATATTTTGCGACAGAAAAAAAAAACTTCATTAAGTCTTGCTATGTTGCTAAAAAAAAATTCATTAAGTTTTCTGATTTGTCACTATATGCCGGATACACCACAAATTTGGGGAAAGAATCGGGTTGAAAGCAGATAACAAAATTGCAGCTACTCTTTAATTTGTTTGAAGAGAAAACATGTGGCAATAGAGAAAGGAATGGTGGACTCAATACCATTGATCATGCAGCCTATTCCAATCAGTGTCTTCTGGCTGGAATTTCCCTGCTTTGTTTTTGGAATTACAAACCTATTCACGTTTGTGGATATGCTGGAATTCATCTACAGTGAAGCTCTTGCGACGATGAGGTCCTTTACCACTGCTTTTACATTCTTCCTTGTCATTGGGTTACTTCATGCTGCAACTCGTAACATCACCAAGAGATATCGTTGGGGCTGGGATTTCCCTGCTTTGTTTTTGGAATTACAAACCTATTCACGTTTGTGGGTATGCTGGAATTCATCTACAGAGAAGCTCTTGCGACGATGAGATCCTTTACCTCTGCTTTTACATTCTTCCTTGTCATTGGGTTACTTCATGCTGCAACTCGTAACATCACCAAGAGCCATGGTTGGCTTGGTGGTAACAACCTCAACCACGACAACATTTGATCTATTTTACCGGTTCCTTGCTATTCTTAGCATGCTTTTCTGGGTTCGCTGGTACAAGAACAAGCTAGTATTTCTATATGAGCCTTATATAAAACAATAAGAGAGTGAAACATAAATGTTCAAATGGCCATTCGGCTATTAACTCATCATTTTGTGCATGCATACTTTCAATCTAGTAGTTTTTCCTATTTTCAATAAAAAAACATTAGAAAAAAGTTGACATTGTGTCTTTTGGGTTCTTTTTAGTTTTTTTTTTTTTTTTTTTTTAAATATATTTAAGTAAGAGGCTGAAGCCNTTTTGGGTTTTTTTTAGTTTTTTTTTTTTTTTTTTTTTAAATATATTTAAGTAAGAGGCTGAAGCCATTGGGTTCTTTCTAGCTTTTTTTTTTAATATTTAAGTAAGAGGCTGAAGCCGAGAGAGTTTTGATTAGCATTAAAATATAAGAAAGTAGACAAAATATGCACTTTGTCTATTGCCCCCTGACACAGATAAAACCATTCGAAACAAAGGCATCCAAAAAAATAGACTGTAGTCAAAACATTTGACATGAAAATTGGAAGGACAACAAACTTAATCTTAAGCTAAAACTAGAAGTCTGCAATTTAAATGATACTGCTATAGCTTGCATCCAAATATAGCTCAAATCATAAGCATATCTGACAAAAGGATTAAAGCAGCCTTCTTATCTTTATCTCAGTCCTTCCCTGAAGGTCTAGTACTTGTCTATATGATGTCTCATAAGCATATCTGACAAAAGTATTAAAGCAGCCCTCTTATCTTTATCTCAGTCCTTCCCTGAAGGTCTAGTACTTGTCTATATGATGTCTTGAATCTTTTATCTCCATTCTTCCTGAAGGTCTAGTACTTGTCTATATGATGTCTTGAATCTTTTATCTCCATTCTTCCTGAAGGTCTGCCTTGTAGTACTTGTTTGTAGTACTTGTCTATATGATGTCTTGTAATTTTCTGCAGAATCATACCAGGTTGTAATGAGATTTTGTTCTGCATTTATAGTCAATCTCCCCACATTGCAGGCCTTCTTTTATGGAGACTCTACCATAATTCACATTACTTTGCCCAGCTATAATTATTTTTTAATTCCTAAGCCATGTTTTTTTATGGCCTTTTCGGTAATTCTACTCTAATGCGAAAAAGTAACAATCAAACAGTTTGGCTGCTTAAGACTAAGTCAATACAACAAATCAAGAATATAAAGACGCAAACATAATCGTATTCCATAGAATTATGAACCAGTAAAACCCGAAAAAGCATGTCTGTAAATAAATTCAAATATTGTGATTTGTTTCCATTTGAGCAGTAGTAATGATACTCAGATATTGCTTTGGCTGCCTGGTGTGAGCTCGTCTTCCCCCGTGATGCCCAAATAAAATCCAAAGGAAAACAGGGACTGGGGTTCAATAACAATAAATTGAATTTTGTGAATGATATGGCGCATTTGGCGCATTTGGGGTCACTCTCGAGTTGTTTCCATCGAGTGATGTGAAAGGTTAGGCCATTGCATTCATTTAGATCACATCCATTGCTATTTTAGCCCACTAATTTATTTCCCCTTGCTCAACAAAACAGAGCATAACAGAGCACGGTAGAACAAAACAAAGCGCAAGAGACATTGGTGTGAAAATGTATCAAGAACTGAAGTAGCTTGAGAAGACAGAAAAATGGGGGGCAATGAAATCTTCCACCTCCTCCTATGGATTCATGTGCTTCATTGAAGTGGCGATAAGAGTTCTTGCATTGGGCAGGACCTTGGCAACCGCTATTGATATGGGCTAAGATGAACAGACCATTTATGTATTCAATGTTGCCATCAACGCTAAATATAGTTATTCAACAACCTTTGGTGTAATTTTCTTAAAATCTCTACTGGCAGGCTTTTTACCCTTTCTTTGAGCTTTGGGAAATTGAAATTGCTTTGGGCAATTAAAATAAATTGAAATAGATGATGTGGAATATATATTAGCTATGTGTAAGCTCTCTGTGTTGGCCAACGCAATAGAATGCGGGCATGTCTTTCATAGTGCCATTTCACCTGCTCAAACCCAAATCTAACATTGCCATCAAATTTGTAGTGTTCTGTTGGTATTTGGTCATGTCTGCTCTTTAACATCCCTTAATTTCCAGGAAAGAATTCTAAAATCTTGATGTGGAAGAAGACATTTCTAAAATGTATTAAAAAAAATACGGAATGGAAATTTCGTTTTGACCTAGAAATTATTTAGTCTGCGAGTGTAAACTACTTATGTTATGGCAGTTGTTTAGCTTGAAATTTTTGGATTAGATAATATATAGTTTTTTTTTTTATTATTCACATTTCACGATGCATGTTAAGATAAGAATGTGCGATCCATCAACAAAATAAGAGAGATTTTTTTTCTAACCTATGTAGTATTTGTCCATATATAAGTAGGTTCTGTGTGATAGAGTACTGATTGTTCAAAGAAATCTTGCTTGCAAATGGAGGTGCTTTACAGTCCTCACATCCCCTATTTATAAAGGATTCATACTGTCAATATACCATGCATATAGAGAACAGGTCTGTTAAGATCAACAAAATATCCAATACTGCATAAGGCCTCCAATAACATAAGTTTAATCATAATACTAAAGTAGCATAGTTGTATGCTTCCTACAAAGAATACAAGATAGTTGAATACTAATAGGTCAACGAGTTTGACTCAAAAACTACAAAGTTGAATCCTAATAGCAATATCAGAATTTGACTTGTTAAAAATATCTCCTACTTATCAATGATGAGCTAAAGGGGCTCTATAATGAATAGTTCATAAAGCACAACACTTGCTAAAGGTTTTACAAATGAGCTGCCAAGCTAAGTGGGTTTAACCTTGGAAGAAACTCCAAGTTAAGTGCACTTAAGTTGGAGTCATACTAGAATGGCTGACCTCTACGGAAGGCTCAGTACTTCACCTTTGTGAGCATCACCAAGGTACAATGAGTGCGAAGTGTTCCATTCATTCTCATGAAAGGTGGGTTCATGAAAAACTAATCATGAAACATAGGTCAATGTGTTTGACTCAAAAACTACATAGTGTAATCATAATAGCAATATCATAATCTATAAATAATATATATTTAGTTCTTCAAAGTTAAAAAGTTAATGGTTCGTCTAGATTTTTAGGTTTCTCTTTCTAATTTAAATTTACTAAAGAAATACAAGTTTATAGTGCCCTTTAATCAGAAATAAAAATCTATATAAAATAATGAAATATTATAATTAATTTCCTTTTCATTCTAAAAAAAAGTTCTCTAACACATATTTAATTCAAATCATCTTTGTAACACAAGTTTCTTATGATGATTTAAATTTTCTTTATCAAGAAAATAAAAATATTACAAAACAAATTTTACATAACCACTAATTATTTTTTAAATGGACGACTTATTGAGAGTGGGGGCTTTCAAGATTGTTGTCATGTCATTTGATGACTTTGATAAGTGTTTAGTGTCTACATGTAGATCATAGGAAGTGGATAGGTAATGGATTGAGGGAAAATTATCAAAGATGGAGATACTTAGATTTCTTCATAGAGGAAACCACCCTTTGGATAATTTAAATATAAATTTCTATCGCTGTACCCCTTGGAGGTGCATGTGCTAGTTATGTCGTGTTAGGAATTTGGAATCCTATTAATGAATCGCTATGATACATTATTATACAAATGTAGGTGAGAGTGGCTTCCTTTTTACTACTTAACCCTATGAAAAATGTTGGTAGTTTTTGGTTATTGCTCGAGTAAAACAACAATGACCTTTTGGTTATTGCTCAGTCAAATAATAATCATTCATTGTTTAGTGCTCAATCAAAATAATAATCATTCACCATGGCACAAAGGTTTCTTAATGTTGTCTCACGATTTCAAATCTACGGTTCCTTTTTGCTGAAAACAATCATGACTGTCACTCAAATTGGGGTTAGCTAATGCTGGCCAACCTCAACTAATCCTTTGAACACAAAACTGACAACATCAACTCCTACAATCTATCACCATGGCAGAAAGGTTTTATATTGTCAGACGAAATTCAAATCCATTGTGTCCCTCGCAGAAAGCAATCAATTGTGACTCTGTCATACAACTTGCCGTTACCCAACATCATCCGCCTAATCCTTGGAACACAAACCTGACACCATGAACTCCACAAAAATTACAGAATTTAATATTATGCTATGTACCTTGCAAGGATCAGATGTGTTTAGTTCTAGTCCTTTTGCAAGATATATTCTTGCAGCATAATCTTATTCAAGGCAAGATTCTAAAGGTGATCCCTTCTCCAGATGTACGTACTTCCATTACAATAACCTAAAAATAAGTGCAGCACAAGCTATTGTATGACAAGCAATCCAAACGACAAATTTTAGAGGTTTGAAAGTAACTTCAAACTATCCCCAGTTAATTTTCAAAGTTCTTATGCAACTAAAGATTTTAAATGCCCATCACTTGATTCCGTGCTTGCTATTAACAAGGACAGATGATATATAGCACATATAGAGGTCAATCCATTCAAACACGATAAAGATTAAATTCTACTCAAACACTAGCACAAATTCCTTAGCAATATCTGATTCTTGTGTGAACAAATTCAAGAATTATAATCTAGAATTCAGACAAGAAAATTTACAGAAACAGAGAATTTGCTCTTGAATAAAACAGGATAATTATGAGTACAGATTTAAAAAAGTGAAGGCAAAGGAAGCTTTTAGGTTACCACCAAGCAAGACATCATTTGATGCATGGCACTCCCCTTCGTAAGCCACCGGGGAACTGTTTTTAACTTTTTCTATTTACCTTGTATAATAGTTCAGTGTTATGTATGGCACCCAGTACATTCAAACCTGCAGCTTCTGTAGAGCATATAATATTCAATGAGGTGCGTGGAAGTTACAATACTAGCCCCCACAGGACTTCAAACCTGTAAGCTCCTCGACGGAGGACTCACACCTTCACCACCAGTCCCCCTCAGGTTGTACAAGACCACATACCATCTCTATTCTGTTAAATACCAGAGTTGTCTGATCAAAAGAAAGTATAATAATCCCTTCAGATCTAAATATTTCAAGGAAGAACTGCAAATAATCACTTAGCCTAGCAGCGTGGCCAATTTCTCCAGTATAACACAAGTCCACACTTTTATAAACACTTTCAGGATTTCTCAGAAAGAAAAAGAAAAACATGTGTCATTAAATAAAACATGTACATATAAGATGAGCAACTGAAATTGTTAGTACTGTAGGTACAAAATGTGCCTTTACAGTGCAAACTGCAAATTAGTGGCTTATACTGTTTTGACTTTTATTATCTCATCACATAAGACAAATTGATCTCCTTTGTTTCCCCGTGTAGAGCAATCTCCACATAAAGATGTACCTAATTCAGGAACACAGTTCTTAACACCAGCAGCATAGCAAGTTTTCTAACTTGCATGAACTGGTGAGTGAAGCTTTTACACAATATAATTGCAGAAACATATGTGAATCACTCTATCCATGCATGGTCGAAGACTTATATTAAATTCTCCCCCCTGCAAAATTACAGATCCTGAAGGAAAAAGTCAACAAAGTTAGCAACTTACAGTCAAATTACAAACTATAGACAGTCCGCAATCTAATTCGGTCACGAGCAAATTGCAGTTATACCACATATGTTCATATATGTGACTCTCACTTCCTTCCAGATATATAACTGCACAGAAGCCACGAAAAGTATATCATTAACGGTCAAGGGGACTCTTCCATACTAACTTGTTTTCTGGCAGGATGCACAAAACAGATACCTACCTTAATGGCTGACAGAGGTGTGGATAAGCCGTTCACTACTTGAGTTGACATCTATCCATTGCTGACTTTTGCTGTTGATACCCACAGAGCTAGGATGGTCCTCAAGCACATGCTGATCTTTTTTGCTAAATTCAATTCCTCGTACAATTCCTCGTGTGCTATGGTCATGCTCTTTAAAACCTTTTCCAAAACGCCCTTCCATCTGAGAATCTATGTGAGGTCTAAGTCGAATTTTTTCAAATATTTCTTTATCCTGTGCGTACAACTGAAGCGCCAAGCGGGTGAGTTCCTCCGTGGCAAATACAACAAAGGCATAATAGTGGGATGGTACTCGCACCTCAGTAACAATCTCATCGTGCATGAGTCCCTTGACATTTTCACGAAGAACGCTTTCAAAAATATGGCAAATCATTTCCCCTGTCGCACTTGGTGGGAAACCATGAGCAAATACCGTTTTCTCGGGATCAGATTTGGGACGCTTCCTGAAATCAAAAGGTTTGTCTCGGTGGTATTCGTCAGATTCTTCTCCGAAATCAAAATTTCTCATTCTCTTAGCATTCCTTTCCAAGTATCCATAAGCACCAATAGGTTCAGCATCTCTTTCCAAATGTGGATTTCCTCTGGATTTGATAGGATATCGGCCTGGTTTAATGTCATGGTGTACCCAGTCAGGCCTGCCCATATCTTCCCTGTTTTCATAGATGTACTTGTTACCTATTTCCATTTTCATGTAATCAAAAAGCTCTTGTCTTTGAGAATGCAAATCTAGCATGAAGTCCACTAACTGAGGGGTTGCTAAATCCACAAATGCACACTGCTTTGTGCGCACATATCTCACATCCAGAACCAACTTTCTCCCAGTAGAACTCAAAAGCGGAGTCCCAACATAATGAGCCAAAATGTCCTCAAAGAGGTCTCTGATAGATTGAGCAGATGCATTTACAGTCAGCTCTGTTAAGTAGAGAGTATTTGGTTCCTCTGTCTCATCATCCCACCAGGGCATACCTTTCCCACGCCTATAATCGTGCTCAACATATCTTTGTTCAGGCTTCCGCCTACTACCGTATGAAAAAGGCTCTTTCTGAATGTACCTCTCATCACGGGGAGAGAATCCAATTTGGTCAACAGATTTTGTGCTTAATTCATTATAATAATTTGTCCTTGCTGGCTTAGGGATTGATACTCGGGGTAACCTTACCTTCAAACCATCAAAAATGGTTTTGTCCTCGGCATATAGGCCAAGAGCAGCAGTGACTAGGCTCTCAGCTGCAAATTCTACAATGGCATAAGAGTGGTCTGAAACATAGTTTGCCTGTAACACTATCTCGCATGTATACGGAAGAGCAAGCTTTTCGCATAAGACCCTCTGAAAAATAGATTTCAACATCTGGACTGGCATATTGCCCTGCATATTGTAGACATATAGCAAATTGGATTTGTTTCTTGAGTCTAAATATGTTGTATCGTCATTATCCTTATAGAAATCCTCCCCATAGGTTTCTCTATATAGTGGTCGCCTTGATATATGAGAATCTGGAACTTCCCTGTGCAAATACCCATCCATAAACTTGCGTTCTGGCTTTTCAGAGGAGGGATATAATGGTTGGGAGATGGTTGTAGGAACCTGTACTCCTGACCTAGCCGCAAAACTTCTCTTCACAGCGCCAGTTGATGGCGGCAATGGGCTACCATGCACCGAATCAGAATAAACAGCTTTCTCTTTGGCCTCCACATTTGTTTCCTTCATAAAATAGTCTCCTGCCAAACCAAGTAGTTGTTGAATCTTCTTCGATGCTTCACAAACTCCTCTTCTTCTTATACATCTGATACGTACACCTATTACTCTACCAGGAAGATCAGCATTGCCAGATTGTGCCACACTAATGGCCTTGTTACTGAGAACCATGCTTATGATTACTCCAGTACGGTCTTGAATTCTATCCAAATTCTTCCCATCGTGACCTTTTATCTTCTTTACCACAGAAGACACTGATGGAGCACCATTACTGCCTGGGGGAATAGGACCTTCATACCAGAAGCATTTTACATACACTCCCTGAGAGGCAATTTCCCTCAGTGAGTTTGAGGCTTGTTTTACAAACCATTGAGCTTCCTCCTCATCACACATTTCAGATGTGTCCATTGAAATCCTAAAGCAAAGCAGATCTGCAATTTTGTAAAACAAAGGCCTGAGTTTCACATGCACTTGATATCCAAATGAGCTGAAAATTAAGGAAATAGTTAAAAGATCTTCTCAGACAAGGAAATCCACCATATAAAGGAGATACAAAAATTATAGAGTTCTGCCAGCCACATATAATCACTACCAGAATCAGCATCATCAAAGATTTCATCTTATCAAGCATCTGATCATTCCAGACTCACAAGGAATCCTATTATAGGAAAGTCTACCTGGTTGTAGCTCTGCCTTGCGCTCAACATCCGTTGAAGGATCTACCTGCCTCGAAACCTTTTCATCTGCAATAAAATGATCATGGAATCATAAATAAGACAACTAAACAAAAAAGAGAGGAAAAGCACCCCTCCTCAATGCTTGTTCTTTCCTCTACTCACTGACCACAAAGCTTCTCTTTCATGACAATATCCTTAAACCAAAAGAAACTCTTTCACAATGGATCTATGGTACAAGATATCGACCAACAATAGTTATCCTAAATCAACATACATGATAATTAATTACAGAGTAAAGTTTCAAAACCTTGTCTTCTTGCAGGTGATTTTCAAAA
>MU225186.1:1014897-1035797 GCA_018584345.1 Thuja plicata | reverse complement strand
GAAACTTGAAAGAGAAGAATTCAAACAGACTGCAGAGAATTATAACATAAAATGTCAAGATGAGAAAATCTTGCTTGAACATTACAAAGCATTACCAAACTGTGCCAGCTAAATAAAATAACAAGCTACTTCGACTGCATATGTTGTCAAAGTTCAGCCTGTGGTGAAAAGAAAAGCATATACAAGAATTAAGACAGAAAGAACATTTACAAAATTTGGATGTGTGTGCAAGGTAAAAAACCATATAGACAAATAGCTATGTTCAATAAAGCTCTTATACCAAATTGGCATGAGCCTTGAGTTGGAGACAGAAAAAATATACAATCAACACAGATAACATTGAATAAATAAAAAGACTTGTGAGAGAAATAAAAAAGCATGCTAAGACCTTAATTGGATATGCAGGAGCAGAGCTAGATAGGTTTATTTCTAGATCACATGCCATTGGAAGCACCTAGATGATGGATTTGTCAAATACAACCGTGGTGAATCATTCAAGAAGAACCAAGAAGGAAAGAACTAAAGTGTTTTCAGAAACAACACTGACAGTTGTTGATTCTTAGCATTGAAATGGAGGGGTTAGTAATAGGCCCAAAGAAAGCACATGTGATCAATGTCTAGATGAATTGAACACTTTTTAAATCATAGAGCAAGTGACAGGGATGGAAAGAGAAACCAATATTTCAGTCAACAATATGGCATATGTCCTGAAGACTTATTTTAGTACAAAACAATGTTGAATGCATTTTACAACAAACCAAAAACATTAAATGCATTCCTCCAATGAGTCCAATCGACCGCATGCTCACTAAACCATGACCCTCTAATGTGTCAACCACTTTAAATGCATTTACAGTGTAAAATACCATGTCCCTTACAAAATGTTGCTTGACTACAAAAATATAAAATGTTTTAATATGGAAGTTGTACAACACCTTTCCGACATTCTCCCACTTGTTCTAAACATTGCATGAGACCAAATCTATAAAGAACAACCATAAACAAGCCCCCTACAAAGGGAAAAACATCCCCATATCCATCCTACGTCATCCATTTGTGCTCATACGCTTCACCAAATCAACTTCAACATAAAAAATTAAACATAAATGTGTTCCAATCACACATGAAAAGTACTACTCTCTACCACATTGGTGACAATCTAACATCACGGTAAATCTTACTTCTAAGTCTCTAACCCAATATTCAAGCACACTCCCCAAAGCCAAATCAGTTCTTAATAGGCATGTAATCATTTGAGTTTGAAAGTGTAATTAAAACAGCAGTCGTAGCATATCAGTTGCTCATTCAACCATCCACGCCACAAAATACGATAACCACATACCCTCAAGTAAACCATCCACTATCCAAATTTATTGCCCACAAAACACACAAATCTCTCTCTATACATATATTGTCCCAATCAAGGTCCATCCTTTGAGGTATCAACTCGAACACGAAGATGTCAAAGATACCTTTAGTCCCTCTATAGGGAAGTCCATACTCCTTGTCCAACATAGGCACATGCGCTTCTTAAAAATAACATAACTTGTGCAATGTTTGATCTACTACAAACCATTGCAAACTACCTATTGTACTCACATAAAAGACGTGGTTCATTTCCTCTATCTCGCCTAGTGTCAAAGAACAAAGCAAACCATGTCTTCCCAGCATCAACAAAAAGTGCTTATTCCATGTATTAGAGAGCTCCTCGGTCCAAATCCCAATCCAAAACAACTTTCCACATCTAACCTTTCAACCCTGAGGTTAAACATGACAACAACAAATCAAAAAGTCTCTAACACCAAGGAGACTTGTCCCAGTCCAACACTAAATCTCACAATGCCCAAGAAATCTCTAGTCTCACTTCAATCTATCAAGCAAAATCAAGAACAATGCCAATCCTCTCATGCCTAATGATACTCCACTACAACACCATAATATCCTAGAGCATCTCTTCAAGGAAATAATTATTGCACTCAAAACTAACAAATTATCTCCAAATCATAGCCAATGCTCCCACTACATTCATGATTAATGCAAACTCTAGGAACTCCCTATGGCTCCATGATTTGCATCTTCACACTAGAATATCATTTATTTCCAACCGATAGATCTACTTCAAAACGACCATATTATCCAATAATCCAGAATCCAATATAACACAATAGTACTCATACTCATAACAAAAGACCATGTATTTAACCAACAAACCCATATCACAATCAAAGCTACTACTAAGAGTGTTCTAGAGCTATCTATGGCATTGTCATATCCCTGTGATAGACGCACAAACACACTTATATCATTTGAAATACTCCATCCATGTGCAAGATCTTCCTATGCCTTCATGGTCACCAACTTGAAACTAGAATATAATGTCACAAAAAAACTATGGCCATGATCAAGTCTAAATCATCTCATGGCAACATAGTTTGTCTTCAAAATTAAAAGAAATTCAAGGCCTACAAAAAGCCTTTTCAACAATTCATCTCCCCACCATCTCTCTTTTACACAACATGTCAATATTCCATGACAGCCGAAGGCCAATAAACTAGTATCTACAATTCATTGGTATCAAAACAATCTACAATAAATAGCCAAGATGTTCAAAAGACTACCAACTCACCTCCACCACTATCACAACAAATCCCTCTACTACACAAACACTACACCATCAACACTTTACAAATCTACTCCCAAGTTCTTCCTGCAAAATGCAAGTACACAATCTTGGAAACCACAACCACAAACTACACACATTTAACCTCCACAAAGATGACAAAAAAGAATGGGTTATGCTACTTTTGAACCTAAGTAAACCGCAAAACTCATAGATCTCAAAATAATTCAACCTAGATCTGCCAAACATGAAGACATAAACCTCCACTAATGACAACAAAACCAAGGCAAGGCAACATGCAAATTCTTCCCATGATATGAACATTAAATCCAATTCGATGGATGACCAACTCCAACAATGCAGAGGATGAACTTGAAGGAAACTAGCAACATGATCAATCAAATCCCCCATCTCAAACCTTGAAGCTCAAAGCATATTCCATTGATCCTCTTCACCTTTGTTTCAAAATTGCTTTGCCATAATTGTCCCCAAAACAAGATCAACACTACAACCAACTTACACTCAAACAAAAATTAATCCCAAAAGGAAGGTTCCCCTCCAACCCTAAACCAAGTTGTGATACAAAGTACTTAAATCGTAGAGAAATTTTTATATTAAGCATCCAAGAGGTTGTTCCAAGAGCTTCCAAGTCACTAAAAGACCAACTCCACAACCTCCATGTAGCCAATAAATCACTCAAAATGACAACATGAGCTCTAGTTCAGTGCATGACCAACTCCAACAATGCAAAGGATAAACTTGAAGGAAACTAGCAACATGATCAAGCAAATCCCCCATCTCAAACCTAGAAGCATAATGCATATTCCATTGATCCTCTTCACCTTCATTTCAAAATTGCTTTCCATAATTGTCCCCAAAACAAGATCAACACTACAACCAACTTACTGTCAAACAAAAATTAATCCCAAAAGGAAGGTTCCCGCCCCTTCAACCCTAAACCAAGTCATGATACAAAGTACTAAAATCATAGAGAAATTTTGATATTAAATGGATATAAAATGTAAGGAAATATAGGCAATTGAAAATTTCCGACATTAACCATAGTTCAAAGTAATTCCACATTAATCGTATGAGAGATGTCACCAAGGTATGTCAAATTGATAAACATTCCGACATGGACCACACATGACAAAATAAAAGTATGAAACACGGAAAAAAAAAGATATTGATATACCCTAGGAAACCTCTTTAAGAAAAGGACCCAACCTCCAAAGCACTAAAACCAATGTATTTCTTGCAACAATAATAGGCATAAAATCATATTAAGCTCTAAACCTTAACATGAAGATCAGCAGTCTCAACCAAGCAAAAACCATGCAAGATGCAACCTTCTTTTGCAATAGCGAGCAATCATTGTTGCTATCCCCATGAGAAAATCCAAGAACAAAAAATAGTCAAACATCCCACTCTATGCTCCTCAAAATCTCAACAAGCAAACCAAGTCAAACTTCAAGCTGCATTCACAACAGAACAATCAAGAGGATTAGGTGACAAATGACTCTATCCCAAGACTCCTATTTATAAACAAGAGAGCAACATGTAAGAAGAAACTCACTAGAAAATTCCTAGCCACTTTTGCTGCTATTATTTAATGCCCCCCAAAAAAATCAATACACAATTAATTAATTCTCAAGCATCTCCGTGATGGCCCCTTTTCTCCCTCAAACCAAGTTGGCTTGCAACATATGCCCCAAACTTTAAATGTTTTTTTACAACATTGAAAGTATTTTGCAATTAACTTAAAAATAATGCATTTTGACTATGTGCTCAAAAAACCATGAAACTCTCCATGTGCCATTAGCATTAAATAAATTTGCAATTTCAAATTAAACATCTTCTAGGAAAACATTGATCGAATACAAAATATATAATATTTTAATATGCCAACATCTTGCCAACATCCTTTTCTCCTTCTAATATAATTAAACCCATGAAAGCTCACAATGAAATTTAATTTAGAAATCAAAATAACCCTGTGGAAAAATAATATTACAAGGAACTGACACTATCTTACAAAGTTCAACTCGAGAATGAATATTGTTATAAGGCATATATGGATGTAGATGTCTTTCAACTCCAAATTTGTTTTGCAGTTGTGTTTGTGTGAATATAGAGGGATCTAAATTTGTTTTGCAGTTGTGTTTATGCGTGAATATGTGTGATAGAGGAACTGACACTATCTTACAAAGTTCAACTTGAGTATGAATATTGTTACAAGGCATATATGGATGTAGAAGTTGTGTTTTTGTGAATATAGTTGTGTTTATGTGTGGCTAAGAGGAACCATAAATCCAGGATTTCGACAAAGGGAGACCACTTTTTTAGCAAATATAGAGGGTTCTAAGTTCCAACACATCAAATGATGTTCCCAGCCCAACGAAAAGCTTAGTTCTTATATAGGCACGGGTGTGACACAAATAGATATCGCCTTATGAGGCTAAGAGGAACCCATAATTCTGGGATTTCTAAGCAGGGAGACCACCTTTTTAGCAAAGTTAGAGGATGCTAAGTTCAAACACATCAACAATTATCCCAGCCCAAAGAAGGGCTTAGTTCTTATATAGGCTTGGGTTTGAGACAAATAGATAGGATACATCTAAGGAAGAATAAGAAGTGGGATGACTGTCTTATATACCACAGTAGCAGTAGAACTAGAACCCGCGCAATTTCAAATTTAGTCTCTTCTAGGAAAACATTGATCTCAAATGCAAAATGCAAAAAACAAAATATTTTAATATGCCAACACCTTCCCAGCATCCATTTCACCTTTTAATATAATTAAACCCATGAAAGCTCACACAAATGCCTAAACAATTTTTTTAATTTAATTAAAAAATCAATCAAAAATAACCATGCCGAAAAATAATATAGGAAGGAACTGACACTATCATACAAAATTCAACCCAGGTATGAATATGTTAGAAGGCACCTGAGCGTGTAGACATCTTTCAACTAGGAAGTTGATTTGTAGTTGTGTTTGTGGGTGAATGTAATGGAGGTGTTGCATTTTGTGCCTCACCTTACAAGGCTGAGAGGAACCATAATTCTGGAATTTCTACATAGGGAGACCACCTCTTTAGCAGAGATAGAGGGTGCTAAGCCCTTACACAGCAAATGATGCTCCCAGCCCAAAGGAGAACTTAGTTCTTATAAAGGCTCAGATGTGAAACAGATAGATATCGCCTCGTGCGGCTAAGTGGAACCATAACTCTGGGATTTCTTCACAGGGAGACCCCTTTTTAGAAAAGATGCAGGGAGTCAAATTCTAGCACATCAAACAATGCTTCCAGCCCAAAGGAGGGCTTTGTTCTTATATAGGCTTCGTTGTGAGACAAATAAATAGGAGACATCTAAGGAAGCAAAGGAAGTGGGACATCTGTCTTATACACCACAGTAGCAGTAGAACTAGAAACTAAAAGACATTTCCTCGTAAAAAGCTAGCAAACAACAACATCGGGGTAAAGCAAATGGAGGAGACCTGAAGGTTGGACTCTATGTTTGAACTACTTGAAGAGACAAGAATAAAGAATCTTCAGAAATTTCTAATCCAGATCAGTAGAAGAAGATAAGAAAAAATCCCCAAGTTTTCCTCGATTTCACCCCTTTTGATGGGTTGATACAGCTCTAAAATTTGTGGTAGTATGGTTTTTCATTTAATTTTACTGAAGACAACTAAGTACAATACTATAAACACTCCTTAAAAATCCCAATAATGGTTATACAGATGAAAAGCACAGGAAAAAGTATTTTTAGACAAGAAATTAAAAAACATGATTAACTTGGAAACATAAAAATGAAAGGATAGAAGAAAATATAACTGCCCATGAAAAGTCCCAGAAATGGCTCCCTTATTTGAACAAAACTCATGACTATCAGTGCTCATTAAAAACCCCAGAGATTCTTTCCAAAAGGTAAAGATTACAAACAAGAAACCAATATTTATTAACTATAACCTCATTAAAAATCCCAAAAAAATTGGCTCCAATTCTCTTCAGAATTCCCTTGAAAACTATCCCGAAATATAGAAATATGTGCATACGAAATATTTAAGAGTAAGCAATTAACTAATGCCGAATTCAGAAACAAAAAGTTAACTAATTTATTAAGCATAACGAACAAAAGTGACAAGTGAAGAAAAGAATTAGTTTAAAAACTTTAAAAAAAGCGAACAATAAGTGTAGTACCATCACAAACGACTTATATTTCTTTTCATTTTTTATTTTTTAAAGTACTCTGAATACTGGTTAAAAATCCAAGTACTTGCACCAAAACTGGAAAATCGGAAGAAAGCATGTACCGAGAATATCCATTAACAACCAGAAATGGTTACAATTGTGAAACTAAAAGATCGGAAGTAAAACTATCTCCTCATTAAAATCAAAAAAATATGGCTCAAACAAATTTACAAAACACCCACCTGCACCAGAAAAACAGACCAAGGACAAATGGTTAAAAACACAAACCTGCACTTAAAAAGAGAAAATTTCCTATTCGGAACTACAAAAATATTCACCAGAAAAATGAAGACAAACAATACAAAACAAAATTTAGAAATAAATACCATTCATTGGTTGGCACTAAGCTGAAGGATGTCTATGATTCCCGATTTTTATCCTAAAAAGCAAAGTTGTTCAACTCATAAAGAACCCAGATCCGTTATGGTGAAGCAGATCAGTAACAATCAAATGCATAATCTACCATTAAAAATAGAAAAATAAATAGAAAACAGAAAACGAATATTCGAAAAAACACGAGCTGTGGTGTACTAATAGAAGTGAACAATTGTAAGAATGTGAATCCAGTCTTGGCAATAAAAAGTCCAACGAAAACTTCAACTGCCATTTCACAAGTCTGTAACATCATGATTACTCGCATTTTCTTGCCTGAACTATATTAATAAATTATGAGACCGTCGGCTAGTACAATTCTTGCTTTTTCACCGAGCAGTTGTGGCATAAATTCTCTGAAACAACTTTTAAAAACAAAGAAATTTAAACATTTTCAATTTTAGTAGAGAAACTATTTTTCTGGTACGAAGCTCAAATACCGCAAACGTTATATCTTCGAACGACAGGACACGTGTAGTAAAAATTGTTTGTACGAGAATACTGCAAAATCTCAGAACTGAGTGATGAATTCATGAACATCAGCTGAAAATAGTACGTTAAACCCTCCCCGAACCCTCTCAACGTGATCATCGGCTGAGTAAGTACTGCTTTAACCCCCTTACCATTTAAGAACTGCAACCCCAGCTAAAATTATTGCGTCGATCCCAAACCCATATAAAGACCACCTGAAATCACTGCGTTACCCCCCTTTCCACGTGACAACCGTCTCGGCTAAAATTATCGCGCTAACCCCTTTCCATGTGACCACCGGCTCAACTCAACTCATTGAACCCTCTCCGTGTGACCATCGCCTTACGAACATGCCCTAAAATAATGAAACCTCTGTTTCCTCTCGGCGAAAACAGAACACCATCAGGAGCCAGCTACAGGCCACCATTTACCAACTCAAATCATTGAAAATTTCCCCTAAATCTAAAAGAACAAAAACAGGAAGAAAACAGCAAAAACCAGATCCAGAGGAACAAAAGTCAAGCTCAAAGAATTACCGTATTCCTCCTTGAAAAACCTCATATTCTGCTTGGATTCGAGCCAGATTTGCGTATTTTTATCCACGGCCTCCACTCTAACCTCATTAAACACCTCCTCGGGCACTTCATCGACGTTCTCATCATCCGCTAGATCCTCGTTTCGATCCCCGGTAGCGTCTTCCGAACAAGAAGACGATTTCACAGGCGAGGACTTCTCATCGATCTGCGATTGCGAGTACGTTTGTTGTAGTTGTTGTTGTGGTTGTGGTTGTGGTTGTTGTTCGTTCTCGGATTTAGCCGTCGAGTCGATCACCAGCTTGCTTCGCTTAAATTCATTCGCCACTTCGATCAGTTCATCCTCTGCCTTTCGCTTCGTTAACAAATCGTCCATGTCTATCATCAAAGTACAAAATCCGCTCGAGTTCCCTCACTCCGCAGGCTATGAAATCTATAATACTGCTGCGGAGAAGCCAGATCTGTCGAAAATATCAACGTTCCAAAGACGCAATCAATCTTGACAAGGCGCAATAAAAAATAATAATGGAAACGAATTCATCTAGGGAGGCGATAAAATGGAGAGATAATGTGTGGGAGGTATCGATCGAATAAAGGCAAAGTAAGGACGGCAAAGCGCATCGCATCATCGACTCTCCCCACTCTTTAATTTATGCTCAAAACCGCTGGACACACAACGTGGTGGGCCCGCCATGGGCCTATCATGGCCGTAGGATGATCCGACTGTGGGCCCGCCTGTCTGCCTAATCACGCACCCTCAGCTTTGGACGGCTAAGATTCCGCCTCACGACAGATCGGGGAGCACCAGCCCTTGGATTTTTTAATACCAGTCGTGGCACGTTCGATCATGAGGTTCGATCGTGGATTTGACTGTAATAAGATATTTTTTTTTACGTTAAATGTTGGTCGTTTCCAAATACGTTAAATGTTGGTCGTTTCCCAGTACGTGCCGCGTGGAAGGTCAATTGACGTCTTACCGACGCTGCGTGTCTTTCCCGAAGAAAGAGAACTGTCGACATGTACGGCGATCCGTCCAGCCATTAGGATGTCGACGTGGCGGACGGTTCGGATGGGGTCCTGTATGTTGGGGAGTAGGTGGCGTGGGTAATCCCACATAAAGTGTCCGGTGCCTACTTGCCATTCTCGTTTTCTCAGACTTTACCCCTCTTTCACTTATTCCCCTGCTTTGAATCTCGCTTTATGCTTTCCGTGCTCCCCTGGTTAAACTCTGCAATCAAGGACACCTAAAAGTGCTCTATTTTTTTCAAGCCTCTTAGATTCATTGTATTTTTCTCATATACCTTTCACCGACGGGCTCCCTTGAGCTACCCAAGCCCTTGTAATTAAACTTATGCTTCAGGCTTGTGGTATATACAAAGATGTGTTATAAGGTCATATCGTAGGTTATGATTTGAGTTAAGATGGTGATCAATTTGGCATTTAGGTAAAATATATTAATAATATCTGAGATTACCCTTCGGTAATATATGTTTCGGTAATCATAGTTCATATAGAAAATTAGGCCAAATATAGGAAATTAGGTAAACTTAGGTTGTACTTTTTATAATCATTTATATGTGTATCTTCCTAATGATGTTTAGGATTGTGGTATGTATAAAGTTAAATGTGTTAAAAGGTTATATTGTCGAAAATGATTTGAGTTGAGCGGGTGACTTTCTAATAAATTTGGCATTTAAGTGAAATATGGTAAAATATGGTAATAATGTTTCAAAAATGTCGTTTAGTAACCATAATTAATGCAATATAGGAAATTAGGCCAACTAAGGTTGTACTTCATAATAAATTTGGCATTTAAGTCATGATTATAATCATTTATATACGTTTTTTTTTTTAAATGATGTTTGAGGATTGTGGTATGTATAAAGTTAAATGTTTTAAAAGATTATATTGTCGAAAATGATTTAAGTTGAGCTAGTGACTTTCTAATAAATTTGGCATTTAAGTGAAATATGGTAATAATGTTCCAGAATTGTCGTTTAGTAACCATAATTCATATAATATTTAACTGCTAATGCTGTTGGATTTGATTGTGTATATAATTTTCTAGTTTAGTACAAGTGCTATTTTCTTGGCTTATTTGAATAATTAATGATTATATTTTTTTTGATGCAAAAAATATATACAAAATCGAATCTAGAAGCATTCGCAGTTAAATTTGATGGATTGTGGAAATCTATTGACACTAATCATATATTATTGATTAGATATTTGAATTGAATTGGTAAAGAATGGCACATAAGTGATGGTCATAACCATCCATTTACCTATAAAAAATATTAAAACTTTTATAATACAATGTACCCTATCATCTATCTAATTATGTATCTAGCATATATTTAAAGTCATGTTGGTACAAATTTACAAGAACATGCGAATTTGTTTTCATGTTGTTTCTATATTTAGTAGGATGTATCTATTAGAGATTGTGTTGGTCATTAACAACGCAAGATAAAGAATTTTGCATGATTATATCTCTAAATGATAATTTTCAACTTCCAAATTTGACATTTAACAGTATCTTTAAATGATAATTTTCAACTTTTGATTTTGACATTAAACAAATGTTTTCGAGATAAATGGCTATACAAGAAAATAAATACATTGGGATATTCAAAGCATGAAAGTATTGAAACGTCATTAAGAATAATCTAAAACAAATTTCTTTCCAAGCTTTATTTTATTTATAAAACTAGCATTCGCTTATTGTCTTTGTTTAACAATTTATAATTTAAGAGCTAATTGTAAGTCGTATATTAGAAAATATTTTAATGTTGATAAGTGACCCAAATAAAATTTAGATATTAGGATTCTTTGATATTTGATATTCAAATAGTAAGTTTTGGATCAATAACAAGGCTAGAGGGCATCGCCTAGGAAATGTCAAGTGAAATACAAACCTTCACTTGTGCTTATTATTCAAAAGAGATATTTGGAGGGGATAGTAAACATTTATGAAGACTATCTAGAACTAGTGATGCAAGCAAAATGACTTCCATAACAAGGTGTTACTAGCAAAGAGCATGTTAGGCGATCTTGAAGGGAAATAGTGTGCCTCCTCTAGAGCATCTCCTAAGTTTCAACATGAATGTATCAAATTAAATTAAGAGGAAGTTGGTGATGTGAACATGAATTTAAACTTCATCTTGAGAATATGTGTGATGAATTGTTGAAAGTGTGAATATTAATGTGTGAGCAAGGTTATTGTAAAATAATAATAGTTACACAAAAAGGAAAATATTGTCAAGCTACCCAATCCTCGCCATATTCTAGATCTACAACATTTCTACGCTGCTTAAGTACCTTAATTATCTATATTGACTTAAGAAGTGACCATTTATCCATGTATCATAAAAGCATCTTGGTGACACCATGTATCTAGAGCTAATAATTTCATAGACAATTTGTGAAGCCATTTTAGCATATGTATCAAAATAAAGTTGATATTGAAGCCCCCACTTGCATCTATACAAGGGATATTGCTTTAATCTCATTATAAGAAGGAGATTCAGATATGGAGTTTGCATAGTCTTTGTAGTTTGTGAGGAATATGATGACATGTCATATCTTCATATGGGATTGTTATAATCATCACCAAGTAGAAGCATTTATAATACATTTTATATTTTGGGGAGGTACTTTAATATAATATTTATATGACATCCAATATGACTACACTCTTCTAATACCTTTTGGAGTGGCTTTATTATATAATCTCTTTTAATATATTTTTTTAATCTGAATCTGGGCATCATAGTCATATAAATTTAATATAATAAAAATATAATAGTAAATTATTATAATGTTATGATAGGTAAGATTCTAAATTGATATATAAATTGTGGGAATTAATCTAGGACTAATCCTCAATTACTTAAGGGGAATCATGATCTATATAGCATTGAAACTTTACATGATCAAGTTGAATGATAATGTCATCCATAGTTTTAAGTTCATTCTTTAGTATAGAAATCCATCTTAAGGCCAATACATTATGGAAAAGTGGTCAACCTCACACAAATGTAATGGACATAATTAATATATTTCAGATCATTATACTTATTGAGCACAAATTTTGAAGAAAAAATGAAAATGATCGTGCATTATGTGTTTAAATGATAATGGAAATAAACTAAGATGACAATAAAAGGAAGCAAGAAAACTAATCTTGAAATTCAAAAGCAAAAGCTATCTTGAAGCAAAAATCGACATGGGTATGTTAACTATATATATGATACCATATCTAGACGCAAAAACAACATGGCATGATATGACAAACAACCCCACATGGTAGACGACAGAAACAGAGGATTTGATAGACGTTCTAAATGGAGGATTTGACGGACATTTGGTCTGTATCATACAATTTTTTTAAAATTTCTCCTACTCACAGAGTTTTTTAAATTTCTCTCACTCACAAAGTTTTTTAAATTTCTTCCGCTCAAAATAATATAAAAAATATTGATTTCAAAATCCATAGACTGCATTTGAAGGCGAGATTTGATGGAGAGTCTCATAGAGCATGCATGGAGAGAGGAAGGACCAACGCAGTGCTAGACAAGATGCCCATGCAGAAAATAGAGATGCCCTTCTCGCCATTGCTATATTCAAAATTTACATTTGGTTATTCCTCTTTTTTCTTTATTTTCATTTTTATTCTCTATAATTTTGTTCTTTTGTTTGGATTGCTTTCAGTACAAAATAGGTAGCAGAGGGGGACTCTTTTATGAGACACGTGTAGAAGGGAAGAACTCTCTCCATTTTCAAATTTTCATTTTGTTCAAATACATTGGTTTGGTTGATATTTTGAAACAAGAAAGGCTAGAGTTGTTGTTTTGGTTTCAATTGGTAAAAATTTAATATTTTAAAAGAAAATTTGAGTTCAAGGAACTAGAAAATCGCATTTACAGGTGAGAAAATTGTTGCCGACTATTTTTTAATGTTAAATTTTGAAATCGTAGATTTTTTCCTAAAACATTTTGCATAAAAATGGCTTTGAGGCTGTAAATCATACTTTTAGGGTGGCGTTGGCATTGAAAAGAAAATATTTGACAAGATGAGAAATTTTGTCTTGATGAAATTTTGGCTGTAGATAATCTCAGGATTGTAGGATATCCACAAAATACATTTGTCGATGGCCAAACTCTACACTCTTTCACAGCGTCCATTATGTCTATGCCAAAACAGAAGGGGGTTTGGACATCCACCATGGAAAAATGGAGTGGAATGTAAGAAGTAATTATCATCAACTTCCTGCCCTCATCCATTCCACTTTGTTGACTACTGCAATGTAAATTTGGGCTTAGTGAAGGTATATCAACTAATATTTTATCGTGGGTTTATGAGCATGGGGATGCATTGGCATCATGATTAAAGGACCCAAAAGAATTCCTTCAACATTAAATTTCAATTCGGATAACGTGTTCGAGCCACAAAAAGTCAAATCAAGCCATCGATAAAAAATTGTCGGGGCAGCAAACACGACGTGTTAGCCCACCTGAAATATCGGAAAAACATGTCATATGTCTTGCCGATGTTAGCCCCACTGAAATTGTGGTTTCACACATCATCCCCAATAAGCCATTTGGAATTATCGTGAAACTACAAAAGAAACCAGGGTCGTCGATCCTCATTAAGATGCATCGGTCAAAAAATTTGAGAAAACATTGTCATAACATGTGCCCACATCACTGACAGTTGAGCTGACTGGATCCACGTGGAAAATCTTGATTGGTTTCATCATTTTTCACTTATGCTTGATGAGAAGGAAGAAACAAATCGCAAAATGACAAAAATGGGAAAACACAACGTGTTTACCCACCAGAGCTATCGGCAAGACATGCAATATGTGTGACAAATGCTTCTCATTGGGGAAACATGGCCCATCAGGATGCATTTTCAATCTCCTAGCAACCATAGAAGTTTCTCTAATGAACATCATGTTCATAAGATTTTAGTGAGAGTTTCGCCAACATTTGATTTTGGCAAGACAAAAGGGAAGCTCTAGCAAAACAAGTGAACACTAGGGGAAGGATAACATGACATGTTAGCCACTAGAAAACATGATGCGTTAACCCACTATAACTGATTTCAACCCATGATGAAGATGTCTGAGATCGGTTATCTGTGATGGGTTGAATGGTGGCAAAAATAACCAACAGTTACCATTATCAACAATAATGAACCTAAAATATTTTTTTTCAAGTAAAAAAAATTATATTTGAATTTATATTTTACAATAAATATTAGAAGTTGAAATTTTTGAGAAATTTAAATTTAGAATAATAAATTTTGAAAGGAAAAAATATTAAAGTGCTTTGTAAGATTTTTTGCCTTTAAATTTATATTTTATATCAAATAGTGAAAGTTAAATAGTTTTAAGAAAAAATAAATTTAGAATCTTAAATTTATAAAGATAAAATTGTGAAAGAGTTTTATAGGATTTAATTTGTTGGTTGAGTTGAACTCAATTTAATTTATAATAGTAAAAGATAATGTTATTAAAGATTTTCAATGTGTTCAATTATCTTTGGTTTGTTGATAAAATTGAATGACTCTAAATAAAACTATCAAAAATTAATTCTAAATGAATGTTTACATAAAGAAAAATTGTCATGTTATCATAAAGAAAAACTGGCATTTAAAAATTACAAGTCACATTTTTAAATAATTTGAAATTAAAATTATATCAAATCTTAAAAGAAAGGAGCTCTTAAGAAAATCTTATATTCTTTCAATTTTTTTTACATATTTAATAGTTTTTGTTAATATATATACCAAGTAAAAATTATCCTTAAATTAACAATTTAAAAAAATAAAATTATTTATATAATATTCAACATTTTACTAATATTTATATTTTAAAAAATTTGAAATGAAATTTCCTAGACTCATAATATATATAATTCTAGATTTTTTAGAGAAAAATGAATATTTACCAAAACATACACAGAGTTACTCCTAAAAATTAGAAACATTTCATTACCTTATTTGGAATATTTACCACACCAAATTAGGAACTTGTCCTTGGCTTACGGGGATGCCTATGTAGAGCAAGGGTAAAAATGATAGGTAAAAATGGTAAACAATCAAATGGAGCATGAAATCATATAGCAAATAGTAATGAATATAAGTAAGACTAAATTGAATTAGATATATACAAAGGAATACAAGACTTTTAATGTCAATAATAATGTAAGACTTTTAATGTCAATATTTATGGTAACCAAATGTGTTGGTTGTTGGTTTTATGCATCCACCATATGTTCACATATGTCCTTTTTACTAATAGCAACAAAATAATTCGAACCAATATGCAAACACCAATATGCGCCCTTGAGTTTTATAGACTAAATAAATGTACCATCTAAAATAAATTTCTTGCTAGCAAGGTGCCTGATATCATCTGACAATTATTTAGATGGATCAACTATGATCACATTCTTCTATGGTGGATATTCATATTCATCTATCATTGGTTTGGAAATATGTTCACACTCAAGGTCTTCGTGTAATTTGTCTACCATGGTAACTTGACGTGTGTTGCAAACTAAGGTTAATAATGCATGTCTTCAAATAAAGGTAACAATGCATGTTTGTGAAATAGCCACATCTCTCTCTCTCTCTCTCTCTCTCTCTCTCTCTCTCCACATATCCTTAACATCTCTCTCTTCCCCATCTCTCACTCTCTACCCCATATCCCTACCACTTTATTATCTCTCTACCAATTTTACCATCAATATTGGTAGAGAGAGAGAAATAAGGGATAAATAAACCTAGAGATGGAAAGGAGGAAGAAGATGAGAGACAAAAGGAAAAAGGTGTTAGTCCTGAGATCATATTACTAAGAGGGGGGAGAATTAGTAATCTACCTAATAATCCAAACTTCTCTATCTTAAAACTTAAACCAACATTCACAAGATTAACCTTAATAACAATAAATGAAAATCATAAACATCCAAATCCATCCACAAACTTGACACACATATTTATCTCATGGAAACCCAAATAGGGAAAAAACCATAATGGAGATTAGTACCCACTAAATGATGCACTCTTTTGAAGTACACCCTATGAGGAGCTTAACCATGTTAAAATTTTACAAAAACATTGTTAGGTGCTACCTGGTTAAGGGATTTACCTTAGGCCTGTTAGGCCTTTTACCCTATTAAGAGTACCCTTGTTAGAGGACTTTAAACACTTGACATAGTGTCATCTTATTAGAAGATTTACAACAAAAGATATGTTAGGATCTACCCTATTAAGGGATTTAACCTACTACAACTGTTAGGGAATAAAAGAAAGAATGATCTGTAGAACATCACTACCTCTGCTTGATTAGATCCACTCAAGCACACAGTATCTTCTCAACACACTTAACTCTTCCCTGACTTGATCAAAACTCACACTTTGCACCGCACTTCTTTAACATACGATCAACAACCTTAACCTTCAACTTCATCCATTATATACTGAACTTTTAAGTCCACCATCTTGATCAAACCCTAAATTAGAATTTCAAAACATCCCACTCAAATCCAACACACCACATAAAAAAATTAAATGCATAGAACATTTTTCCAAGACCATGTCGGCCAATACAACGATTTATATAGAATGTTGTGTCAAGGAGTCAAACACATTTTGACCAAACACAAGCTTCCTCAAGAATCTTCTCCACACACTAGCATCCAAAAATTTGATGCCAAATCATCACCTCCAATCATGAAGACACGTCACCAGATCGTGACTAACTCAATTGATCCTACCACAACCTTAACACTAATCACCAATCAAATATTTATCACTTATCGCTCGAGAACACAAATAATGTAACCTGTTAACAACTCTGTCTCTACTCACCGATCACTCTAGTTAGTTGTGGTTGCAACTGTAGCATCTAAATATTGTTTTCCACCATATTCAATGACAGTGTCACAAGATAAAACACAGATTTGACAAGACATTCAAATCATCTATCACTTGTCATTAACTGTTCTAGCAATTTTACTGTTATACTTTAACTGATCACAATTTCCTCATACAATTACTTCAACAGTAGCAGTCATACATTAGACATCCAGAGACACACCTAAGTCTCCCCTAAAGATAGAAACCACTAAAACTCACCGCAATCCTTCATTCATCATAACTATCCTTGGAAATATGTTAAGAACACAAAGTCAATAATTGACATCAATGACAACATAATATCTGATCATCCTATAATCAAATCTCATAATTTTGTCTCCAAAACTCATGTACCATCACTACATGATATATGCCAACAATCTCCCCCTTTTGCATTGATTGAAACACTCTATGCAACACTCACTTCCTTACTCCAACATGATACCTTACAAATAAAAATGTTTCCACTTCTATCTTTCACCTATTCTTCAATTACTCCCCCTTTCACTGAACTTCACACATTCTCCTCTCTAGCATACATTCTCCCCCTTTGACAACAATGCCAAAGGCATCAAACACACTTGATATTTTCTCTATTGAATTTGGCTAACCAAAGCACATGACTACACAGACTACTCCCCCCAAGGATTATCCCTACAACACCAATCCTCACAAAAGATATTCAATTAATACACTAGGATTGTTGCAATTGTATCTTCTTCTAATTCAACTTAGATAGGGGAATAACTCCCAACCTACCTCTTAGATACTCAAATGCATCCTTAGGCAATGGTTTAGTGAAAATATCAGCAACTTGCTCCTTAGTTGGCACATACTCCAACCTTACCTCTTTTTCCCGTACATGTTCTCTAAGAAAATGATATTTGATAGCTATATGCTTAGTCTTAGAGTGCATCATCATGTTCTTCAAAATGTTAATAACACTTGTATTGTCATAATAGATGACCACTGGTTTAGTTACCTTCTCCTGAATTCCTTCTAGAATCTTCTTGATTCATATTACCTGTGTACAATTAATTGCAACAGCAACATACTCAACTTCAATTGTTGATTGAGATATACAATTCTGCTTCTTGCTTGTCCAGGATGCAAGCCTCTCACTAAGAAAAAATGCACCTCCGCTTGTGCTCTTTTGATCATCAACATTACCTACCCAATCAACATCAGTAAACACATTCAAAGAGAAATCACCTTTATGTCCATACCAGAGACCATAATCTTCAGTTCCCTTAATATATCTAAAAATTCTCTTTACTACAACCAAATGAGATTCCTTAGGATTAGAAAAAAATATTTCCACTAATCCAACTGCCTATGCTATGTCTAGTCTAGTATGCACAACATATTGTAGCTTGTCGATCATGGACTTGTAAAGTATCTTATCCACCTCTTTAGAATCATCTTCCTTTGATAGTTTGAAAACAGTTACCATAGGAGTACCAACTGGTTTTGAGTCTTCTAACCCAAAAGTATTCAATATTTCCTTTACATACTTGGACTGACTTATGTAGATACCATCTTTCATCTATTGAACCTGCAATCTAATGAAAAATTTAATCTCATTAATCATTGACATCTCAAATTCTTTCCTCATATCATCTGCAAATGATCTGCTCATCGCTTTATTGCCACCAAAATGATATCATCTACAAATATCTCTGTAATCAACAACCTATCATCTTTCTCAATCTTCAAATACACATTATTGTTATCACTTTTCGTGATGAAACCAATCCGAATCAGATATGAATGTAAACGTTCATACATGTCCTAAGTACTTGCTTCAATCCATACAAAGATTTCTATAATTTACACACCTTGTTCTTAACTTCTGAATTAGAAAATCCTTTAGGTTATTCAATATATACCTCTTCTTCCAAAACACCATTAAGAAAAGTTGACTTAACATCCATTTGATACCTTGAATCCTTTATAAGCAACATATGCAAGTAATATCCTTACACATTCAAGTCTGACCACAGTTACAAATGTTTCACCATAGTCTATGCCTTCCTCTTGTGCATACCCTTTGAACACCAATCTTGCCTTGTTCCTTACCAATTCACCTATCTCATCCATCTTGTTTCTAAAATTCCACTTTGTACCAGGGCGCCAGCAAGAAGTTGAGTCCACTTTTTGGGCAAAAAGTGGAAGTGTTTTTCCTATTTTTCAAATTTTTAGTCAATTGATGTCAAAATTTGAGGCACTTAGAGATTGAATCTTAGAAAAATCCACTACTATAAAATGTAGTGCTCGGAGTCTAGTTTTCAAATATGTAATTTTTTTTAATACTGACATGGTAAAAAATATATTTTAGTAGTCATGTTTAAAACCCCCTTTTTCAAAATATATGTTTCAGGACCATACCACACGCGTGTACGACCACCCTATTTTGAAGTAAATAAATGAATTTTTGTAAATCCTTCTGGGGAAAGGTAGCTAACACATCAAAGATTGGTCATAATATTTTTACTTTTTTTTAATTGAATTTTTTTTTTGTTCATTTTTAATTGAGTATAAAGTACATTTTCAAAACCTCTGGTGTACGACCACCATAATTTGATGAAAATTTCACTTTTTTTGGATTTTCTTTTTTTAATCTTAAAGGAAATTCTATGTAGATTGGTCACATATAATTCATTTTTTCAAAAACCTAAAATCAAAAAAGTTATTAAAATTTTAGTTAACCTTACTATTTCAACTTTAGGTACCAATTTGGCGTAATAATTATTGAAAAAATACTAAAATTTGTCATATCATTATAAAAATTATATTTTTATAATTTGTACAATATGAACTGAAATGGGTTTTCGTTTCGTCTAAAATTTCATTCGGGAAGACCTCCGAAAAATCATGACAAGGTGCAAATTTTATTTTTAAATGCCTTAGTCATTTTTTTGCAAGGCCAAGCACAAGCTTCATGGGACCAAGCCTGCCCCAAACCAAAAACCAAGGCAGAGGTATAGTCCCCACTCCTATTTTTTAGAAACGGGCACCCATTATTTAAAATTCAAAAAATGGGTGCCTGTTTTGTTTTGGACCATTAAAACCGAAACGGGCACTCGTTTCATAAACGAGCACCCGTTTCATTTAAATAATGAGTGCCCATTTCTGAAAGATCCATTGGAGACAAAAAAATAGTTATGTGGGCCTACTATCAATGATTGATGATTATTCAATCATTTGTATGACATATCTGTGTTGCAGAAAGAATATTTTGAAAGAACATTTTCTTTTCTTGTCTTGTTTTGGATCTGACAAGAAGGGATTCATTTGAATTCAAATTTTGGTGCAAACATGGGATCAAACAAACACAGAAAGAGGCAAAGAAAGGTTCTGACAGCTAATGAGATTGCAACAAATAGAGAGAAAGAGGCAAAACAACAACAAGAAAGAAGAGCAAGAATTTGAAACCTGGATAATTTTGGAGCATCGAGTTCAACAATCGGTTCAGAAGATGAGAACAATGAGGACACCATGATGGATGTAGAGGTTGAAGAAGAAAATGCAATAGGAGAAAATTCAGGTGCATTTTTTAATCAAGTGTTGGATACAGGTATATCTTCACAGCCAAATGAAACTTATTGTGATAAAGAACTTGATATTTTTGAATTAGCGGGTTACTCTTTAAATAATTTAGATTTTCTTCTTGAAAATAGAGTAACTGATTTTATTTCACATCAAACACCCCAAATCAGT
>MU225186.1:983323-1006719 GCA_018584345.1 Thuja plicata | reverse complement strand
AAACATTAAACATAATATACGTATTGAACATTAAATATTAAACTAGTTCTGAGAGAGAGAGAGAGAGAGAGAGAGAGAGAGAGAGAGAGTTTATTGTTTATTTTCTAGACCTAGGGTTTACAAATTTTTTTTTGAAGTTTTGTCTAGGTTTGCATTTGTGTTTTCAACCTAGGGTTTACAATCTCGTTTCAGTTGTGTTTAGGTTTTATTTTTCTACCTAGGGTTTCTTGTTTCAGTTGTCATTAGGTTTAGGTTTTAGTTTTAGTTTTCTACCTAGGATTAAATAAGTTTTCTACTTAGTTTTCTAAAATAATTTACAAATTAAAATTTAAAACTAAATATAACAATTTATTTTAATCCTATTTAAAAAAAACTTTAAACATTAAACAATAAACAATAAACATAATGTACATTTTTTAACATTAAAATAATTAAAAACAACAATAAAAAACATTTTTAATAAAAAAAATAAAAAATAATAATATGTACCTATAGTCAGAAAAATGGCAATAGGGGGTCGGTGGTAGCTCTAAAAAATGGGCACCCGTCCAGAGAAAAACGTAATCACGTTTTGCAAGTTGTGAAAATGACTTGCAAAATGGTTTAAAATAAATTTTAAATAGTTTTAAAAAATAGGCACCCATTTTTTACAAAACGGGTGCCCGTTTTGGCACAAGCACTCGAACCAAAACGGGTACCCATTTTTGAAACGAGTGCCCGTTTTACATTTACGGTTCGGGCACCCGAACCATAATGGGCACCCGTTTCTTAAAACACGAGTGCCCATTTCTATTTGCCAATTTATTTTGGCCGCGGACTTTCGCAGAATTGGCACTCAACTTTGTGCTTGCACCCACCAATCACATTCTTGTGTGTTAGTCTGGGCACTAATGTCCAGGTAGTGTTCTTCTCAATATGCTCCAATTTTTCTTCCATATATTTCACCCAATCTTCATCTTTCAATGCATCTTTCACTATTTTAGGTTCAAGTTCATATAACAAACAAGCACATTCTCTTTCCTTTCTTCTTGTTAACACACCAACATTTCTATCACCAATAATTTGATCAGGGGACTGATTCAACTTTACATACCTTGGCAATACAAGTTCAAATCTAGGAGTTTCTTCAATCATTGGTACTGGTTCCTCCTCATTGACTTGTCGACACTGATTTTCAACATCTTTCTCCATCGGTTGCACATAAAAAAATCTATGATAGTCTTCATGTTCCTTCTTGCTAGATTCATCATTTTTCTCAGAAAACTAATCTATTCTTACACTTGCACTTTTCACTATCTTATTTGTTCTCTTGTTCAAGAATTTGTAGGCTTTTCTCTTTGAGGAGTATCCTATGAATATCCCCTCATCACTTCTTAGGTCAAAATTTCCCGTATTTTCATCTCTCTTTATGTAGCATCTACTCCCAAATTTTTTTTTAAAACTTACACATGGTGATTGACCATACCACAACTCATAGGGATTTTTGAATGTACCTTTCTTCAACTGAACTATGTTCAATGTGTAAACAAAAGTACTCACCGCTTCTCTCCAAAATGTGTGTGCAACACCCTTCTAAATCATTAATGTCCTAGCACAATCAATGATAGACTTGTTTCTTATTTCAACAATATCATTCTATTGAGGTGTTCTAGGAGCTGACATATGTCTTTGAATTCCCTATTCTTCACAATATGTAGTAAATTCTTGTGAATTAAACTCACCTCCTCTATCATATCTAAGACATTTTAGGGTCTTAACGGTCTCCTTCTCCACTCTAGCTTTGTAGATCTTAAACATGTGAAAAGATTCAGATTTATCCCTTAAAAATATAACCCACATCATTTTAGAATAATCATCAACAAAAAACATAAAATATCTATCACCATAGTAACTCTGAGTCCTCATTGGACCACATAGATTAGTATTAACCAAATCTAAAATACTTCTAGAAGAATATTTTTTACTGATGAAACTAGAACTAGTTAAGTTCCCAAGCTGACATTCTTTACACATTAAATTGTCTAGTTTCACTAGGTTAGGAAAACCTCTCACTAACTTCATCTTACTAACTTTGTTCAGGTTATCAAAATTTACGTGACAAAACCTCTTATTCCATAACCAACAATCTTCTACCTTATCGACCAGACAACTCTTAATAATAGAATTCAGATGGAACAAGTTACCTCTAGTTTGTTCACCGGTAGCAATCAACTCTCGTAATTTCTCAATAATCCCGCAACTACCTCCATTGAACTCCAATCTAAATCCTTTGTTATTCAACTGAGAAACACTTAACAAATTTTATCTCAGACTATCAACCTAGTAAACATCATCACAATGGGTTTTATCATTCATAGCAATAGATCCTTTACCTATTACCATACAGGGAGCATCATTCCCGAATCTCACTGAGCTTCCATCACATTCTTGCATATTGATGAATTTGCTTCTATTACTGGTCATATGATGAGTGCACCCACTGTCAATAATCTAGTTGCCAATGTGATTCATGTTAGAAACCAAAGCTTTCTCACCTTCTTCTGAGGGTTCTTCCTTTACTGCAACAAACACAATTTATTATTCATCTATTCCATCAGATTCCTCATTGGTAACACCTTCCTTAGCTAGGTAGCATGCTTTCTTTTTTTTATCCTTGAATCTTCTTGGCTTCTCCTTCCTATCATTGTCAGGGCATCTAGAAGCAATGTGTTTTATTTTATTACATGCAAAGCATTCAAAGGTAACTTACCCTTATATTTACCTTTCCCCCTAGGTAGCCTTCTAGCAAATAAAGCTTTCAATTCCTCCTGTTCTCTTTCTTCAGATAAGATAGATTCATAATCATTAGGATAACATGCTAAAGAACTATTAGTTATCTCCTTTCCTTTCCTAGATGGTGCAAGATTCAATGATGAATTGAAAGCAACTTCAACTTTAGACATACTATTGTCATAATTGCTTAACTCAAATGCAGTTAATTTTCCTATTAATGCATCAAGAGTAACAGTAAAAGTTCCTAGAGATCTAAGCTCTTGTATGGCTGAAACCCTAATAGCATACTGAGGTGATAAATTTCTCAACATTTTTCTTACTACATCCTCCTCAGGAAGATTACCACTAGAACCTCAGATACTGACAACAAATTCTTTGATTCTCAGACTATATTGCTCAATGTTCTCATTTTCTTGCATCCTCATATCATCATACTTTCCTCTCAAGCTATCAACCTTTTCTTTTTGCACATGTGGATCTCCACCATAGACGGTTTTTAACTTTTTCCACATCTCATTAGCAATATCCAAGTCTTTGATATCAACATACTTTGCATCAGAAAGATTACTAGCAATAGCTTCCATAATAGCATTATGTTCTAACATTTCCTTCAATTGATCTGTAGTCAAGGTTCCTGAAGGGATAGTATATTTATTAACCACATGATCCCAATACTGATCACCCATACCTTTCAGATAAAGCTTCATTCAATCACATCATACTGAATAGTTCTCTCTTTTGCATTTAGGACCTTCGTTTCTCATCATCTTAATATCTTTACCTCAAGCTGTTAAGCTTCACCACAAAAGAGGACCAAAGCTCTGATACCAATTGTTAGTTCTGAGATCAAATTATTGAGAGGGGGAGAATCACTAATGTGCCAAATAATCCAAACTTTTCTATCTTAAAACTTAAACTAGCATTCACAAGATTAACCTTAATAACAACAAATAAAAATCATAAACATCCAAATCCATCCAAAAACTTGACACACATATTTATCTTGTGGAAACCCAAATAGAGAAAAAAACACGGCGGGGATTAGTACCCACTAAATGATGTACTCTTCTGAAGTATGCCTTGTGAGGAGACTAACCCTCTTAAAAGTTTACAACAACACTGCTAGGTGCTGCCCGGTTAAGGGATTTACCTTAGGCCTGTTAGGACCTTTACCCTATTAAGATTAGCCTTGTTAGAGGACTTTAAACACTTGACAAAGTGCCATCTTGTTAGAGGATTTACAACAAAAGATCTGTTAGGATCTACCCTATTAAGGGAATTAACCAGTTGCAATTGTTATAGAACAACAAAAATAATGATATGTAGAACAACACTACCTTTGCTTGATCAGATCCACTGAAGCACACAATATTTGCTCAACACACTTAACTCTTGCCTGGCTTGATCCCAACTCGCACTTTACACCACACCTATTTAACACATGATCAACAACCTTAACCTTCAACTTCATCCATTATATACTGAACTTTTTTGTCCATCGCCTTGATCAAACCCTAAATTAGAATTTCAAAACATCTCGCTCAAATCCAACGCGCCACATAACAAAATTAAATGCATAAAACATTTTTTCCAAGACTGCATTGGCCAATACAACAATTTACATAGAATGTTGTCAAGGAGTCAAACACATTTTGACCAGACACAAGCTTCCTCAAGGTTCTTCTCCACATGCTAGCATCGAGCAATGTGATACCAGATCATCACCTCCAATCACAAAGACACATCACCAGATTGTGAATAACTCAATTGATCCTACCACAACCTTAACACTAATCATCGATCAAAGATTTATCACTTATCGCTCAAGAACAAAAATAATGTAACATGTTAACAACTCTGTCTCTGCTCATCAGTCACCTATCATGCACACTGGTCACTCAAATTAGTTGTGGTTGCAATTGTAGCATCTAGATATTGTTTTCCAACATATCCCATGACTGCGTCACAAGATACAACACAGATATGACAAGACATTCAAATCATCTATCACCTGTCATTAACTATTCTAGCAATTGCACTATTATACTTCAATTGATTATAACTTCCTCATACAATCACTTCAGCAATAGCGGTGATGCATTAGACATCTAGAGACACACCTAAGTCTCCCCTAGAGATAGAAACCATTGAAACTCACTACAATCCTTCATTCATCATAACTACGCTTGGCAACATACTAAGAACACAAAGTTAATAATTGACATCAATGACAACCTAATATCTGATCATCCTATAATCAAATCTCATCATTTCATCTCTAAAAATCACATACCATCACTGCATCAGATATGCCAACAAAATGCAGATAGATTAGTAAGATGAGATGGAGGAGAGGTAAACATGTAGGGAGTAAGAGACCTAGGGAGAGACGAGATAGAGGGGAAGAGAGATGAAATGCCTAGAGAGGGAGAGGGAGATGAGGTAGAGTTTCAATGAGGAAGGGGAAGACATAAACATACAAGGGAATAAAGAGAAGTCCAGAGACATAGATAAATTATAAAGCAGAGAGAGGGAGAGGGAGAGATACAAAGAAGTATCAACATAGGAAAAACCATCAACCTTATGTACCCTAAAGCTTGTACCATAAATATTGTACCCTAAACCCTATGTAGAGAGGAAGAGGAAGAGATAGAGAGGTGATGGGAGAGAGAAGAGGAAGGGAAGGGTAAGGGGGAGGATGAGGATGAGGGAGGTCTAGAGAGAGGTAGAGAACTAGAGAGGGTGAAATAGAGAGGGGGAAGAAATATGAGAGAGAAAGAGATATAATAGACTGTTGGAGTATATTTAAAGAATGGTTGAGGGAGGATAATACAACATGTTAACAAATATGCTCTACATAACATGATATATTAGGAACAAATGTCAAAAAATATAAACCAAATTCAACTAAATATAATGAGAGATTGAATGATAATCCTACAACTCTAAACTAAATTCAACTATAACCATAACACAATGTATTGACAACCAATCCACAACACATAAAATGAGACAAAATGACTTGTATGTGTGATTGGTTATCTAAATAAAACTTTTTCAGCTACTTAGCTCTGATGAGAAGTATGAAGAAAATGTGAAATGATGACATATTTTGTCATTTCGCAAAGATGTCTTTTCACCCTCTTGCAAGTGTGACAATGGGAAAACATGATGTGTTGGCCGACTAGGGAAGATAACATGACATGTTGGCCCTTACAGAGTTTTAGCCATGATAAATATGTCTCAGATTGTTTATCTATGTTCTCTCCCTCCTCTTGAGCCCCCTTCCTTTTCTTGGATTTGTCATTATAGTTAACATAATGGTTCATAACAATGTTAGAAAGTTCAAGAAATTATAGAATATGTTCGGACGTGTCAAGAGGAAAAATAGGACCATTCCCAAGGTAATCCCACTCAATAAAATGCAATCATAGTGTCATTTCATGCCCATGATGCACAAATCGTGATATAGACTTCCTTCACAATGAGGGCTTGTTCCTAGTAGCCCTGAAAACTCAGTTTTTAGTTCATAACTTCTGACACTTTCACCTCTAACCAATTTGGGAGACACATAACATATATCAAACTTTACATGCCATGTTTTGGAACAAATTGGTCATAAATTCATGATTTCAAGTATTTAAAGGCCAATTAGGCCAGTTTTACAATGCACCTACCCTCTAAGCATTCTCCCAAACCAAAAGCTTTATTCCAATAGCCTAGGAAGGGTTAAAATAGACAAAATTGAAAAATTTATGGATGTAAAAGGTTCATTTTGGGTTCTTTTTAGTATGTCTAAGGTGATAATAGGAGTTTTGAGTCTTCTTGCTAAAGTTTGGTGCAAGTTGTCTATTGAGTGTAAATGTTACCATTGAATTGACAAAAGTTATCAACATGTCTATTCATGATGTAATAAGACATTTTTGTCCTCATAATAGTTTTTATGAGTCATTTGAAGTCCTAGGAGAGTCAGTGAACACATTTGGTAAGCTATATGTAACAAATGTAAAAGTTGCTATGCAACTTCACAATTTTGCAAAGATTGCAAAGTCACAAAAGTTGTCAGCTGTGTTAATTTGACAAGAACAACCATTTAAATTGAAAAAGTAGTTGAAATATGTTAGGAAGGTACATTTAGGTCTATATAGCCTCTTTGGGTCAAGGCATTAAAGGTTGATGAATTGGGAGAGGATTTTTAATAAAAAAAAATGACTAATTTTCCTTCTACTGTGATTGATTTTTCTCTAATATTTTGTTTCGAACTATCTTACAGTATGATTCCATTTTGCAGTAAAATTTATATGGATGGAAAATAGGGTTTATCTATTTTAATTTTCAATTTATTTGAACCTGTTTCGTGGTGTATAGAGGAATTTTGAAGAATTTTTGTCAAAACAGTCTGAAAACCCTCCTTAACAAGGGTTTTGATGGAAATTTGGTAATATCTCCCTTGTTCACCATTGGAAAATTGTGCAAATGGGAGGAATACTATTAATGAGTGTCCTCTACAAGATCCTAGTGTTTTTGGAGTGATTTATTATGTTTGGAAGAAATGGTTTGATTCCCTAGGCCTGCAACTACCATGTAACTGTCTTATTTCTTATGAATGTGATTGCGCTAAATTGAGTCCTATGGTAAATTTGAGAGGTTTTTACACTAGAATCTAGTGGATTTGATGGTTATAATTTTATTTCCACTTTTCATGACTATTGAGTTGGTTGGGTAATGTAATTTGGTGGTAAACACTATGCAAAAGTGGCCTAATTAGGCCTTAAGAGTCCTGTAATAGTCAACCTTTGATCAATGGTTTCAAATGATCATAGTGTCATATTTGAGTATGTGTCAAGTAACATGTCAAAAGATATCCAAAGAGTTTTTCCAATGGTCTCCAAGGTATGTGAATGGGAGTTGCATGCCTATGCCCGAGTGGATAGGGCTAGTAGACCTAATTGCCGTCATTGAAGGAAGTAGTCTTAATTGCATTTCCAAGTGAGTGGAAAGTATAGGAAAAGTTGTCTAGTGTCTCCTAATGTCCAAAATTTCCTAAGATATATGGTCTCATGGTTGGTGTGTGTTTTTCTTGTAACCATGTTTGGTATATTCTCATGTTGTTTTGGTGAGCTGACCTTGGGCTCCATTGTGAGTCTCAAACATGTGTCCATGTTTTAAGGTGTCTTGACTAATTTGTAAACCTTGTTTGGAGTCCTCTACATCAACAAGTGACCTTATATATTGACAAATGGCCTTTTTTGGCCTTATTACATCCAAATGATTAATTTCAACACCAATGTAGAAAATTTTATGATCAGTAATGGAAATTTGGTTGCAAGAAAAATTACTTGACAACTTTTCTTGCAACTTGACAACTTTTTCTAAAAAGGACAATATGACTCCAATAATAAACATATTTTAATTCTATTATATTAAATATTCATTTAAAAGTATATTCCATATGACTTGTATAGAATGAACAAATTGGATCACATTTAAATTATAAATATTTATGTTCCAAAGTATCAAGACATACACACAATGAGCAAATTGGATCACATTTAAATTGCAAATATTTAAACTTTGAAGTACAAATATATGCACACAATGAAAAAATTGGATCGAATATAAATTTTTATATATATGAAAATGTACATATACAAAATTTGCATAAATGCTAAGTCAATAATAGAGTTAAAAAAATATGGCATGTGACATGTCAAGGTCGATATATAAAATAAAAATGTCGAATATATACATAAATTGGTCCTTCAATGACCACAACTAGAACTATATGTCTCTATCAATTTCTATGATTGCGGTAGATCATCAAAATTGAGCCTTTCTGAAGCAGTACGTGGCTCTTTAGGTGGCTACACAATAACAATTCAAATTACAAATCAGATATCTTTTTGCCTAAAATAGATTAGAGTTCTCAAAATAACATCAAAATAACTAAATATTGAACTGTAATTTGTTCGCAATTGAATTGTTGATTACCTCATGTCTTTCTTCCACTCAGGCTATGTAGTAAAGTTGATGGACCCCTTCTTGGATGATCATGAATCCTAACAAAATGGAAAGGTAGAGGATCTATGGGAAGTCATGAAGGGGGTTGTAACAGGTAAAAACAAATTAATACAAGCTAATAACGTATATGTCAAGAAACACTAAAAACTATAGATGCATAGACTAAAACAAAATGCATACCAGAGCCTCATATGGTTATCCTATACTCATAGGAGACACAGTCACTAATGAAGCAACTGTATGGTAAATGATAAGAGATGTTATAGTCATCGAGGAAGGACTTAGGTCTTTCAAGGAATAAAGAATGCAAAATCCAACATGAGTTGACAAGAGGGTTTCAACTAAGAATATATACATACCTCTTCCCTTTGTTGTGAGAGACCCCCTCTTCGATGATCAGGACTCCTAACATAATAGAATGGTAGAGTATATGTGAGAAGTCCTAAAGGGGGATGTAATAGGTAAAATGCAATTAATACAAGTTAATAACCCAAAGTTGTTGACAAGCAATAAAAAACTAAAAATGCATGTACTTATATCTAAACACATACATGTTTAACATATATAGAACAATGCATACTAATGCCTCATATGGTTCTCCTATACTCTTAGGAGACATCGTTGCTGATGAAGCAACTATGACCATTTCCTATATGAAAAATGATAACAAATAATATAGTCCTAGAGGAAGGATTTAGAGCTTTCAAACGACCAAGAATGTAATCCAAGAGGAGTTGAGAAGAGGGTTTCAACTAAGAACAAGAGATGAAAGTGAAGATGAAAATGTTACCTCTTCCCTCTCTTGAACCTCTGCGACATCAGGTGCATTCATCAATAATGTAAACACCAATTATTTATGTATATATAACAAACAAAAAATACTTTAAATCAATCTACATGTACATGTTTAATCATAATACATTTCAACAAATAAATTTAAATTGTGCTAAATTACCTTTGGCATTTAGGTGTTTGTGAGGATTTCTTTTTCTATTTCGGTGTGCTAGAAGACAACTTTCGCACATGAGATGTCTTGGAGCCAAGTGGGGTAACCTAAGAGAAACAAATTAACATATTAGATATAAATATATTATTAAATATAAATCAAATAAATCTAAATCTAAATGACTCACATGGGTTCAATTAAAATTATAAATAATATCTATGCAAAATATGATACTTCAAAGATTATTAGGCCAAAGTTAATGGCCAAAAGCATGACATCCTCAACTTTGGACATATGAGCCCCTTACAACCCCTATAAAACACCAAATAAATATACATTAGAGAGTTACTAAAAATTTACAAAAATATTTTAAAATCAAGGTATTATTATATTTTTAACATATAAAAAATGTTTACCTTTGGTGTCGAAGCTACATGTGCATGTGGAGTGGAACAAATATTACATGGAGTACTCAAACCACCTATTACACCCTGTAAAGCATATTATTCATATATCAGTTTAAATTGTCCTATTATAAATAAAAACTTATTTGCATTTATAAGATTGAAGTGATTAAAAAATAACATGTTATAAACACAAATAAACAGACTTGCATCTTCCCTCTACCAAAAAACACCATGGTCATCAAGTCATTGGTGAGGGCCACATCCTCTATAGTGGAAGCATGATACCTAATCATAAAATGTGTACACAAATGGGATGTGGAACCATCCTCATTTGCATCAGTATCTACCCCAGAGCATATATTCATGCTTGTGGCACACATACTATCAATGGGCTGGGCTGCCCAGGCCAAATTGTGCATTTGATGATGAGTCAAGTGGTGTACGTACTGATCCATCCTCTGGTCTGACTATTTGTGTCCCATTCTAAACAATAAAATTAGTGAATGATGTAGCCACCTAAAGAGTTTGTAATTCCATAGACTCCTTCAGGGCTATTGGGACCGCGATGTGAACCATGGGTTTATGAGATAAAGAAATCCTATGTTGGGGTTCCACCACCTTATGAGCTACTGTTCTATCCTACGCAGAGCCTCCCCCTCTACCCTAGAACTACCACATATCAAATTAGTTTGATTTCAAACCAAGGATAAACTCATAATATAAATTTCTCAAGAAAATATAGGTACCTCATAATTGTTACAAGGCAGTTGGTCAAAAAACATATACCACATATCACAAAAAACATTTTTCAACCCAGCATGGTTACACCAATGTATAGGAAACCTTTTTGAATAACGAGATAAGGTCTCATTAGTTTCAGGTTTGGTGAAAAGAGCACATATATAATATTTACTTATTGATTTTCTTTTCACCTCATCATATGATAACCCATCAACATAGAATGCACGACACCTATCCCTATATGAGCCCCATTTAGTAACTTGTCTAGATACCTCTCTGACACTATTGGCCATTGATTCTAGGGTAGTGGTGAGGGATGAGTAATGCTCATGAGAAAAGGACCTCAACCTATTCACTATCAGAGTAATTTGAGTAGTATTCTACAATAGGGGATTTATAAGATCCTCTTGTGTGGCTTGTACATGTTCTACTAAAGGAGGTAGAGGGTTTTAGGGTGGTGGTTGTTGTTGAGGAGCAACATTTTGAGGGTTTTCTTGTTCTTGAGGTGCAACATTTTGCGGTTTTTTTTTTTTTTATGGTGGTTGTTGTTGTATATTTTGTTATTGAGCATTGTTTTCAGAATCTGGCATAAAATTAATAAAAAACGTTAAATCAATTGAAAAAACCTTGTTTCAATTCAATTTCAAACAAAAATAATAATAAATCAAATTCTTACCTCTTCGACGATGAGACATTGTCAGAAATTGGTGTAAACACTGGGAAAATGCAAATCTAGGTGGAACACAATTGGGTTATATCAAATTTTGGCAAGATACTAGCCACTATTACATTGTTTTTGTCATTGGTAATGAGTTTGGCCTACTGAAAAACTCAAACCTAAAGTTTTTCAAAAAATGTATGGGTTTTGAAGAACTAAAAAAGTAACTTTAGTTCTTCAAAACCCGATCAGGTTTTGAAGAACTAAAGTTAGTTTTTTAGTTCTACCAAGCCGTAACCCGATCGGGTTATTTCAAATTTTAAATAACCCGATCGGGTTACTAATAATTTTGGGTTTTTTTTAATATTTGGCCACCTTTTTTACCAACAACTTAATTTATTCACCCAACACTTCTAAAATGTAAGAGAATCGAACCTTGACTCAACCATGTCCAACAATGCTAATAAAAGAGTTATCACCAAGATATAACTTGTCATTATCAAACTTCTCATAATTGGAAAAAGAACTCCTCATGGAGAGTCATGTAGAAAGAGAAACTATATTTTATTATTTATGCATCCTCACATGCATGTATGTAAAGGGTTGCAGTAAATGCATCTCATTCATCCGCTAAAAATATTTAGAATTGACCCATCATTCAACTCATTATTTTATTTCTTCTTCTCTTTACAATATTTTTTATGTGGCCTTTCCTACCATATTTTCTAAATTTTACTTTATATTTATTAAGATACTTGTAACTCCTTCAAGAATCAGTATTTCACTTTTCATTTTTCTTGTTGATATTTAATTTTTCCTTTGATTATCAATATGTAACTAGTGCTACCTTGGATGATTCAATTATCTTCCATCTCATATTTTCTAAGAGAAGATAAGGTAGTACTTAATCAAGCATAAAATTTGAATTATTACTTCCAATCCCCATCCCATATTATCCCACGAGTTGGAAAATAATAATAAGAGCATACATCAATATTATTCCTGTTCGGCCCAAAAGGAGGCAAGCACAACTGAGGGGTGGGAGGGGAGGGGTTGAATCAGTTGTACACACCTACAAACTTTATTTCCACTTAAACCACTTAGAGACCTGAATGATAAACAATAATGTAAGATCCCAAATGCATAAAAAAAAACCCCAAGATTTATTCACGAGGAAACCTAGTTAAGGGAAAGCACTGGTGGGAGTCAAACCCACTAGATAATTATACTCTATTAGAAGTACCACCTAGTTAAGAGAAAATGAATACAAAATGGGAATGCACATCCATTTACAAGCCCACTGCCTAGAGCACACTTCTCACAATATAATGATTTAGCCTTCAGTCAGGTTCACTGATTAGAAAATAATGATCTCGCCCTCAGTCAAGTTCACTGATCACAATACAACGATCCAACCCTTAGTCGAGTTCATTGATCAACAACAATTCATAGGGGTGGACAAACTGTCCAATAACTAAAATGAATTATAACATCTGCAATGCCATTATAATTCCAATGAAGTACAATCTCTTCCTCTATTGCAGAATACAAATGTCTTCTTCTCACATATATACATCCATGCATCCATTGCAATCACATAATGATTGCCCAATATATACATATTACAATGAGTAATTCATCAACAAGGTCAACCAAGACTTATACACAAAATGATACAAATATTATGCTCAAAATACAAGGCGATCCAAATTAAGTTGTCCAAGACTTAGATAAGACCCAAAACAACATCCTTGAACACACAACAATATCGCCAAATTTGTGCCAAGCATCACAACACGTTACTCTACCAAGTCGGCTAAGACTAAAATAGAGAAACACCAACACGCTAGCAAATCACCAGAAGCGATCACCTCCGATCAATGTGATCTAGTAACAAGGTCATAAAAGGATACATGAATACCAACAAACAACAATAATAGCTTCTCAAATATTCTCAACATCTCAAACTCATAATCCAAACTCATCTCTGCACTGAAGAGAAACAACTGAGAATAAACAACTATGTCTCATTGGAAAGATAACTTGCTGAACTAAGAATCATGAGTACCACTAGTTGAAGAACCAATAATAATTCCTAAATACATCACTAGCTTAGCAGCACCTAAAACATCAACATCGATCCTCACCGAAGAAATAAATCAACCTCTATCACAACAGGAACACTGAAACACTATCACTGATAAATCAATCATATCTTCCTTAAACTATCACCCAAACATCTATGAACCTCTGTAGACCAACCAAAGACATCTTTGTACCATACCTCATGATCACAACCCAAGATAATTCAATATAGCACCTGAACAACTAAAATATTCTTTATTGAACATACTAAACACACTATCTGCAATAGTAATAGGTATGTTGACATCAATGATACAAAAATTAATGTCAGCGCACCAAACTCTGACATGCTCAATAATCTTCTAATAATTCCTTCATCTTGACACTAATAGATAGTATCTATCTTATAGGATGTGCATAGAAATGAGAGACATAAAGGGGGGTCTAAAGTGGTCACCTTTTTCCTAAAATAGCTAAATCTTAAATTGGATGAGTAATTGAAGATACATACACTAACAATTCAATGTTATTTTAAGAGTAAAAGATCATTTATGTAATTCAAAGTATTATTGGGGATTATGTGATTGCATTTGAAGAGACCATGTGAACTCTCATATTTCATTTGTGTCTACTTTCTCATGGAATTGAACTTAACTCAGGGTCTCCATGCCAAAATACTTCTTAAGCTGGAATTAGAAGATGAAGGCAAGTAATAGAATATGGCATGGTTACATTTAGATGCAAAATATATTACCTAATTGTGCATTGGTCCTACATATGCTACATAAACTATTTTTTTTTTTTATATATTTGGATAAAGACTCCACAAGAGTAAACCTCACCTAGGGGATAGGCATTGAGTCTCGCCACATTGTGTTTTCCTATGTGATACACCTAGGATTAACATTCCCAATGAAGTATCTCTTGATGTTGTTACTTCTTTGTATCTAGTTCTACTTGATCCTCTAATTGATTCATTAGATAAGGAAACTTTCAAGCTGATGGCTATATCTATGTTATAGTCTTAAAGCTTGGAATTAATTTGACAATTGAGACTTTCCTATAGGGAAACCAATCATGTCCTAGATTTGGAGCCTCGTAGGGAACAATCAATGCATAAGAGTCTTATTAGGGCTACATTATACATTTCTTCATCACTAGTTTAGGAATAGTAAAATGTAAGATAGAGAAAGGTTCCTCCTTAAAGTAAACAAAAGCATTAGACATCCATAAGATCATCCAAGAAGGCCAAAAGTTAGAAGTGTTTATTAGAGTTAGTGAGTGAGTTTTATTTTTGAACACCCTTATTTATAAGGTTGATTGTAAAATAAAATTTAATGTTTAAAAAAAAAAATATTCAATAGGAATGCACTCCACATCCATAATTTAGTTANCCCCCCCCCCCAAAAAAAAAAAAAAATAAAAGATAAAAATAATTAATATACATCTTTATGTCTATGCCAACGCAAATCACTATTTTAGTGAAATAACATGAATTTATATGTATTCAAATATAATTTTTTTTTTCTTATATTTTACATATTTTATAATTTATATTAGTTTTATGTATATATTCATTGCTCAAAATGTTAGTTGGATCACATTGGTGTTAATTTTTTACAAACAAGTGTCACTTTCAATCATATTTTCTTTAGGCATACAAAAACATAATTTATTTTTATTTTTATGTCATTCAAATTGTTAAATTGAATTCTAACCTTTCATTTCTAACACCCTAATTTATCATTCTACTTAAACATCACTCTTCAATAACCAAATAGTCAATAAATTTTTAACAATACATCTCTATCCAAATTAAGAAATAGTTGCCCCCACTTTAATTGACCAAAAATTATCTTCAACCATTAAATTAACTAATGAAAAAAAAACCTTTGACTCATTTATTGATTCTTGTTATACCAAACCCATTTTCACTCATTTTTCCTTACAATAGCTTACCTTGCATGCCACAATGCCATTGCCATTGGCGACCTAGTAATGTCATGGATTGTATAATTTGAATCACAAGTCTTACTACCATAAAATTCCAAGGCATTGATGCTTACACTTTGAGAAAGTGGAAGAGAAATTCAAAGTAGAGAGAGAACTGTCTCTAAAGGATGAGATAGACAAGCTAATGTGGGGGGCCCAATTTGAAGAGTTGATAGACTCATTTATGTTGGTTTTCAATACCTTCGTGTATAACACGGAACACCAAGGGAGTGATTCCATGAAATTCATTATGATCACAGTGACATTGATGGAAAGGACTGTGGTAATTTAACCATTTCTTGTGAAGGAATTTATGAACCATTGTGAAGGAATTTAGTCTCTACTTTTCATAACAAACTATTGTTATGCTTATGAGATAATTGGATTGAACCATATGATTATATCCATGCACAAAATGAATTTGACAAACGCGTCTATCTACGTTTTATGGTAGATCCACTCATCATATCTAACAAAAAGTAAACGTGCCTTACTTACATGCAGAAAGAACGTCGGACTGAAGATGTGAAGGTCGCATGTTCAAATAACGATAACCGTGTCGTTATTAACAAAAAATTGTTTCGTGTGATTGTTAGATTTTGAAGACCCCCTTCGAAGACTAGCTATTGCTTTTACACGCGACGGTCGCTGTTTGTACTACAAACGACAAAGAACCAAATGAGCCGTCACAAAACAACCTTAACAACACGCCTCTGGCTCCGTGTTATTTTTGGAAAAGTAGTAGTTGTTGTTTTTTTTTTTTTTTTAAATTTTTAATGTTGATTAAAATATCTTTGAATGAAGGTATTTTTTTATGTTGATTAAAATATTTTTGAGTGGAGTTTGTAAAATTGTTTCTATTTTTTCCAAAAAAAAATCTTTGGTTAAAGATTTGGATTATGAGAAAAGTATTTAACATTTTTTTTCAATTAGAGATTCTTTTAGGTTCTATTATAGTGTGGGATGATCTATTGAAGTAATAAATTTTAATTGATATGTTTCTTAAATAAAATCTAGTTATGTATATTTATATATAGTTATGATGTGACCATGCATATTTCTTATATTGTAAAATTTAAATTCGTGTATTTATAATTTTCTATTTTTAAACAAACTAGAATGTTTATGATATTATAAGCAACAAAACTAGGGTCATGACCTTATAGACAAACAGTCTTAAGGTAGCTTTAATAACCTATCAATAGAGCATTAACAACACACTAGCAATAACTATCCATGATGTCAAAACTAAATACATATATAAAATTTATATGATTAAAAGTCTTACAAAAGTATATAAAAAAAATAGAAACCAAACAACCAATGGCTAAGAGAGCGCCACACTCTAGTCATTAGCAAGGAACTTGAATAGGTCCTTATAGTTCCCTTATGTCTCAACATCATTTTAAGCACATTTTTCTACATCAAGCACAACATAGTGATAGTTTGATACCCTTCCATGTGTTTCCATTTATGTTTATGTGTTGAGGACCCTTTTTGGACTTTAATGTCATGGGACTTAATGATGATATTATTGATGTTACTAGGATCGTTACATATGGGTTCCTTATGATTATGATCTATGATGATTATGTTTTATGTAAAAGATGTACATTGTTATGGACCAACTTTTAATACATGTGATGCTATTGAGGATGGCTTAGGATACTGATATGTTTTATGTTATTGATTTGAGTTGATCCTTGCTATGATATGTTTGCATGAAGAGGTATGATGTTGTATTACTCGTTCATCAGAGCCATATGATGTCATGATCTCCCCTTCACCGATTTCTATTGATTGACATATTAAATATGTGCATATGTATGTATGTTATTGTCTTGTATAGGTGATTTATGGAGGTACTAGGCATTGACTCCATCTGGCTTCATAGGTTTGAGCATGCACCTTAATAATCCTTGATGGTGATTGAAAGGGAGATAACATTAAATCCCATTGGTCCTAGCCTTTCCATCCTGTTGCTTAAGGGTCAATCTTAATCTTGATTCATCCTATTAGATTGTCATGATGACAGATTTTGAATCACATATTTCCTTGTTTGCATTTTGTTGTGGGTTTGACGGTGATGATATTATTGGATTTATTAGCATTAATGATGTAGTTATTATGGATAAATTTATATTGTTTTATTTGTGCTTTAGGATATATTATTTTATTATTGACCTTATTATTAATCATTATTTTAAATTATTAATTTTCCTTTACATGATTTTATCTTATTTTGATAATTTTAATTAATTAATTTTTTTTGCCGAAAAGGCGAAGCCTTATATATTAACTATAAAAGGAGGATTATGTAATGTAGATATACTTCAAGTCTCTAAACTAGCCAGTAATTTCCCATGACAACCAAATCAACATCATCTAAACATCTATGGCTCTATGATAGCCTGATTTTGACAAACTTATAGTATATCAACTTCATGTGAACCCAATTTTTTTACTAAAAACCTATATGAATATCATACCTTGTGCAAAAAATAGACTATCTTATCCCAAAGACCAACAAAAACCCAAAATACAATTTCCCAAATCCCACAAAAAGCAGATGTAGCAGGATGATCATTCTTGCATGGTCACCTGTGAATGGTGGTCACCATGAGCATCAGGTGAGTTGTGAGGTAGAGGAGTTGAGGGCCTGGAGGATGACCGTGGATGAGAAGAACTGACATTATCTGGGATAATTTTAATTATAATCTTGTTATATGCTATGGTTATATTTGTGTGGGGAACACACACACACACACACACACACACACACACACACACACACACACACACACACACACACACACACACACACACACACACACACACACACAGGGTAAAAGCATAATAATCTGTCACCTTTTAGGCTAACTTATCAGCACAGCTGAATTTTAGTATTTCTAACTAAAAATTAATTTTGGTCAAACTTATAGTCTAGCTAGATTCATTCTAGCTAAGTTAGATAAGTTCTTTAACTTTTCCAATTGGAAATGTCTACTAAATGTATGTTTTATACCACTTTGAGTCCAATCACCATAGAAATACAATTATTTCAAAAAAAGTGACGTTTCAATAACTCCTAGTCTTTTTAATGATATTTAAAAAAAAAAATACAAAATACTCTTTTGTAGAGATCAGAGTCAAGAATACCCTCATATAGATTTTATAGTATTTTAATTAGACATAGTCTATTTTAACTAAAAAATATTGAAAGTAGGTATTTTAACAGTCACGCAGTCATTGATTTAGAAAATATAAAAAATGATAAATCAATTCAAAAAAATTCAAAATCGTAGAAAACACTAGACAAGATAGTCCTCTTCAATAATATGTAATTTATTCAATTTTTGGTATAGTTTTGATAGGGGAAAAGTGGCGGGAGACAAAAACTATTGATTTCAGGTAAGTTCGACTTTGAAAACTTATAACGGGAAAAATATAGATCGAAAACACTTCTCTTTTTTTTCTGCACTAGCTATACATGTCATCTAAAACATATTCTAAAATTGGAGGAAAAAACAATGTTTTAGTTATAATGATTTGGCGGGAAGTAAACTCCTTGATTTATAGTATTTTTTAGGAAATGAAAAATAGACCTAAAAATTTCAAAAAACATATTAGTTTGGGCTCAATTGTTTTTTAAAAATTTATAGGCATATAATTCATCCTCTTTCACACATTTCTTCAGTTTACAACATCTTCAAATTTTTAACAAAAATGTGACTTTTATGCCCTTGAAGTTTTACAGTTTTGGTGTTGTTAACCTTTTCCTTTGTAAAAGGGTGACAAATTATTGTGCTTTTACCCCCCCACACACACATTTGTGTGTATTGTTATAGAATAGAAAAAAATATTTATCTATGGAGTGGGAGAATATAAATGCAAACTTTAACACAATAATTAATAAATGAATCTTTTAGTTTATGGTTTTTGTTGGGAAATTGGTTGCTTTCCCATACAAGGTTTGGAAGGCATTTATGAATTGATTTTTTTTTAATTTTTAGGGAGGTTGTTAGATTTTTTGGTGGATATTCTTCTTTGAAATTTTGGAAGGAGGAATTTGGATTGTATTTTGAAGGCATTGATTTGTTCTTTGTGGAGTTTTGAATTGGGAATTTCTCAGATTTGTTTGGAGAGAGATTTTTGGCATACTTCATCTTCTCCATCATCTTACTTTCTTCATTGTTTCTTCATAGGTCATGAGGTAAGGGTTGAATCCCTTCAAATTGATTATTGTTTATTGCTTTTAGAAATTTCATGGATGTGTGTATATCATAAATTTTATCTAAGGGATATATATATAAGGGTTGATTTGGTTGGTTTTTCGAAAGGGAAGTAGGGATTTCTCAAATGATTCTTTGTCTTTTTACACTTCTAGGGACACATTAATACCCATTTTGGAGTTTGAAGTCTTGTGTCTATAAATACATCATTTTGTTCCCATTTTTCCCAAATTGCTAGTCAATTGCATTAAAAGAAAGTCAATTTCTTGAAAGACTATTAATTGTAGTGAAGTATTATCAATTATGTTGAATACTTGACAATTGCATTGAATTCCAAGAAATTGTGTTGTTTGGTCAGACAATTGTGTAGCTTGAGTTTGCAAACTTTGAACTATTAAATGATTTAATGTATACTAGAGGCTTATGAATATGTTTGTGCTATATTTTATCAGTTCTTATGTTTGTAAGATCAGATTGATGATGGTTTGATGATCCATATGATTTATGTGCCTATTGTGCAAATTTACATTTACTTATGCTTCCTATTTTGGGATTAGGACTTGCCTATGTGAACATGCTTTTTGCAAGTTCTTATTTTAGTTGCATTTGATGATATAGATTCATGATAATATTATTCATATTGATATGAGATGATTATTATCTTTGTTTTATTGTTTGGGCATAAGGGGTGGAATATCTAGATGCATTGAGAGGGGGGGAGTGACTCTCAATGGGGATCAGGGCCCTAAGTGGCCGCTAGGGTAACACATTGATAAGTAGATTAATGAAGTGATATATTAATAATTAAACTAGGGAAAACACATTAAACAAGATAATAATGATGCCTCACCCATGCCTTGAGTTCTTGTTCAAACTAAGGATGAGAGTGGGATGATGCTTGTCCGTCCATGGGACATATCAAACTGACATGATTGAACTTCCTTGTCTTCTCAAAATGATTGTTTAGTTTCACATGAGTTCTCACTTGGGGGCTAGGGTCTAGAGAGACTATAAGGGTAACACATGATGGAGGGCTTTGTGATGACACTCTTCCTTCATGTATTCTAAAATCCCCACTATGGATTTTTCTTTTTCCTCTAATAGTCCTTGTGTTTCCTTTGTGTGTTTGGAGGTTGGTCATAATAATGTTCCTATCCTTTGATTACTTGTGTGTGGGGATTTGTGTCTATCCCCTTAGTATGGTGGTATGATCCTTAAGGTTCTACATGGTTAGGTGGTTGTGGTCTTCCTCCATCAAGGTTCGATGGAATGTTTATGAGTGTGGAATGGATCCTAATTTTAGTACCTTTATTCATATTTCTTAGTGATCTTCATTTGGATATTGTATCATATCATGTATCATTAATTATTTATATTTGGTATTGTAATTGGATACTCCAAGAGAAGAATGACGCAATCATAAATATGTAATAAATATATTATTGAAAGGATGGTTTAGAGTAATATAGATCGATGTTGATTTCGACTATCAATATGAGATTATATGAACTATCATTGCTTTGATATTTTATGTTATCATTACTATGTTGGAAAATGAATTAGGAACATTTGGAATATGTGTTTAAAATGAACCTAGATATATAATGGTAATGATGTTCATAATGAATGAGATGTATTTCATTATTGTTTTAGTAAGTTAGAAATGTTTTTGTTATGTTGCTAAGTAGCGATGTTAGGGAACCCAAAAAGGACATAACTTACAATTATAGATTCTTTTCTATATATGTTTTCTAATGAAGGTAAATATGATGTCTTATTATAGCTTTAACTTAGTGTTCATAGTGAGTAAATTAAATCGTAATGTTTAGTTTAAGATGTATTTTAACTGTAAAATTTTTTCTATATTGTTACCTTAGTGGATTAGTTGTCATCCTCTTGAGTTCCTTAGTGGGGCATTGTAGACAAAGTCAGACATAAGTCTCAAGATGAAGTGGGAAATGCTCACCATTTTTTCTCCATTCCCAAAACCTTCAAGGCTTCTAATATTTCCATTGTAATATTGCAGTTAGAACATGTACTAGCTTTACCACTGTTTTGGGTGTCCTCTTCATTAGGTAAGGCCACCTGAGTGAAATCTCGTGGTTCTAGTTTAGCATTTTTAGATTGTGCGTAGAATTTCCATTGGTAGAATTATCAAATATTTATTTCCCTTTTGTATCTCCTATTAATATTATGGCAATGAACAACTAAGGGGGGGGGTTGAATTAGTTGTTACCAAAAATTTAAACTTAAAACCCTTGAGCCATAAAAACCTCTAACTTGTGTACCCTTAAATATGATCTTAATAGATAGAGTATGAAACATCCATTCATATACAAATCATAAAAATATTCACACAAGTTGACACTATAATTTTAATGTGGAAACCGTATTAGGGAAAAAACCACAGTGGTGTTGATTACCCACAATAATAAAATACCTTGTTAGAAGTATAACCTTATTTCAATATATGAGGAATGCACATGCATTCAGGCTCACTTCCTAGAGCTCACTGCTCAAATGAAAATCCTCAAGCTACAACCCTGAGGAAGACTTATTGCCTTACAATCTGATCACTACAATGATCCATACAAACTTTTGTGAAATGTGTAAGTGACATCTACCTTATGTCTAGTACAAGTCTAGTGTTGCACAATGGAGATCTTTGTTCAATCTCTTGTTGAAACACTTCTTATTCCCACTGAAATTAGTCACTCTCTTTTCTATCCACCTCTAGCATAAGAATTCATGATCCACACCTTTAATATTTCCTAATTCATCACTTTATACCAAGACCTAGGTCAAGAAAAACCTAATTCACCATTCCTTCAATCAACATACCATATTTCTTGATTCAAATCCATATCTAATCACTAAAACATATCCATCACCTATAACTACCACCTCAAGATCATAATGTTAGAATAAATGGAGGGGGGGGGGGGTGAATCAGTGGCATTAAAATAATTCCAAAAATTAAACCAAAACTTATATCTTAAATATAATATCCTCGAGTTATCTTTCATTCCATCAAGATGTATGCCTTAAATAACTTTAACAAATATAACTCGCTCAGTAAGATATACTATTTATCTTTTCTAGACTTTACTGAATAGAAATAAAAAAACTTAGTGTTAACTGACCAATCCAGTTTCAAAAGTGTGTAAAGAAAAAATCAATGCAATAAACCATATACATATTTGAAAAAATCAATGCAATAAACCATATTTGACACTTTCTTGATTACTAGTGTGCTCAATTTACATTATCCGTCAGTGTTTACTGTCACCCAGTGTTGTAAAGGGTGAAAATTGATTGTATATTTGATTAGGGGTTGTATTTCCTTAACCTTTACATTTAATTGTAATTTATTGATGTGATATTGTAATGTGATTAAGCATATATGGGGAAGGATGATAAGATGTTCCTCTTTTATCCCCAAATGCACAAATGAAAGATCGAAGTTGATTAACCCAAAAGAAGGATCAATGCACAAATGAATCAACCATTTGGAAATGAGAGTAAGGAAGAAGATCTTAAAT
>MU225186.1:942251-954126 GCA_018584345.1 Thuja plicata | reverse complement strand
AATAGGGAGGATGTTCCTCCTACATTGACATAAGGGAGAAGAAGATGGAAGGGAAAGACACATGTCAAGTGTCTCACAAAGACCATGGAGAGGAAAGGGGAAGGACTCATTCCTCATGAGGACTCTTGGTACAAGTGTCCCATGAGTCACCTTGGACTCTTAGAGGTGGCTTGAGAAGCTCCTTAAGAATAGGAATTACCTCTTGACTTGGTGTAGGAGAAGACATGTGGTCATGAGACCAAGTCTTATAAGGCCACATAGCCCTTAAGAATAGGACATGTGTGGGTGAGGATAATGATTAATTATTAATTAATAATAATTAATTATTTTAGCCAAGGTGATGTGTAAGGTGACTAGGTTTATGAGGTGGACTAAGGGACTTAGTCACATTTAGTAATTGTGTATTTAATTAAATCAATTTAAATAGAACTAATTTTAGAAGACCTAGGATAAGAAGCATAGACTATAGTGAATTTATCTAATAAATATAATAATTTATTAAATAAATAGAAGAAATAAAAATTAATTAAATAATAAATATTTAATCAATTCATCAAGTCAAAATTAATTAAATAATAAATATTTAATTAATTGATTAATTAACGAAGCCATTTTTTAGTGTATACATTTTGCCCCTCTTTGAAAAAGTGTGCTTGTCACATTGTTTCAAAGAAAAATCAAGCTTTCTGCCCCAGATGTTTGCCGAGAATGACCCTTGCATGCCCCCTCAAGAGATTGATTGAAAAAATTTTATTTTTATTTTTTATGATTATTTTTTTTTCATTTCTGAAGGGTTCAATCAATCTCATGAAAAGAATCAGAAGAAATTTGGAGTGAAAAATGAGGTGAGACGGAATGATAGTGATAGGTAGGGTCCACAGGATAAGAAAAATGGGTCCACAGGCTATATAAAGGGTCAAAAGGGTCCACATTAAGCTCATTGTGTACACTTGTCATTTGGAGATTGGAGGCTTAGAGAATGAAGCTAAGATGTCGTTCCCACTTCCTGATCACCGTTTCGAGCGAGTCAGACACTTCCAGAGACCACCAGATTCTGGAGAGCCGGTGAGTGGTCTATCCTGATCTATTAATTTGATTCAATTATACTTTCTAGATAGATTTTTAGTATGTTTGTAGGATAGATTGAATCGTAGGTAGGTTAGAAAAACTTTTGTTTTTTCCCCAGAAAATAGATGCGCAGTTGTGGCGCATCAATGCGCAACTTTAATAGATAAACGTGAAGGAGCTGTGCATTTGTTTAGGGGTTCGACGCATATGTTAAATCTACACATTAGTGAATTTAATCTATGCAAATAATCCACTGTGCTGCGCATTCATGAAAAGCTGCGCAAACATTAGAAAATGCTGCACATTCATAGCAAGGTAGGGTGTAACCCAATAAAAAAAGTCAAATTAGGTCAAAATGCCATAGCAATAGGCCGATAAGATCTAGTTCATGTTGGATAGTGATTACCATTGATGTCAAGATAGGCAACATTGTAGCATGGTCTCTAGTAAACCGTCTTGTTTGATAGATAATTGATAGAATTATCGTCTGATACATGTGATAAAAATTTGTTGGAGTGATATATAGATAGGGTAGATAGATTTGTTTGATTGATAGTTGATAGTTTGATTTGATTTGATATTGACAGGAGGATATTACTGATGTACTGATGTCATAAGAGAGATATCCTGTGACTTAGAGTTTGAGGCCAACGCTGTCAGAGACTGATAGAGTCCTAATTGGAGCGACCGGTTTATATCATGTGATTTATACGCTCGAGATTCAGGCAAATCTAGGTATGCTGACGGTCCTAACAGAGAGATGGCACTCGGAGATGAGTACCTTTCATCTACCTACCGACGAGATGACCATGACATTGGAGGATGTTTATCGCATCCTTCGACTACCTATCACAGGGGAGTTAGTACATTATGATAGACATGGCATATTGGCTCAGTGTCGAGAGGTTTTTGGTGATGATGATATAGACGATGTTGAGATCAGTTGGGAGGATATGGTGGCGCTATATGAGCCACTACCTGTCATATTAGCTGGCACAATTGGAGGATACGTTTGCCTAGATTAGATATTTCATAGATTTTTAGTCAGATGGGGCAGGACACTACAGAGGATGATGGATGAGGGGACACGTTTTGCTTGGGGAGTGTGCCTTTTAGCACATTTATATCATGATCTGCATCAGGTGGTTTACCATGGTAGTGCATCATTATCCATAGGGGTTACACTTCTCCATGTGTGGGCATGGGATCATATGGCCATCACACGGTTGACAACACTTAGATTTTGAGGGGATGGACAACCCTATATATTCCTTTATGCATCCGTTCAGTCCCAGCATAAGCTGGGACAATTAGAGTTCTGGAGATACACATTTGACATGATAGATTAAGTGATCTGGAGACCTTACCTAGGATGTGAGGTGTGGGATGACGAGCGTTAGCTCGTATATTATTTTGAGACACGATGGCTGATAGGGAGGACTCCCTTCATCATAGAGAGACAGATGTGTAGCAGGGTACTCTGGCAGTTTGGCCGTATACAGGGGATGCCCCATGGGACCATAGAGTTTGCACAAACTTTTGAGGAGAGATAAGACTGGGGGCCAATGATACCATTTGAGATAGCGAGGCAGGAGTTTCTATTCATGCCATTTTAGGCATGGTCGATGAGATAGGGGGTCGTAGACCCAGGGATGACAACTGAGTTTGAGAGATACATGAGTAATCACCCTTTCCCTAGACTTACAGATCTAGCTGAGAGGCCTCCATAGAGAGATCCAAGAGACAGAGGCTGAGGATGAGGACGAGGCCATGGTGGAGGCAGAGGGGATGATGATGTCGGGGGAGATGATGATGGTGATTCTCCGTAGAGAGGGAGAGGTAGAGGGGGTCCGAGGATGAGAGGTGGAGGTATACGTCCACAGGTTTTGATGCCACCCCCTGATAGACAGAGATGGCCTGGCCTGTTGTATAGAGGGATCCCCTTATACAGGCACAGATACATATACAGGAGGCAGTGCAAGCACTAGATCATCCTATGCATGACATTGGTGATGATGTACAGATGCTTGACGCACAGGATGTATAGGTACAGGCTAATGAGGTACAAGTATAGGCCGATGAAGTACAGGCACAGGTACAGGCTGATGATGTATAGGTATAAGTACAGGCTGAGGATATATAGGCACATGTACAAGCTAAGGATATTGGGGGTGATGATCCCTACTTACATAGAGCAGCAAGAGAGGACGAGGATATCGACGTAGATGCAGTGCTAGCTAGACTAGTAATGCTACAGTTGCAGGCTGACCATGTCCCTTAACTAGAGAGACAGGTGGAGATGTTGGAGGAGGAGGTTACAGAGGCTAGACAAGAGAGGGATACCACCATAGAGTGGTTCGGGGAGGCAGAGACCTTGTTGGATGAGTTGGAGTCTACAGAGACATTAGGGCCACATGCAGATAGTTTGCGGCTTATGATGAGAGCTAGCAGAGAGATCACCTACTGGAGAGAGGCCTATAGACAGGTGGTTCCTCAGGATCAGTGGATTGGTAGCTTTAGAGATAGCTCTATGGGGTCAAGACAGCAGCTCCTCAGAGACAGGGGTCAGTTAGTGCTGGCACTTCATCACATCCACCCAGACCACCACAAGGTTCAGGAGATCCATCAGGATCAGGGTCATTGATTGCAGCACGCAGACAACGACAGACAAAGTCTGGAGGCAGCGGGTCATAGCTTGTTTTGGATATACACTTTTTACTTATGTTATGGCTCTGTTGTATCATATTATTGTATCTTTATTGTAGACTTGATGGACACTTTGGACACATGGTTATATTATGATATATTATCAGACATTTTGGATATATTATTTTTATGGACTCTTGATGATGGACTTTCTATATGATATGATTCTATGATGCTTATTTTATATGGTGCATTGTTTACGATGATTTTTTATATATCTGGATACTAACATATGCAGGATATGATGAATGTTTTTGGATTATGCATTGTACTATATGACTTAGTAATGATCATGTTTTATTTCTATGTGGATGCAAAATTATCATGATTATGTTCATAATGATTAATGTCAGATGGATGCATTGTGACTAATATAAATGGATAATGAATAATGATAATGAACTTAATGGAAGACAAAATAATGATATAAAATGGAATATATAATAATGGTAATAATGTAATGACCTAAATGTAGTGAAATGACATATATGATAAATGCAATGAATTTAAAACATACATGCAAATATAAATGATTATATGCAATGAACTATGATAAATGCTATTATGTGTTTTGTTTATCCAAAATGTCCTCTATTTTAAACAACCATGCATCTGACACAAGAAGAAAAGACAAAAGGGAACAAGGTGACCTAAACAAGATACCCTACAAAAAATCTTATAAAAGGAGCACTTCAAAGAACTATTTTAAAATGCAATGCAAAATGATATGCAAAAATGAGTATCTCCACAACTTTAGTAACCATCTTAAAACTTCATAGATTTTGGAATTTGATTTTCATCATTGAGCTTGTTATGTTGCAAGAAAATACAATCATCATGGTATAATTAAACCAGGATGACCTGAGCATTTCTTGCATGGAGTTTAATATAGAAAACTTGACAAGCATATAGGTATAATTGAACTGAGATGACCTGAGTTTTGTTTGCATAACAGACAAGGAATATCCCCCTCCTTCATCGGGGAACAAATAGTTGGAGTCAAGGTATGTGTGGCACATCATCGTTAATAGAATTTGTGTACCAACATAATTGATAATGTTGATCATGCTTATGGAACAGATGAAGGCTCTTATGCACAGACCCCCCAATTATTTGTTCCCTCGACTTTGTTGGAAAATACCCCACAAACAACAATCAAAGAAAATATCATGTTCCATCACGGCTATCCTAACCAATGACATATTTTAGAGTTGTTAAGCTCATGTCAAAGATATCCCAGAATAACATAGGAAACATGATAACAAATTAAATTCTGATATAAATGCATAAATCTTATAACAAATCATCCTAACATGCCTGTCATGAATATACATTCCTTTGCCAAAAGATAGTGTTGAGTTTGTTTGATTAGTTTGATTGATAATGATGTTGTTGCAAATGTATAGATAAACAATCATATTTCAAAATAGATGTCACAGGTTATGGATCATGATTAGAATAACATCGTATAAGAACCGTTGATTGTGTCTACTTGTCTGGTCAAAAATACTCCGTTCTGTCCTCTTAGAGTCATGACTGTCATAGATCCACTTCCCGAAAGCTAGGTTGAGGACATGCCCCCAGCTAGGTGATTGACTAACTTATTATGGGTGAAGAAAGACACACTGGACTAGGGTGAAGACCAAGACAGTATACCAAGCTATGATGGAGTTTTATTGGGGATTTATACAAATGGGTAGGAATCACGGATTGGCCATTTTATTATGATATGTACAAGGCAAAAAGTGACTATGAGAGCCATGTTATTATGGTTATATATAGATGGGACAAGATGCTAGAAGATTCCTAATAGAAGGAAGATCTAGCTTGTCACAAATGGTGCCTATTTCCAGGTTTTCTCCACATGCTTTTATTGCAATTTTCTCTTGATTTTTTTTTTTGATTTTTTTTTATCATATCCCTTACACTGGGATCTTATGCATAAAAATTCTTCAGGTGCATGTTGTTAAGAGGCTCATCCAAGGGATTTCCCTTAGATGTTGACAACTGATAGGCTCTAGAACCATAGGTTGCTGTAATCACAAAAGGACCCAACCAATTAGGCTTAAACTTGCCCTTCTTCTCACGATGATGCTGATTTTTGGGATTCTCTTGAAGGACTAGATCACCCACCTGAAAGTCTCTGGGTTTCACTTTACTGTTATATTGACGAGACATCCTTTGTTGATATAATTTTAAGTGATCAAAGGCTCATTGACGACGCTCATCCAACAATTCCAATTCAGTTAGCCATGCAACTCTATACTCTTCATCTGGAATCAAATCTTTCAGGGACACGCGAAGAGAAGGTAACTCGACCTCAAGGGGCAGGACAAATTTAGATCTGTAAACAAGGGAATATGGCGTGGCACCAGTTGGAGTATAGATGGAAGTACAATAGGCCCATAGGGCAGGGTTCAACTGGACATGCCAATCATGACCAACGTCATTGACAGTCTTTTGAAGGATTTTGACAATAGTTTTATTAGACGCCTCAGCTTGGCCATTACCCTGAGGGTAATAGATAGTGGAATAATGGTCGGTGATATGGAATTTGGCACATAATTCATCAATATCTTGATTTTGAAACTATTTTCCATGATCTATAATGAGGTGCATAGGGATGCCATATCGGCAAATGATATAGTTAAGGATAAACATAGAAACTTGTTTACCTGTGGCAGTGATCAAGGGAACAACTTCAATCCATTTGGTAAAATACTCAGTGGTGGTTATAATGTACTTATGGCCATTGGAAGATAGAGGGTGAATTGTGTCCACAAGGTTGAGTCCCCACTGACTAAATGGAGATGTAGTTGTAATAGGATGTAGTTGCTGTGCCGGTGCATGAATAAGATTCCCATGAATTTGACACTTCTTGCATTTCTGAGCAAAGTGAAAAGAAATAGTTTTCCATAGTAGGCCAATAGTAACCCATACGCATGAGCTTCTTAGCCAAGGAAGGACCACTCGAATGTGTTCCACATATACCCTCATGTACATCTTGTAAGGCATTTTTAGCTTCAACATGTTCAAGACATCGTAAGAGAGTACCGTCAAGACCTCACCGATACAGGGTGTCAGATATTAGGAGATAGTGGGAGGTTTGGCGGAGAAAGGTTCACTTTTGATTTCTAGATAGGTCGGGGGGAAGGACATTATCTTTCAGATCAGAATATATTTTTCCATAGGTAGGGGAATCTTGTCCGATAATATGACATATAATCCATGTATCAGGATCATCATACGTAGGATAAATCAAGGATTCCACTAAGAAATCAAAATGGGCTTTTGTATCCTCTGCATTAAATAAAGAAGCAATTGTTGCCATAGTGTCCGCAGCCTTATTTTCCTACCTTGGAATCTTCTCAAAGGTGATGATTGAAAAATATTTCTTAAAGTCATCTACCATGTGTTTATATGGTAACAACTTGTCATCCTTAGTCTGATATTCATCATTAACTTGATTGATTATTAACTAGGAGTCTCCGTAGACATTCAATTCAGTCACATTCCATTGTAGGGCCATTTTCAACCCGATCATCAGTGATTCATACTTAGCTACTTTATTTGTACAAGGAAAAAGCAATTTGTAGGACTTTGGTATGGTATATTCTTGTGGTGTAACAAATAAAACCCCAACTCCTAAACCATGTTGAGTATAGGATCCATCAAAATATAGCCTCCAGGTTTGTGTAGATACTATTAAGATGTGTGCATCTAGAAACTCTGTTTGTATAGGATAATCATCCGTTAATGGTGCCTTAGCCAATTGATAAGCAATTACTTTCCCTTTAATAGCCTTCCTTTCCACATATTCGATATCAAATTCACTAAGCAACATGAACCACTTAGCCAACCTTCCTGTTAATGCAGTCTTGCTCAAAAGACACTTCAAAGGATCAATCTTTGCAATGAGCTTGATAGAATGAGATAACATGTAATGTTTCCATTTTTGTGAAGCAAAGACCACTGCTAGACATGCATGCTCAATCAGTGAATAATTGAGTTCATATCCAACAAGGGTGTGACTGATATAATAGATAGCCTTCTCTTTTCCCTCTTGAACTTGTTGGGCCAACAGGGCACTGAGTGAAACTTCTATAGCTAAAATATAAAGCAAGAGTGGCTTTCCCAAAATTGGTGACATAAGAGTGGGAGGAGTGGCTAAGTATTGCTTGATCTTAGTAAAAGTTGCTTCACACTTATCATCCCATTTGAATAAGATGTTTTTATGTAATAGATGTTGAAAAGGATGACTTTTGTCGGCTAATTGAGAGACAAATATTCTGATTGACTAAAGGCGCCCTTGTAGAGATCTCAATTGACTGATATTTTTTGGTGAAGCCATTTCCATGATTGCCTTGACCTTTTCTGGATCTACCTCTATTCCTTTAGCTGAAATAATATATCCTAACAGTTTTCCCGATGTAACCCCAAATACACACTTCTTGGGATTTAATCTTATTTGATACTTTTCCATTCAGGTGAATATCCTATCCAACACTCTTAGATGACCTTCTTTGTTCTTGGATTTGGCTAAGATATCGTCAACATAATCTTCCATTATGGTATGCATCATGTCATGAAAGATTGTGGTCATAGCTCTTTGGTAAGTAGCATCAGCATTTTTAAGCCCAAAAGGCATCACATTCCAGCAGTATGTGCGCCAAGGACATGTAAAAGTAGTCTTTTCCTGATCTTCTGGTGCAATCTTAATCTGGTTATAACTGGAAAACCCATCCATTAAGGATAACATCTCATGCCCAACTGTTAAATCAACTATAATATCAATATTAGGTAAAGGAAAATCATCTTTAGGACAAGCTTTGTTAAGATCCTGAAAATCTATGCAAATCTTGATGGACTTATCTGTCTTGGATACTGGTACAATATTGGAGATCCAATCAACATAATCAATAGCTCGAATAAAACCCACATCCAACAATTTTTTTAATTCTGCTTTGACCGTGAGTGCAATGTGAGGATGCATTTTCCTGAGTTTCTGCTTTATAGGGTTGAACCCAGGTGTAATGGATAAATGATGCATAATAATATGTGGATCTAACCTAGGCATATCAACATAAGACCAAGCAAAATTGATCTGTCTCTTTTTGAAAAATTGTGAAAAGGCATCTTTTTCTGTCTCTGTTAAGGATGCATCTATCTAAAAAATGCGTGGTGACTCCTCTGTGCCAATGTTAAGAGGCAATGTTGGTTCAATAAGTATAGCAGACTGCTCTCGATACATATAGTTGGGGAGAGTGTCAATCCTTCCATATTTAGGTGCCTTAGAGAGGTTTTCACCCTTAGATACATCTTTTGTTTTTCCTTTTTTATAATCTAACACTACCACTGAGTGGTTTTCACTGTTAGATTGATTTATTATTTTCATATTTTTACGACTGAAAGGATTGGCACCCTCTCCAAAGTAATCCATGTCATTGAGTTCTATGGGGAATCCTAATTTATGATCTCCTGATGGTAGATGATCTCTGATTCTGAGATAGTCGATAATAGCATCATCATTATGGAAAACATCAAGTTCAGGGTAATTTGGAGAATCCCAGGTGATAAGTTCAGTGTGGACAAGTGGTATTGGATCATTTGGTTTGGTCTCAAAGGATGAAATGGTATGGATAGAAAAGTTTTGAAAGTTTATGATTGTATCGACAAGGTCTATTTCCATACTCTCATCTGAATCATCTATCTCAGGATAACTCTCACTTTCCTCACAATCGCCAAGAGTAATATCAGGTGGATTGAGTCCTAGTGGTTCCATCCTTGGACTCATATGCTCATGGCAATTGTTACCATCGGCATGAACATCATCAACTTCCATATCTTCAGTATAATTAGAGAATGAATCCCATTCATAAGTATGAGAATCATCATCATCACCATTATTATTTCTAAGTCGATCAATGATACCTTGCGCTACTTTTTGCTTTGCTAGGTTTACATACATACCATTTTTCTGGAATGCAGGAGCCATAGGAGTTTTTTAAAGAGGTTCAAACTTCTCTTTTCCTTTAGGTTCCTTTGGTCCTTCTCCCTTGTATCTGAGCCTAGTGGTGTCTCTTTGATAATTCAGATTTTTCATAATTGGTTTTATGACACCTTCCCTTTGCAATCCTATAGGTCCACTTCCTTGATATCCCATCTTTTGTAACAAAGTGTATCCCATGCCATATATATTTGGTGATATAGGTTCATGTTTTTCATTCTCTAGATCTTTATGATGATGTAACAAATAATTAGCATTATGCTCAGCAGCTTCTTTTGATATGGTGCCCCCACTCACAAATGTGCCATAAACAAGTGTAGAAGGGCCTTCAGATTGTTGTTTAGTGATCAAGGATTTTCCATATGATTTAGGAGATAAGGGTAACTCTATGATACACAAAGTTTGGCCCAAAGTGTATTCTCCCATACTTTGTTCTTTTATATCTACCTTGATTTCATGGGAGTTGGAAGTTGATGCTTCGTTACTGAGATCAATGGGTGTTGGTGGAGTAGATGCAATCTGATTGTAAGGCACCAAAGATTCAGTTGTTGGTTTTATGGTATTGAAATATTGAAAAGGATTTGGATCTCCTTTGATGGTAACCTCTTGACCATTATATGGAAACTTCAAGCATTGATGATACATTGATGACACAACTCACATGGAATGAATCCATGGTCGCCCTAAGAGAATGTTATACGCCAAATCCATATCCAAGAATTGACAAAGCACGTCTTTAACCATAGGACCAACTCTGATAGGAAGTACAACCGATCCCTTGGATGACCTTTCCTCCTCATCATAAGCTTTGATGGTGATTTTCTTTGTTGGATCAACAACATTTTCAGAAAATCCCAAGTCACAGACTAGCTTTAGAGTCCATATATTCAAACTGGTTCCTCCATCTATTAGCACTCTTTTAATCTTATGGTTTTGCACAATGCCTTCTATATGGAGTGGAGCGTTGTGCGATTGGTTGATGGCTAGATCATCATCTTCAGTGAAGGAAAGATAATGAGGGGTTGTCAAATGCCCCACCATAGCTTGGAATTGATCTTGATCTAGATTTGTTGGAACATTAGTTTTGATTAGAGCTTTCTCAAGGATTTCTTTATGGGAAGGTGACAGATGTAAAAGTGCTAATATGGATATCTGGGCTGGTGTTTGCTTCAGTTGCTCCAAAAGGCTATATTGGTTGGAAACATTTGACATAGAATTTGGAACATAAAAAACCTTGGTTTGGGTGGTGTTAGGTTTAGATAGAACCCCTTGAAGAGTAACCTTGGACTGAGCTTGAGTTGTGACATTGGCCGACTGACTCTTTTCTTTGATGGAAATCACATTGACATAGGATTGGCATTCAGAAATGTGATTTATGTAGCTAAAGGAGGTGGAATTGTAGTTTGCATGGTTATCACCTTGAGCATCAGACAAATTCCCTTTCTCATGTTTTGGAAGTGGATCTTTGAAGGCAATATGTGACTCGTTAGAGGTGTGTCCATCAACATTGATTTCTTTACTGTCAATCAAATCTTGGATAGCATGCTTGAGTCTTTGACAACTATTGGTTTTATGACCTTTGCCTCGATGAAATTCATAGTAATCATTGTCATTCCACCAAGAAGGTTTCACCCGAGGTTTGAAATCTCTAGTCTTAGGAAGCACAATGAGTTTCTTCATGATTAACTTCCGTAGTGCTAATTCCAAAGATTCCCCTAAAGGAGTAAAATTTCTCCTATGTGATAGGAAGGGTGATTTTGAGGCACTGTTATTGGTATTTTGGGTAGCACCTGTATTGCTTTGAGTAGGTGGTGCGGGATTGGTTTTTCTTGCAAGATTCAAGATGGGTTGTATGGATTTGACATGACGATTATCAACAATCCCATCATTGACCATGTTCTTGTTCTTGTTCCAATATTTGGATTTATCATTATTGTTGTTGTTGTTGTTGGAATTTGAACTTGATCCGGCATTATCTTTGGAGTAGAGCTTAATTTCCCCCTTTCGAACCATAGCCTCTTCAATTTTCACACCATTTTCAATGAGCTTGTTGAAATTTGGAGGGCATTGTAACTGTAACCTATAGCTCATCTC
>MU225186.1:922126-934564 GCA_018584345.1 Thuja plicata | reverse complement strand
GGGGTGTGAATCAGTGGCCTCAAAAATTTATCCTTCAAACTTAACCACCAATCAATAAACCTCAGATTATTATGTCCCTACAAGATGCATGCCATGAAATACTAATAATGATTAATTGTCTGTCAGTTTGCTTTGTCAATCCTTATTCTTTCTTGATTACCGATAAGCAGTATAACTATTTACCGAAACTTAGTAAATAAGTAGAGTATACTGATCAATCCAGAGTTAGATATGTAAGATGCAAGACAATAAAAAAATGAAACATACACACATAACACATGAATTTTTAACGTGGAAACCCTGTTAAGGGAAAAACCACTAGGACCGGTACCCCAAATTTTTACTCTTCTAAAGTGAGCCCTGTTAGGAGCCAACCTTGTTAAAGGTTACAAACACACTGTTAAGTGTGACCTTGTTAGACGATTTTAAACATAGAGGTTGTCACTTAGTATCGGGAATTTATTGCTACCATCCTTGAATCAACCTCCTTATACTGTCAATAGGTATCGGGAAAGTCCAATGCTACTTTCATGAATCAACCTTTTTGGCACTCCTTGAGATGTACCTCAATATATAGAAGACTGTTAAGTCCCGCTCGGTTAAGAGACTTGATGCTTCAATGGTTAAACTGAAACACTATGACCTATTCATATTGCAAATTTGAATTGCAGATTTTTAGATCTATTTAAGTACATTACCTCTCTGACCAATGTATCAATTCAATCCTTTGTACTCAACACTTTTTGCTCTGTTATGTTGTGCTCACTGTTCATCGGTGTCTGCAGAATTCCTTAGCTCTTCATTCAACTTGTTTGATTAGGACTGTATGAAGTTGTTCTTCATCAGTTTCTCTTCAGCATCCTTTTTTTATTCACTCCCCTTAATCCCATTCGTAAATGAATTAATCTTTTCTCTTTTATAGACATGATATTCACTGTTTCTTGATTCTTGATTCTTGGCGTGAAAAACAATCCAGCCAATAAGATTTAAATCATAACTCCTAATTTGTCTCATAGATATCTTCTTGCCAACTATACAATTCATCTTTAAATCACTCAGCTCTGGTCAAATAAAACAAAGTAGACAAATAGTTAAGTCTATTTTTAGCTCTGCCAGCTAGATATTTTGTCATTTTCTAAACTCTCTGTTCTATCGGTCAACACTTCAGTTAGTCATCAGTGACAACTGACTGATCTATTGGTGAGACTCTAGTTAGCTTTGTGATCTCCATCCATCAGGCATCATTGGAATTTTACTCATTGGGCAACACTGTCTTTAGTCGTCAGGCAACCTTCTGACTTTTCTTGTTGGGCATTCTGTAGTTTACTTCATCAGGAAACACTATGCTACTGATTGTCGGGTATCAATGTGACTGTTCTTCTGTGCTCTATCTGTCGGTGTTGTTTGTCACTTAGTGAATACTTTGACTTTTATGCATTTCTAAAAGCATAACTTTGGTTCTCTAAAGTCTTTGGCATTATGTACATGACCGTATAGATGATATCAAGTTGACATCAATGACAATACAATATATTAATTGATTTAATGCCTTGCATTATCTTCAACTTAACATTATCAAACATTCAATTAGTTAAATGTCATTAGTAACAAGACTTCTTTCCTTTGTCCTTGTAATCTCAGTTATCTCTTCTATCATAATGTCAGTTGCTCCTGTAGTCTCATACACCACTTCTGTCATACTTCTTTTCATAAGATCTGTCATTGTTTCTTTCATCCTTTCTCTTGTTAGGGAAACTAGCAACAAAATGTGGATAATTTATTTGCAACTAAAACAAACCAATGGTAATTTACCTTTATATCTTCCTTTACCTCTATGTAATCTTCTAGCCATTAGTTCTTCAAGTTTATCAAGTTCTTGTTCTTCACTGTCACTATCACTATCATTTCTCATAGTGTATTTGTGACTAGATTTGCTTATTTTCAGAGAAGATTTGAATGTAGACTCAATAGTTGGTAAGACACTATTATCATAGTTTTTCATCTCAAATTAAATAATTCTTCCAATCAAACTATCAAGAGTAACATTGTTATTTGCTACTGCTCTCATTTCTTGAGTTACAGATACTCTAATAGCATAAACAAGTAGTAAGGTTCTCAGAATTTTACTTACAAATATTTCTTCCTCAAGTACTCCTCCTACTCCATGGATAGCATTAACAACTTCTTTGATTATGCTACTGTACTGAGTGATCTTCTCTCCTTCTTTCATTCTTATGTCACCAAACTTTCCTCTTAGGCTTTCAGCTTTAGCTCTTGACACATTGGTGTCTCCTCCATGTATTAGCTTGATTTTATCCCACATTTTATTTGCAGAGGTGCATGATTTCACATCTTCAAATTCAACATCAGATAGTGAAGAAGCAAGTTCTATCATCATAGAATTGTGTTCATGTTTCTCTCTTAATTGATCAACAGTTAGAGGTCCAATAGGTGCAACTTATTCAGTATCCAAGTGTTGTGTGACATCATTTACAATACCTAGTAGATGAAGTACTATCCTATTTTTTCATGATGCAAAGTTGTTCTTGTTCAACTTAGGCACATCTCTTTTACTCATCTTGTGATCTTTAGCTTAATTCTTTAAATTATCTTCCAAGAACCAAAGCTTTGATACCAATTGTTAGAATAACTGAGAGTGGGCGGGGGGTGGGGGGGGTGAATCAGTGGCCTTAAAATAATTCCAAAAAATCAACCAAAACTTATATATTAAATATAATATCCTCTAGTTATATTTCAATCCATCAAGATGTACACCTTAAATAACTTTTACAAATATAACTTGCTCAGTAAGATATATTATTTATCCTTTCTAGACTTTAGCAAATAGCAGTAAATAAACTTAGTGTTAACCGACCAATCCAGTTTCAATAGTGTGTAAAGAAAAATATCAATGCAATAAACCATATACACATTTGACACATATATTTTAATGTGGAAACCCAATTAAGGGAAAAAACACCTGGGATTGGTAACCCAAAAAATTTCACTCTTCTGAAGTGAGCTCAGTGAAGAGCCAACCCTATTAAAGGTTACAAACACACTGTTAAGTGCGATCTTGTTAGAAGATTTAAAACTAATAGTTTGTCTTTTGACCTAGCACTCACTATGCTATCAATAAGAAAACCTTTTAATACTCTTGAGTATCTCAATACATTAAGGACTGTTAAATCCCACTCGGTTAAGAGATTTTATGAATCAATCGTTAAACTAATACAATAAATGTTCTATTCAATAATACAAATTTAACTTGCAGATATTCAGATATATTGTTAGTCCAATAATACCTCTCTGATCAATGTTCACTTTAGTTCCTTTGCTTTCATTATTTCTTCTTTCTCCTCGGTGAATGCTCTAACCTCTGTTGCTCGGTGTCTGCAAAATTTCTTGGCTCTGTCCTTCCGCCTGTATGACCAGATCTACATGAAGAATTCTATCTTCACCAGAATATATTCAACATTCCTCTCTTTTTATAATGAATTCCTTGTCTATTTATATAGACATGATTAGCCTCTCAATCTCCTTATTTTTTTCGTAGATCACTTCTTGATCTGTAAAACTCGCCATTCTTTGCTTTATCCCATAAAGATTTGCTTTAGTTTTATTCTATAGATCTCTCCTTGATAACTATGCTTTAAATATCTTCCATGATTTAGTTTAACTGATCATTAAGAATAAAGCAATCAGTCAGTCAATCTCTAAATATATCTCTTTCCAGCTAAGTAGTTTTGTCGTTCTTGAACTTCAGTTTTGATCGGTCATCAACTCCAGTTAGCTTGGTCATTTACTTCAATTATGATCGGTAGAAACTTCATTTATGCTCGATACTTGGTATACACTATGAGCTTCTTGGTAACACTTGCTCAGTAACTCTTGCTCGATTACTATTGTGCTCAGTTTACACTGTCCATCGATGTTTACTGTCACTCGGTGTATACATACTGTTGACCGGGTCCGTCGACAGTCATAAGTTGTCACTGGGATCTGAAGATACCGGCCAACTCCGCCTGAAAATTTTGTCTAGGAGAATAAATTCCCTGGGCCTTCAAGCACCTGGGTGTTGGGTCATTACGGTGCGGGGCTCAGTTGGGAGAAGTGACTGTTTTCGAGGGGGATAGCTGGTTTCTTCAACTCAAAACTTCTGGAGATTCAATGTAGTAAGGTTTCCCCTAACATTCTATACTTAGAAAATAAAATGAAAAAGATCCTGCAGGGTTAGAAGTATTTCATCTAACTATAGTCATGCTGAAATGTCTGGAACATCGATAATACTCTGATAGACTACACTAAATACTGAAGAAATACATAACCATCAGTTAGCATTATATCAGTAGCGGGAATAAAGAGGTCGTTAATCTACTTTAACATATCTGAGTAGGAGACATAAAGAATATTAAAACATGAAATACCATTAACTCAGAAGTAGGAATGCCAACAACATCATTGCCAAAAATTCTTCCTTCTTTATTAATATTCCTTCCAGCAAGCACTGGTGCGTGATACAATGGTGGCTCCAGGGGAGCATCTAACTATTGAGAACAGAACAATGGAGCATTGAGCTCTACAACTTGGAAAAGAGAAATCACTTCGCTATTGCTATGGACAACAAAATCATCAATTTTTCTGACCCTTGGAAATGGGCCGGTCTGCTTATTCATACAATTCTTTTCTAACCCTAACCCTATTTACATCATGCTCTAATAAAATACAATATCCAGGGGCCGGTACTACCTGTGCCACCCTATAAAAGACCTGGAGATGGAATAGGTCTGCCATGTCATAAGAATAAGATAAGAATATACATCAGAAGAATCAGTCTCAAGAAGAGAGCCAGAAAGGAGAAAGAAGAGAGTAGGTCCCCCGGAAACTGAGGCTACATGCCTCATAAATGGGAAATGCGGTGCCCTGTCTCCAATGTGCTAGGTGTACCATTGAGCGGCGCCTTGAGAAGACCACCCTGTCAGAAAACCAACCGCTGAGCTGACGCCCCCTTGATGTGGCCAACTACCTTCTGACAGTCTTTATTAACCGCTTCTGAAAGTGACCGGTCGGCCTTGGGGATCGGGACACAGATCACTTTAAAGAATACAAAATTTTAGATCCAGGGACTTACATCCCCAAAAGAATAAAGAATACTCAATGTGAGCTTTCCCCGCCCTCCGAAAAAAGGCTCAAGGTTGTTTATTGTCGTTGAAGGCCTGGAGGAGGCGGGAAATGTCATCTTCATCTACATCTTTTAGGCTGGCCCTCCGGTGCTTGGCCACTTCAACTTGTTCCCCTAGGTCTGGAACATTTTCTTTGAACTCATCTTCCATCCTCACAGCGTCATGACCCTTAAGTATCAGGCTGGTTAATTTTGCCATCTGGGCCCTATCTATCCCCTCTGGGGATTGGTACCGGGATTTTATTATCTCATCAAAACTCCCCAAAACTGAATCTTTGGGGGTATATGTATCTGTACTAAGGGGATCAACCTCGGAAGCCTTTATTACAAAGGACTTGTATAAATTAGAAGAATATTTCACAGTTTTTACCTTTTCTTGTAAGGACCCTACCAGTTGCTTGGTTACCTCCAATGTGAGGTCAAGTCTGGAGTGCTGGGTTCTTACAAAATCAAATGATTCCTCACCCAGAATTATGGATTTAGAAACTATATCTTCTCCCAAGGTGAGGAGCTCTTCGAGTTCCACCTTCCATGCTTGGTAATTTTTGGTGTCACTCTGCCATTACTCAATAAGCGCTTCCGCCTGATGAATGACTTGTTAGGCTATATATAGATCAGGGAGAGTGGACACCAGGAAATGCTGGGTGTTTCCTATCTGCAGGGAGACCCATTCATCCACTGCTTGGGCCTTCTTTTTCATTACTCGCAGGGAGTCTATGTCACTCTGCGGTAACTCTCCTGATGTGGAGGTCTCTAGAGTAGCAACATTGAGGGGTCAGGCCAGCTCAGTAAGCAACCCCATAAGGTTTGCATTCTTTTCTTTCTCAGCCTTGAGCCTCTGGACCTCCTTTTCATATCGGGCTTCCACTGCCCTCGCTGCCTCTTTTAGCAAGTCTACCTCACCTTGCTTTCCCCTTTTGCCTAGGGATACCTCTGCAACACTGTAATCTGCGGGGCTCATGGTTGCTTCATCAGCGTCTGGGGGAGGAGTTGCCACAATGGCAACTATTTCTCCGCCCGGCCCAGTTCAAAGAGTGTGAACTGTCTGGGCTTTCTTTTCCTTTGGTGGGGCCTAAGCTTGGACTATCATTTTGGCCAGGGAGAGAGGAATCATCAAAGCAGACTGAGCTTTTCTCTTCCCGCTTTCTACCAGCCACTGTGGTGGGAGAGGTTGCCTTCCTACCAGAATTTGTTCTCCTGATTCTTTCCCAGTGTCTGGTGGCTATTTCTCCTTTTCAACATGGGTCTCATCCATCCCTCTCCCTGCCTCAACTTCTTCCGCAGCAATATTCTTTTCAATCTCCATCTCCTCAGCCTGGTCCTATATGTCCATCATTGGGTCCGGACCTTGGTAGGCTTCCTTGGGGATTTCTCCTTCTAGCTGCTCCTCTTGCTGCTGCTCTTCTTGTTGTCCTTCTTCTTCTGCCAGGGCTTCTTCTTTTGTCAGCAGTAGGGGAGGTGTCGGGCCAAGATTCAGAGTTTGGGCCGCTGTGATCACCTGCCCGAAGAGCGCTCCCGGGAGTGTGCCTTGGAACGTGGTAGCTGGGTTTATGGTTGTTCTCAGAGGTATGGTTCCCCCAGCTGATGCCATTTGTTCACTTAGTTTTTGTTGGTCCACTCCCAGACCTTGTATCATCTGAGCCCCAGAGATAATCTCCGGCCTTGGCTCCTCTTCTACCTGCTGCTCTTCTTCTGCAGCTTCTTGTTCTGTCTCTGGGATTTCTGCCCCTCCTTGTGTATCGTCCCCATGTACGTTCCCAAACTCATCGGCCGCAAACACATCAAATTATTCTTTAGGAGGGAGATTGGCTGGGACCTCTACATGCTCTATTTCTTTCTCCTGCTCCAGGGAATTGGAAGAGAGAATCTCCACTTCTCGAGGGAGGGATGCCTCCGGCGTTGGTTCTGCCTTGGGCTATTTGATGTGCTTCCTCTTCCTATGGGTAACCAGAGGAGGTCCCACATCTCTTATTGCTGCTACTTCCAGCGGATCCACCCCCGTTGCCTTGACCATTAAGGCTACCAATGATGAGGAGGAAGGAGGATGAAGTGGCCCGGTCATTAGTGGTGGGGTGGCCAGCTTTGTTATTAACTGCTCCCTCATTTGTTGGGAGGCTACCACCGATTGTTTTATTTGCTTGGTGATAGGGACTTCTTGCACGGAAGGGGTTGTAGCTATTCTTTTTCCTTTGTCTGCACCCTACGAAGAAGTCCCGGCCCCCGGGGTCAATCTTGGTACCGGTGGAGTTATCTTTGGCACCGGTTGGGCTTTCTGGCGAGTACTCCTGGGGCACACCTTCTTGAAGTAGGTGTGGCTTCACTCTACTACTTCCCGGGTGAAGTCTTCAATCATGGGCTCCTCCTGGGTGGTCCAATTTACCGGTGGGAGGGCCCTTTTGTCGATCCCCTTCTCCTTGTACTAGGGATCTTCAGTGGGGGCGGCGTCTAAGAAGTCTGTTGGGAACTTCCAGAGCTTCAACTTCTGCATCATTCTGGCTATCATTCTGATATAGTGCCTGCTCCACACCTCCACATCATCTTGGTAATCTGACTAGAAGTCCTCCATATGTATACGATGGGGCTCTGAAGCCTGGGGCATTGCCGCTGTAATCTTGCCATGCGGATCAAAATTTTTCTGTGCTAGATAAAACTCTTGCAAGTTGTAACTTTTTATCTCATTATCTGCCTCCTTTGCGGCGGTCAGACTGCAAGTGTAGTTCCCACAGGTAATTGGGAACGGGACATTGGGGACCTTCTTGAGGGAAAAGAAGGCATGCAACTCCATTATTTGTCTGCAATATTCCAGCAACACGATCTTGTCCCCATAATGCTTGGGAAACAAGTAGGGTTTCCCAGAGAAGTCGGTGACCCTAATGTATGTATGCTGCTAGAACTAAATGTAATAATGTCCGTAACTATGCACTAACTTCATCGCCTTGGTAGACAGGTGGTATCCGGCATCCTGGGTGGGTGTGAGCAGATGGTAGTAAATGAACATGTCATTTACTCAACAAAAATTGGGGAAGCTAGCCTCCCATTGAATTTGTGAGAAATGGTCCCATGGTGCCTTTTGTCCTGGGCCAATCTCGAGCACACCGTCTGTAAGTAGGCCATTGGAATGGGGTCTCTTCTGCACCAGGGCCTAGAAAATATAAGAAGACATAAAGAATTTCTTCTTCTGGTTCAACTACTGGAACTGGGAGTCGACATGGTTGGAGATTATTGTCGCCCAGTTGAAGAATTCTCCCTTGGTGGAGATGTCGAGGAGGAAATAGTACATCCATTTGGAAAAATCCTGGGCGGATGGTCGCCCAAAGACCCGGGCTAATGCTATCATTTCCATTTGGATGCTCTCCTTGATTTCAGAGTGGGGAATTTCTATCTTCATCCTCTTCAGGTCCCTCTTCGGGGCCTTGACCCAGTGTGTATTCATGTATACCCTGGCAGCATCCTCCAGTTGTGTGAACTGGGTCAAGGCATCGGTCCTTGTAACCACCATAGCCTTGTCAAGTTGTGGGATACCCAGGCTTGCCTGGAATGTGATTGGGTCAAGGGACACTAGTGGAGTGGGGTATCCTGTGGGTTCTGCAGCTGCGAGCATGACGGCCCAGACAGAGGAGTTGTAGTTGGCTGCTAGTGTTAGAATAAGCTCTGAAGATTTCACGGAGCACGGGAAACAAGCTGCCTGGAGAATTCTGGAGCCTCCAACGTTGATGTCTAGTTGGTCTCCATCCTGTCGCTGGATGTGCATTACCTTCACCAATGCCTGCATTTCTGCCCAAGTTCTGAAATTAGTGTCGGTCATTAGTTTTACCTTGGACTCAATCTTTGAGCCCACAATGGCATTATCCTATACAAACTTCATGGTGAGGGGAAGCTTTTCTAGGGCCCTCTCCATCTTGGATTTTACGACTGCCCTGGTCTCTATTGCGGTTGGTAGTTTCAGGCTTCCGGGCGGAGATGACGCAGATGCCTCAGACATGTTTAGAAGATGAACTCTGGGAACCTGCAAGGCAAAGCGACCGTCAGAACATGTTTATCAAAATAATCATTCTGGGGTCCAGAGATCTTACCACCGTGGTGTTTTCTTTCCTGAAAAGTTAGTATCATGCAAAGGTAACCGAAAAAGCAAAATATATTGTAAACTTAAAACCTCCATTACATATCTGGGTCTGGGGAATTTTATCACACTTGGCAAGGACACCAGATGGATGGTGGCAAGAGATCCGAGGCCCGGAGAAATGACTGTTAGCAAGGATGTATGAAAAGGCAAGTTGTCGAACCCATGTGGGTGCCACGTGTGTTAGCATTAAATGGATGTGATGGCGATGACGGCGGAGCCAATTGTCCGAACGCGCGAAAAGGGAAAGCCACTTGGCTGGAATTGATTGCATGCATGGGACTTAAATGAGGTTCTGATAGACTTCATGGAGGAGAGAGAAAATTGCCTGTTTGAAACCAGCTGAGAGCCAAGTTTCAAACAGGTGGTTTTCTGCCCTGAAGCAAGTTCGAAGGTGGAAAACTAGAAACAGAGGTGACTCGACCAGCTTGTCAAGCCACCTAGAAGGATATACACAGAGCCGAAGGATATATACATAGAAATGAGGGGATATACTGAGACTATATTACATCTATATACATATATACATGAATATACAATGCAGGATGACGCCCGCAGGAAAACTAGACAAGGCAGAAACGTACATATATACAATTATTTACACTTTTACACTATTTACACTATTTATAGAAAAAACTCCTGCATAGAGGGTGGACAACCCTCTGGCAGAGCCGACCCACCAACGAGAGGCAAAACTAGAAACAAAGAACTAGACAAAGCGGGAAACAAAACAAAGCAAGACAAGCCCAAAACCAGACAAAACCAAAGAAAAGCCAGAGAGTGGAAGCAAAAACAGAGAGGAGGGAAAGTGGAAACACCAACCTAAGAACGCAAAGGATGGAGGAAAGGGAGGATTACCACAGGATCTTTGCAACAGCTCAAGTTGTCAATCGGTCAGGATCACCACCACGAAGCACTTGCACCTTCCTGAGAATGACTGAAAATTGTTAAGCGTTGATTAGCACAAACTCCCTGCAAATGCTCTGTTAATCACTTTAAAATCGCTCTTTAATTTCTCTCTAAGTGCTCAAAGGTTTTAATCGTGGTAAATGTGAAAGTGACAGATAAGTCCTATTTATACCCACGGTAAAAGGTAATCCTCCTTCTTCCGGCAATCTTGGGCCAGGCAAAACTTCCAGACTCTGGGCCCGAGGATTCCTCATGATGATAATCTTAAGAACATCATGGCGAAGAATCCCGGAGTTTAAAATCTGATTCTCACTGAAAGGCAACCTCCGGGACCGGAGTCCCAGAGACAAAAACCAAACAAAACAACACACAGGGGAAGAAAACCCCAGAGAAAGAAAACAAAAGGGAAGGAAAGACAAGGCAAAGCCGCAAGCAAAAGCAAACGAAACCAAAAAAAAGGGGGACCCAACATTTTGCACACAAAATGTAGGGACGGGGATGCAGGGCATAACACATACTTTTTATGATTTTACCGATAACATAAACTTTGTCTCTTAAGCTCTTTAATATTATGACCGATATGTGTTTGAATAATCAAACCATATCAAGTTGACATCAATGAAAATCTAATACATTAACTGATTTAATCTCTTGAATTTACTTTTTCAGCTTGGTGATCATTAACTTATCATCTTCAATCATTCAATCAATTATAGTTCATCACATAAATCTCCCAAATTTCATGGTTTAGCACTTGCACAACATGATTTACCAACTAAGCTAGCCAAGGAGATGAACAATAATAAAAATATTACCATTGACCAAAAAAGACACCAGTATGATCCTTTGGATCCATGTGTATTTCCAAATCATCAAGCACATGCTTCAAGAATATCCTATAGCATCATGAAAAAAAATCAACCATTCAAATCCATCATAACCATTAGATTTGCAAGCCCTTTTCCATCACACTTGAAGACACTATTAATAAGTCTCCAAGATCATAATATTATTCCTTGTGTACCTCTGAAGTAAAAACCCTCTGAGTTGAAGATACCTGATTATGTCTCCAACACACTCCTAGGTTAACTCCATGAAATTATCACTGTGTTGAGCACACCAAACCTCTTTCTGTCTTCCTATTGGCACAGTCCATCACCCTATCTACCAGTCACCTTTTGCAAAGTGGTTACCTATATAAATAATCATGAAACTTTCTCTAACATTTAGTGATCATAGTAAACATATTAAATATGCTTCCTCTACATTGGAAAATTTTTCTCTGTAATATCCTCTTCTCACCATACCTTCTAACATCCTACACCACTAGCTAACTTACAACAATGAAGTTAGGATCAAGAAAATAATTTGTCTGATTGATTCCTTTAGTCAATCCTTCTACTATGTTGACATCAATGCCAACACAAATATCATTCAAATTTTCCAATATTGCAACAATCTCCCCCTTTCATGATGGAAACACGTGATATGAAAAATAAGAAATATAATCATAAACCAACAATCATACTCCTAGAAAGATAATCAATAGTACTACCAGATGTGTGTGTGTATTTGGGTACCTGTCAGAATCAACACAAACACTCAATAGATCATTATATTAGTGCAAAAGGGTTAGAAAAGCTATAAACCCACTAAAACTGACCTATTGCCTGCTAACTAGGAGGAGTGTGATAAACAACATATTAGCCCTCAGAATATGCTATAAACCAGTGACGAATACAACCTAGCATGAAGGATTTTTATTTAAAAACAAGCTAAAAGATGGAAAAGCATGACTTTTAACTCTAAATGATGAAATGAGAACAATGTAAAAGCACGTAATAAGCTATGAAATGTAATTCTAAGAGTAATCCAATAGCATAACAATGTATTTTGAATCTTGGGTGAAGGCTTATTTGCTCTCAAAACAGGCTTCTATTTATAGAAGAATGTGAGAGAGAGAGGGGGACAAGGTTCATTTATGAATCAGAAGACCCCATAAATGAACATGTAAGAGCCTTTAATGCCCAAGGCATTAATAAGGCATGGGAGAGACATGGGCTTAAGGTCTTCACATTAATGAAGGCATTAATGAAGGCTTTAAAGAGGGAAGGGAGGATGTAAGAGACCAAGGACTTTAAGAAAGTCCAGCTTGAGAAAGTGGACTTTCTCAAGTGGGTGGAGTTGCTAAGCATTCCTTAATGGAATGTGACAACATTAGGAGGTG
>MU225186.1:889534-908671 GCA_018584345.1 Thuja plicata | reverse complement strand
AATCAGTGATAAAAATCACCTAGGATATTAAATTGATTAAAAGAATTATGCCAAGCAGTAACAGGGTCATTTGGACATAAATCGAGGGTATGATCACACTTAGGGCAAATAGGGTCCATAGTTGTGACAGACCAAATTCAGGTGGTTGCACCAGACATATTCCTTCATTATTTGTAAGAGTCTCTCTAATAGCGCTTCTTTTGTTCCCCCTAAGAACATGCTTGACTTGGTTTCAATCAAATTACATACTCTTCTCTCCATCAACTTCTCCCCCTTGAATACACATTGTGTATCTTATCTTACTTCTTTCTTATGTACAAGTATAAATAAACTTGCATCTCTCAATCTATTCATCTTCCTTTCTTTATTTTCTTCCTTTGATCATCATCCACATTTATCTTGTGTACTTTCTCTCTATCATTCATAGCTTTTCACATCTATTTCTATTGCCCTTTGAAATTAATGATAAAGGTGTATCAAATGTTCTTATAGAATTGTCTTTGTCTTATCAGTGTCTTCTTCCTTTTTCTTTTCTGCCTCTACTACCTTATCTTTCTTTCTTACACATACACTCCTCTGAGACATCCATACACTTATCAAACATTTTTTGATTCTTGCACTTCCTTGAAGCTCCCTATGGTTTAGCTTCAAATAAGATACATTTCCCTTATCATACTTACTACTCCCCTTGAGTAGTAGGCTCCATACATCCATCCAACTTTAATGATATCTTCATGTAGATATTATGGGCTGATGACACAAGGAAGGATGGATGAATAGGGCCTGAGGCACTCCCAGCTATCCAAACCAACTTACAGAACAACTCAAAAGCAACAAAAAAAAAGTGAGAGAAGAAGCAACATAACTTTAAATTATTTCAACAAATATATTACATGCTGGGTTGTAAGGCCTTCCCAGTTTCAGTCATATACATTCAAATATTTATAAGATAATGTTCATACATGTGAGGTCATAGACCTACCATATGAATCTTCTAACACTATCTTCTATATCCCATTTCCTCCTCTTATCTAAGAACATAAAACCAAAAATATACAAGAGTCTACCAAAGAGGTTGACACTCAGATCCTAAAGATCCAACATAGGAAATAGTAAAGACCTAGATTTAGGTCCACACACATCCCAATGAGAGATCCCAACATTAATTATGCTGTGAAAATTAAATGTAGAAGTCGGCTAGAAGATCCAACTTTAAGAACACAACTTGGTAAGAAAGCCAACCGAGCATAAAGACCAGTTGGTGAAAACCCACCGAGTAGACAAAAAACTACCGAAACCTATCGGTAAAGAAAGAAAGAAAAAAGTAACCAAGCCCGAGTTGGGGACAAACACATCTTCAATTGATTGAGCAAAAGAAGTTACTAAGCACTTTATCGAGCAGTCTCCAACAAGCTACTAAACCAAAGAAAACATATTTTTGGTTGATCAGGATTGTGAAAGAACCGATGATGCTCATGCATCAGACACCTGGAGTTAAAATAAATAATTCTCTGAATCATGTGTAAGGTCCAACCTAAATTGAATCCAACTCAGATTGAGAAATCCAAGATGAGTCCTCAATCGGTCCGTTCTACCATTTTATCAGATACTCCATGTAATTCTTTCCTCTTGTACTTCTGCCAATTTTGTGTTTCAAAATATGCTCAACTTCTTCCATCTATTTCTTAGGATAATCACTCGGTACTACCACTTCTTCATCAAGTTCATGATATTTAGAAAAATATAAAATATTGAATAAAGGTGATATATCCATGTCATTGGGTAATTCTACTTCATAAGCATTTCCACTATCAAATCTTCTCAATATCTTGCAAGGACCAAATTTCTTCATCTTCAATTTACCATATGTTCCAATAGAAAATCTTCCTTTCTTAAAATGAACCATAACGATATCACCAACTTCAAAAGTCTTATGTCTTCTTGATCTATCTATACTATCCTTGTATTTTTGATTACTTTGCTCCAACTTATGTTTTACATCCTCATGCAATGTCTTCATAAATTCAACAAATTTATCTCCTTCATCACTTCTCTTCTCTTCTCCAGTGATATCTCTCAAGTCTAATATACCTCTTGATTGTGTGCCATGAACAATCTCAAAAGGTGTTTTTTCCAATGCTTCTATTTACTAAACTATTATATGCAAACTCTGCTTGTGCCAACATCAAATTCCAATTACTCGATATGTCTCCAACTAAGCATCTCAATAAGTTACCCAAACATCAGTTTAGAACCTTTGTTTGTCCATCAATCTATGGATAAAATGCACAACTATATTTCAACTCAGTGTCCAACTTCTTCCAAAGTTTTTTTCCCAAAATAACTAACAAAATTACTATCTCGGTCAAAGATGATACTCTTCGGTAATCCATGCAATCTAACAATCTCCTTATAGAAAAGATTTGTGATATGTATTGCATCTAATTTTTTCTTACATGGTATGAAATGTGTCATTTTAGAAAATATTTCCACAACAAAAAAATGGAATAATTACCTCTTTCTGTCCTCGGTAAGCCAAGAACAAAATCCATGCTGACTTAGGAACAGTGATTGGTGTATACAAACCAGTATTCTAACTTACTCCTTTTGAAAATTGACAAACTCCACAAATTTTAAAAAATTTCTAAACACCTTGTACAACTTAGGCCAAAAATACATTTCCTTAAGAAAACTTAATGTCTTATCAATTCCAAAATGTCTAGCCAAAACACTACTATGTTTTTCCTTGATCAAATTAGTTCTCATTGATTCTCTCAGAATACACAACTAAATACCTTTGAACAACATATGTTCTTGAATGAAATAGTCTTTATACTTACTTGGTTGATTTGGAACAAGTGCTCTGCACACTCTCCACTGCTTAGAAAAATCAAGGTCATTTTCATGCAAATTATTCATGTCATCAAAACCAAGAGCCTCAATTCTCATTTCAGTCAACAAAGATCTTCTTCTACTTAATGCATCATCAAATCAGCTAGAAACTTCACTCTTGTGCTTTATCACAAATGTGAAAATCCAAAAATACTCTACCCATTTCATATGTCTTTGATTCAACTTATTCTGACTACCCAAATACTGTAAAGCCTTATGATCAGTATATAACACAAATTCACTTGGCATCAAATAATGTCTCCATTTCTTCATAGCTTGAACAATAGCATAGAATTCTTGATCATAGATATAATATCTCCTTTCTGCATCATTCAACTTTTCACTAAAGAAAGAAACATGTTTACCTTCTTGTGTCAACATAGCTCCTATTGCAGTTCCACTTGCATCACATTCAACTTGAAATACCTTATTGAAATCAGCTATGGCTAATACAGGTAATTCATCGACCTTTTGTTTCAAAGTCTCAAAAATCTTATCAGATCCATGTGTCTATTTTGAATTCTCTTTTGTCTTCCCTCATTGTCTTTGTCATAGAATTACAAATAGAACTAAATTTTTTAATGAATTTTCTGTAAAAACTTGCCAATCCATGAAATGATCTTACCTCATTGACATTCTCAGGTATAGGCCAACTAAGTATAACTTCAAATTTCTCAGGGTCCATCTTAAAACCATCAGTTGAACTCACAAAACCTAAATACACAAGTTCTTCTTTCATGAAGGAACACTTTTTCAAATTTATTAACAACTTCTCCTCTTTCATTCTCTACAACACTTGTCTTATATGCATTAAATGCTCTTCTCTTTTCTTACTGAATATCAAAATATCATCCAAGTATACAATCACACATTTATTCAAGAATTTCTTCAAAACCTCATTCATCAATCTCATAAATGTACTCGGTGCATTAGTTAAACCAAAGGGCATAACTAACCACTCATACAAACCTTCTTTTGTCTTGAAAGAAGTCTTCCATTCATAACCTTCTTTGATTCTGATATGATGATATCCACTCTTCAAATCAATTTTGGTAAAATATTATTCTCCACTCAAACAATCCATTATATCATCCATCCTCGGTATAGGAAATCTATACTTAACTATTATCTTGTTGATTGCTCTTGAATCAGTACACATTCTTCATTGTCCCTTCTTCTTAGGTTCTAACATAGCTGGTATTGCACATGGACTCAAACTTTCTCTAATCAGACCCTTATTCAACAACTCATGAACTTGTTGATTGAGTTCCTCATTTTTAGTCAGTGTCAATCGGTGTAGTGCCTTATTTGGAAAACTCGCTCCAAGAATCAAATTCATATAATGAATAATATCTCTCATTAGTGGAAAACCATCAGGTACATTATCTAAAATTATCTCCTTATACTCGGTAAGTAATTTCTCAAATTCTGTAGGAACTTCATCTTTTATATTCTCACTCAGTTTGTTAGGAATCAAAGCATAAAAAATATCATTCCTTTTCAAATCCTTAACAAACTATCTACCTTGCATCAAAAAATCTTACACAAATGTACATATTTCTCCAATAGATTCTTCAACCAAAGGTAACAATATTTTCTTATTTCCATCAACCCAAATAGTATATTTATTTACTCTTCCATCGTGCATGTCATGTCTATCATATTTCTAAGGTCTACCCAAAAAATATGACAACAATCCATTGGCATAATATCACACAAGACTTTATCATAATACTTTCCAATTTTTAGATTCACAAAGCATTGTTCACTCACCATTAAGTTATGCTCATCCTTGATCCATGAAATATGATAGGGCTTTGGTTGCTTCATTCTTTCCAACTGTAACTTTGTGACCATATCCTCTAATTCCACATTGTCTGAGCTTCCACTATCAACAATTACCTTCCAAACTTTGTCTACAACTCTGCATCTGTTCTTGAAGAAACTTTTCTGGGTATAGGATATTGATTATCTTTCTCACTCCAAAGTATCCTCTGGTCATTAGATTTCCTTCCTTCTCTGGTTCATTAGATGAATCTTCTTGTACCAAATAATTTGTGCTAATACCGACTTTCTTTCTTGCATGTGTACACTCAAAAGATCTATGCCCTTCTTCACCACAATTGTAACAAGTTCCTTGGAACCCTCTTCTACTATAACCACCTCAAGAGTAATTTCCTCTTCCTTGTAATGAACTTCCACCTTTCCACTCGATCTTTCCTTTGTATTGAGGTGTGCCTTGATTTGTCTTCTCAGATTTAGATCTAGTGTTCATTAAATTTCCTCCCTTCTCTGGTTCATTAGGTGAATCTTCTTGCACCAAAGCATTTATACTACTACCAAATTTTTTGCTTGCATATGTACACTCAAAATATCTATGCCCTTCTTCACCACAATTGTAACAAGTTCCTTGGAACCATCTTCTGCTATAACCACCTTGGGAGTAATTTCCTCTTACTCAGAATGAACTTCCACCTTTCCACTTGGTCTTTCCTTTGTATTGATGTGTGTCTTGATTTTTCTTCTCTGGTTTAGATCTACTTTTTTCACCATTACTAGATCCACCTATTCCTCTAGGGAATCTACCTCATCTTCCTCTTTGCCTTTGTTCATATCTTTTGTTTAAATTTTCCTCAGCTTTTAGGGACAACTGATATGCCTCTTCAATGCTCTCCATCTTTACTAAGTTGATCTCCTCTTGTATAGAACTTCTTAATCCATTTAGATACCTTGCTATTCTTTCCACTTCATCTTCAACATGTCTTAATCACAAGGTAGAAACTTGCCTTTCAATTTGTTTATCATCTTATCCCATACCTTGATCTTGTCTTTACCCTTCTTCTTTCAATCTAATTGCAGGTGTTCCCACCATAAGGATGCATGACCTTTCAACTTTATACTTGCAATCTTCACCTTTTTCTCCTCTAATACATTCTCATATTCAAGTTATTTCTACAACTCAGTTATTTCTCTTAGGAATATCTCTTCTTCCTGATCCATCATAGGTAGAGGTGCAACTTCTCCTTGCACTTCTTCAACTTCATCATCACTAACATCCTCAAGATGTCTTCCTATGCGTTGGGTAGTCTCTATAGCTTCCAATCTTGCAACAATCTATCTTATCATATCAGCTAGACCTCAATCTGCATTTCCTCTCCTATGAACCATCTTGAAACACTCTACAATTGTAGGTTAGATCGCAATCTGCTACCCCACAACAATATCAACTAACTAGGGTTAGGGATTATAATGTAAGGAATGTAGATCTCACCTTCACTCTAATACTACCTAATGTAAGGAAGGACATGCAAATGGGGCCCAAGGCACTCCCAGCTATCCAAACCAACTTGCAGAACAACTTGTAAGCAACAACAAAAAAGTGAGAGAAGAAATGATAGAAATTTATATTATTTCAACAAACTTATTACATGCCAGGATTTAAGGTGTATCCTGAGGCAAGGAAGGAAGGACGAATGGGGCCCAAGACACTCCCAGCTATCCAAACCAACTTGGATAAAAACTTGGAAGAAACAAAAGAAAAGTGAGAGAAGAAACAATAAAAATTTATATAATTTCAACAAACTTATTACATGCCAGGCTGTAAGGCCTTCCCAATTTTGGCCATATACATTTAGATATTTATAAAATAATCTTCATACATGTGAGGTCACACACCTTCCATCTGAATATGCTAACACTATCTTCTATATCCCTATTTCCTCCTCTAATCTAAGTATAGAAAACCAAATATATACAAGAGTCCACCAAAGAGGCCGACACTCAGAGCCTAAAGATCCAACATAGGAAACAACAAAGACCCAAATTTAGGTCCAAACACATCCTAATGAGAGATCCAAACATTAATTACTCTATAGAAATTAAATGTTGAAGTTGGCCATAAGATCCAACTTCAAGAACACAACTCGGTAAGCAAGCCAACCGAGCAAAGAGACCAGTCGGTGAAAACCCACTGAGTAGCCAAAAAACTACCAAGACTAGTCGATAAAGAAAGAAAAAAATATGTAACTAAGCAAGAGTGGAGAACAAACAAGTCTTCAAACGACTGAGAAAAATAATTTACCGAGCACTTTACCGAGAAGCCTCCAACAAGCTACTAAACCAAAGAAAACATATTTTTGGCTGATAAGGATTTCCAAAGAACCCAAGATGCTCCTGTAACAATTGATTCATCCCTCTGCATCTTAGTTTTAAGTGGGAGGAGAAATTCCATTTGACTTGCCTTTGGATCTTACTAATGTAGATCCCATATATGAAATCTTTTTTTTCTTCTTTCTTCTTGTCCTCTTCTTGCACTTTTTCTCTTTATACTCCTTTTATTTTCCTTCTCTCTTCACATTACTTTGATCATGCTTGTCTACCTTTTCATATCCTAGTGTGCTCCTTTATTCTTCTGGCATACCCTTATTCATCTTTTCAGTCTCAACACCTTGTATGTATTTGCAGTATTCAGAAGTTTCTGTAGATTCATTGCATTTGAGACATATGAAAATATTTTGTTTGATATTAACATTACTCATTATAGCACAAGGATATCTACCTATTTTCCTTGTGATTGCACGATGTTTCCTTCTTAGAACGATATGTTGTGATTTAATATTTTCCAGTAAAGGGTTTTGTATGGGATGTTCTTCCCAGGTGCTTTTCAACCAGAGATCCTTAGCCACCATGTTCAACTTGTGTGAATATTTCTTTTTGAAGCATGATGTTCTCTACTATGGCACTTGACAATGAGAACTTAGTGATGGAGATTGGTTGTCACGGTTGAGAAATGCTCATGTACGTGGATATGCCACTACAAGTGCATAGGGGGCATATACCTGGGAAATGGATGTCTCTAAGTGGCCTTACAATTTACCCTTCTCACACCTTTTAATACATCAAGGGAATTATTTCTTCTCTTATTTCTAAGAGAATGATCTTTTCTATTGCAATCTGAGGCTCTATGTCCATACTTTCCACAATCAAAACAACTACCACTAAATTTTTAAGGTTTAGAACTTCTCACCACATGTTTAATTCTATTGTATCTTTTTATGTCCTTGGGATTCTTGTTCCATCTCTTCTTATTGTTTATTTTGTCCTTCTTCTTGCCTTTATTTTTCTACTCGGTCTGACTCTTTTGTCCTTTAGCTTTTTTCTTCTTGGTCTTCTCTCTTTTCATGCTCTCTAATTTGGGCTTTCTCTAGTTGGATTTGGAGAATTCTCCCTTTACCAATCCTATACCATTGTTGTCTATTGACCTCCTCAAAATTAGAAATGCTTCAAGCTTAGCATAACTAATCTTAAGCATCTGTTATTCTGAGCTCTTCTTCCATGACTATAACCCACTAATAATCTACACAAGATTTGTACACCTTTCTAACTTTTACTTTAGAGATTAGACAAATACGATCTTCTGCAATTCTTTGACACTGTGAGATGAAGTTTCCTTCAACTAAATTTTGGTTCTCATTTTCTTTAAGTTTCTTCACATTAGGCTCCTTTTGATTTCGAGCATTGGGGTTGATATTTGTTGTGTATCCCTTTCCTTTAACTTCTTTGGCTACCTCAATTGTCACTTCCTTTTGGGTTACTGACCCTTTTTAACTATTCATGATCTGATTCCTATCTTTCACTTCAACTGGTATATTGACACTTTGGTCACCTATTTTCCCTTGCAAGAATCAAACTGACTTCTATTACACTGATCAAGTAAGTGACTATCTTCATAAAGATCTAACTTTACATGCCTTGATATTGTTGACTTCTCTTGTGATTATTACATTGTTCCTTCTTCCTTCCTTGCATTAGCTTCTCCTTCAATTATCTTTGAGGCCTTTTGCAATTGATTTAGGTAAAGTTGATACAATGGATCTTTAATGCTAATTTATTGTCTTCTCTTGTATGCATTGTTTTAACTTTTTTCAATCTGAGTAATCTAATACTTTACTATTTAATTATTTAGGTGGAAGACATTTATTTTTATTTTTGACCTTGACCCAATCTCACTTCCTGAACTATTCAGAATTTTGTGTCCCTCATCACTGAAGTATAGGGTGTATCCCTTCTCAACTAGCTGACCAACACTAAGATGAATGTGTGTTAGTCCAACAATATGTAGCACATCATTTGTTTTATTCTTTCCATCTAAGAAAATAGTACCTCTTCCCTTGAAATTTCCTCTAGTGTTTTCATTCCATCTGATAATTCCACCATCATACTCTTTGTATTTCACAAACTTGTTTATATTACTAGTCATATGATGTGAGCATCCACTATCTAGCATTTTTTCATTCCTTCTATCTAATTTTGCAATTGTGGTCTTTTCTTCTTCATCTACACAAATTTTGTAGTTCTCAAGAGAGATCTCATCAATATTACTACAAGAAGATGATGACATGTAACTGATTGAATGTTTGATAATGTTGAGTTGAAGATAATGCAAGGCATTAAATCAGTAAATGGTTTGTATTGTCATTGATGTCAACTTGATATCATCTGAACGGTCATGTACATAATGCATAAGACTTTAGAGAATCAATGGAACAAAGGTTATGATTTTAGCAATGCATAAAATTCAAGTATTCACTAAGTGACAGATAACACCGATGGAGTGCACACCATCGGTAAAGGCAAAGAAGAAAAGTCATAGTGATACCCGACAAGAAAAAGACAGTGTTGCCTGATGAAGGAAAACCACATGATGCTTGAAGCTGAAAACAAAGTTGCTCAACGAGTAAAAATCTAGTGATGCCCGATGGACAAAGATCCCAAAGCTAACTGGAGTCACACCAATGGAACTGTCAGTTTTCACTGACAACTAACTACAGAGACGACTGACAAAATAGAGAGTTCATAAAATGAAAAAATATCTAGCTGGCAAGAGCTAAAGATAGACTTAACTGGTTGTTTTCTTTGTTTTATTTGACCAGAGTTAAGTGATTTATTTAAAGAAGATTTGTACAGTTGGCAAGAAGATAACGTTGGAACATACAGTAAGATAAAAATGAAGAAGTTTGGTAAGTGGTAATGCTTATGAAGTTGAGTTACTTGATGACATGGATATATCTCCAAAATTCAACATTGTTGATTTTCTAAGTATAATGAGTCAGATGAGGAAGTTGTTATGCCAAATGATTATCCTAAGAAGAAGATTGAAGAAGTTGAAGATCATTAGATTGGTAAAAGCACAAGAGGAAAATATTACTATGAGTATTTGGTGAAGTGAAAGAATATACAAGTTAAAGATGCTACATGGATTTCTCAATCTAAGTTGGATTCATCTTAGGTTGTGGCACCTCTATGTATCAAGGGAATCATTTATTTCAACTGTGGTTGTCTAATGTAGGAGCATCCTAGGTTGCCTTGATATCCTTCTCATCTTTGTTCATTTTGCCAGTAAGTGCTGAGTTACAGTTCTTGCCAAGTTACAATGTGTGCCAAGTTGTCCAGTGTTGGCCGAGTTCCTATTTGTGTCGAGCTACCTAGTGTAGGTCGAGCATTCCTTCCTGTGTCGAGTGAAACTAATGCTCATTTCTTCTTGACCGAGATTGTTTACATTTGGTTTCTATTGAAGCCGACTTCTATATTTAATTTCTTGTTGCGCATTTAATATTTGGATCTTGTCTCAGGATGTGTGTGGACCATTGCTGGTTAGCCTTCCTTCTTTGTAAGCCATTTTGGTAAGTATAAATAGGGATGTCTAGGAGTAGGTTAGGTATCAGCTAGTAGAGAAAGTAACAAATGATGATATGAGAAGATAGAAGATAGGTTTAGTCTGGATTTTGTAAATCTTGTTGGTGATAACTCGAAAGGCCTCATTGTCGGGCATGTATGTTGTAATTGCCTGAATTAATAAAATTTATTTTCTATCCTTCTCTCCCTGGTGTTGTTCTCTGTGTTGTGTTTTTCATTGTGTTTACTCATAGGGTGGCTAGATAGTTGGGTGTGCCTTTGGCCCTAACCTTCCTTTTTTTCCCTACACCAAGTAAACATTTCTCTACTGCATGAGGTATCCTACATACATCACACCAAGGGTTTTCATCCAATATATGGTTTCCTTTTGACAATGGATCAGGAGTATGCATTTATTTTTTCACTGGTTTTCCATCCTTCCATGTTGTGTTATATGACATGTCCTGCAATCTATATTTGTCATTTCTGACTGGTGGTCGATTACCCTTATTGTATTTAAAATTATCTTTTCCATTATTTTTTTGGAGGTTTTTCATCATATCCATAATCTTATCTAACTTATCTTCCTCCTTTTATTGCTTAGGACATTTTGGATTGAACTTGAGTGTCTTCCCTTTTAGCAATTATGTCAGATGGCTTCCTATCATTTTCAATAGCTATATCCATTTTGAAAGCACGTGCTAAAGTATATGGCTTATGAGATGTGATTTCATAATTGGTCATTTTATCAAAGGCACTCATGTAAAAATCTATCAAAAAGGCATCAAGAGGTCTAATATCTCTCGCTAAATCTTTTGTTGAATCAGTAACAGAATAATTTTGATTTTTATTTATACTTGTCAATTCATGAAACGCAAATGAAGTGTCATTATGATCACTAAATTTTTCTATAAATTGATTCAAAAATTCATGCTAACTAGATATGGATCCATCTACTAAACTCTTGCACCATTATACCATATCTTCTATGAGAGATTGAACAAAAATTTTCATATATACGTCCTCATTGTATTCACCAAGCTCTTGGAAAACATTCTTCAAATTTATGCAATGTACTTTAGCTGATTTTGATCCATTCCCTCAAAATTTTAGAACTGCACTTCTTAATTCATTTTTTATAATATTAGGGTATCCCATTATGCCATAAAAATCAAATTGTCTATATCTGTTAGAAACCATTAGGGCCCTATAATTATTTCCATTTTGATTAGTTTCTCCCTTCCTTGGATTCTTATGATGTGGATTTTGGAATCCTTGATTATTCATTATTCGTCCAAAATTTGGGTTCATATTATAATCTCTTGGGCCATAATTATGTCATGTATTATTTTGATATCCATTATACTTTCTTCCACCATCTTGATGCCCATGATTTTCATAATGTTTGTATCCTTTAGGGTTCCTTCTACTATATTGGTCATGATTTTCCCCATTGGTTAGTTGTCCCCAATGACCAATCCTTCCATTCCCATTGTTGTTCTTCTCAAACCTTCCTCTATTGTTTGGTTCAAACAATGGATTACTGTTGAAAATGTGCTCCCCATTTTTTCTATGAATAGGATTATATACACCATTTCTATCATCCTTTGTCATTACTTCATCTCTCAATGATTTGATTTTACTTATTTGTATTCTAATCTTCTTTACTATCTCCTCTGGTTGCCTCTTAAGAGATTTTACCATCTCTTCATCATCAGAGCCTGCATTATCTATTTCAAGAAAGATATCATCCCATTTTCTATACCTCTCCTCTCTATCAGCCGCTTCCCAATTCATACCATGCTGAGGCTCATGTTCTTCCCTACCAACTCAGGAGAAAGGATTACAATTTTGATCATTATTCTCATGACTATGATGACTTGAATTAGGAAATTTATCATAGGAAAATTCTTGATCATCCTCATCAGGATGCATTATGCATGGTACATACAACATCTTCTTACTTGAATCCTTACTTCTCCTTGTTGGTTCCAATTCAACAAAATCATCTTGTCTTAAATACCTTCTTCCTATCATAAATTTATCACTTATATGTTATAGAGTTTCAAAAGTAGAGTCGCCACTTTCTTTATCAGAAAGAAATTGATATCTCACTGCTCTAGGTTCCTATCTCTAGTAGAGTCTTAATCTTAAGATTATTACCAAAGCTTCATAGATTTCTTCAAATTATCTTCACATACAACTCCCTAGTAGAGTCATCAATCTGTTGGTTCTCAAATCAATATATTGGATTTCCTATGGACTTTCCAAACCAATGTTGGGAAACCCAAGTGATTTGTCCAACTAGCAAGATTTAACCAAGGCAAGGTTGAACCTTCTGCAATTTTGGCTCTACAGAACCAAGCCTGGTATCCCTATACCTAAAACTTATCATTTCAGTCTTAAGGATTTTTATAGCAGATAGAACACACCTCACATCCTCTCTCTCAAGTATGGAAAATTCACTTGAAATAAATCTAACTGAAAGCAATGTATCACAAATTTCAAAACTAAAATACTTTGAGTAATTGAAAGAATACTTAGTAAATATGTATGTAATTGAAATGAAACAAATGGATAGAATGTCACAAAACTTAAACAATGAGCTGAATAACCATAATCCAATAAAAGAATATATCAGTTCCTTATTCTTATAATGGGCAATAGAGTCAAAATCATTCCAACCGTATGTACAATCTCAATAATACTGTTCATAACTAATACCTAACCCTAAGATCCACAATTGAATAATATAGACACAATTAAGAATGATTATCATCCTTGTTTAAAAATTAGTTATTGACCATAAGGATTCATGATAATAATCATTAACAAATCCTTTGTAGTTTGTCTTAGATAATTAAAATAATGATACTGTACGTAGTCATTATGGTGCTTCAACCATATGCTTATCCAAATAAATTATTCATGATAATGAATATCTTCTGCATTGAGAACATAGTCGTCGATGTTGTCGACCATAATCTGGCATCCTTTATCCAAATGAAAATTCCTCAAAGAATGTTTGAATGTAATCATCATTTCTAGATCATGAAGGTTGCAATGTCTCATTGTCAGACATATCCATGGTGTTCACCAACCTTGAAACCCTACATGGTAAATAACAACGTATCAAATAGTAAACAAACCCTAGCTGAGAGAAGGATATTATGATAGTATTAAAATGAAGCAAATAATCCATGCCACGTTGTCACCCAATATTTTTGTCCTTTTTGTCAACAAAGACACATGTCGTCATATCGCAATGCCTTAATGAATAAAAGTCACACATCTCTTGATTGAGGGATCACACCCATTGTTGATGCTTTCCATGCTTTAATCACTGATCACATTACTTAGAACATGTGGGTCTGGGACAAGCGTCATTCAGGAATGATGCCTTAATGGATAAAGGACGTGCATCTTCCATTCGAAACATTACACATGTTGTAGATCCTTATCTTTCTTACCTGTAGATTAATCTTTTTCTTGCTGTAAAACTTGATCACCTTTTTTGACAGTTTAAAGATCACCGTTGATCTAGAACCCACGTGCTGAAATATTGGAGTTTAAGTAACTCACACTTTAACCAACTTCAGAGATGATGTGTATCCTTATTATCCTTCTCAAAAAATGATGTATTGCCATCTGTATCCTTTCTATATCACTGTTTAGAACATCTACAAGCCCAGGACACGTGTCACCCAATCGCATTCCCTTGAATTTTAAACATCCTCCATCTCCACTTTGAGGTATTATGCTCACCATAGATCATCGTTGAAGTTTAACCATTTGTCTTCCTTCTTCGCCGCTAAAACTATAGTGGATCTGGGACACGTGTTGACATGATGTGATCCCTTAATGAATAAAGGTCAGGCATCTTCTCTATGAGGGATTATGCCAACCATCGGAGGAAATTTGATCTATGCGATGATTAATTATCTTTGACCCCAGCTAGTCGAGACCTCATCAAACACATGGAAATTAACTGTGAATCCAAAAATGGGTAAGAATAATTTACTTTATCATTCCGGGGTTATGCCAACCATTGATGGAGTTTGATCTTCACCGTTGATCTGCACAGGGAGTAAAACAACAAAAAACTAGTGGAAAATATAGATAATGGCTAGATTTATGAATTCAAATATGAATATGCAGGCTGAGAAATACAAGACTTAAACAATAAAATGATTAATGAAATAAAATAATAAGTCATAATAATATGGGCATAGACTATACTTCCCTGAGTTCTTTAGACATGCAAAATCTATCTATAAAATTGAGTTCCACCAAGTTCTATGCTAGAACCATGACTAGGTTAGGTGCAATAATGGACACTGGGTGTCCTACAATATTCACCAACCTGGAGAGTACCATAGCCATGTTGTCAGATGATCAAGTAGAGATTTGTGTAGCTTTCTTGAGGAAGGACTTCCAATCCACGTGTCTAATGCCCATATCTTTCATCTCACTATGGAGATCACCCATTTTTCTAGGATGTGGTAAATTTTGTATTCGTACTTCATGGCATACATACTCAATTTTGCGTTCATAGAGAACACTTGTTAGCAACATTTATTAAAAATAGTAAACCAATCTAAATAAATTAATCTAAAATGAAATAAAATAAAATCAAACTCTAAAAAATGAGCAAAGACACACCTAAAACTGAATGAAAACTAGTTAAACCTGAGAAAAAATACCCTCACTGGATTTTTCAGAGCATCAAGGCTTCACAGTCTAAAGCCCTTATTGCACTGTGAAACTGTGAAAAGCCTCTATTTTTTTTGATTAACTGGGGCAAGGGATTGGAGTTTCAAACCTCGCAACCCCTTTCAGGGTTTGAGTCTGAAGACTCTCGCATCCCAAAGTGATAGAAACTTTCAAGTTTAGTCATTTAAATAGGGGATCAGAGCATTGGAATCCCTTTACCATTTTGGGATTTTGTGGTCCAAAGACCCTGACACCTCAAGGTGAATGGTCTTGAGAAATTGAAGGGCACTTGGCTGCATAGTTAGAACTTTGAATATTTGGGCTGCCAAAGCCCATAGATCTAGGGCTTCTCTACAAATAGAATCCTAAGGAAAATATCCTAAAAGTATCTAGAAACCCTAATCATACTAAAAAGACCCAAAAATAACAAACTAGTCCCTAAAATCTAAACAGTAACAAAAAGTAAGAAAACCTAGGAAACTACAAAAACCATAAAATAGACAAGAAAAGGGAAGAAGAAAAAACATGATCCCTACCTTGAAGTGAATATGAACTTGAAGGCTTTGTGACGTAGATGGACGAATAGGCGAAGGCAAATTTTTATAGGTCGGTCAAGCTAATGAGATGCAATAAAATAAGCAGGGTCGTTGGGTGCCAAAAGTGCAAAATGTCAAAAAGCTCAGGTCACAGAATGAAAAGCTAAGTGTTCAACTCCCTTTATATAGCCCCTCAAAGATCTTACCTCAACATCACATCATTAGGGTGTTGGTGTTTTGGAGTGCGATGAATCCCAAACCCCAAACCCCCTAGTCAATGCCTTATGCGAAGAGATAGGGCTTCAAAGCTTTCAAAGATTTCAAGATTCATAGAACCCCGAAACTCTAGAAGTCCAAAATTACTTCCTAAAAACTAAGTCCCAAAAAAAATGAAAAAAGGAAGGTCCTTCTTTCAGATGTGTCAAAATTATGAGAACCCAGACACTGCAAAATTTTGGAAAGACTCAAAAAAGAAACTAACTCCAAAACAAACAACAAGAACAAACAAAAATCCAAACCCTTAGAAAAAAGGAAGTTGAAGGGGAAGGAGGGAAGACCAAAAGAGACCTAACTGACATCCAACTATCGGGGGCACATGGACCCTCAATTTGACTCACCATATGACTAACCAAGCCACTCAAAAGGGTCCCACCAACCAAAACAAAAGTGAAAAGAGCGTGCCCATTGGGCCAAGTGGCCAAAATGGGATGTGCGTTGTAGACCCATAATAGTTATCATGTATGTTTTAATTTTTTGATTGATGTGTCTAATATGGTGTGGGAAAAATTCTTAGTTACTCACTTAACAAGGTCCACACGATGTACCGATCTTAGCCATTCTTTGTTATATGTGTATATGTACATGCTCATTTTTTATACTGAATTAAAAGTACTTGCCATCGACTTCCCTAAATTGCTAGGATAAGCGTGCCCTATCACAATAAATCAATAGTAAGAGAGGGGAGATAATAGTTAGGTTCAAATCCCAACCTAAACCACCATTTGTCTTGAAATATTTGACAAGTATCTTTCTCATTACCCATCTGAATTCATCAAGGTGACGTGTATTCAAAAACCCATTCTTTTAGCATGATTACTGTATTTGTGTTGGCGAGTTTTGCCTTCTTGATGCAGGTTTTGTCGTGGTTGTGATTTTATGCTTAAGTCATTTTAGGTATTTGATTAGGATTAATTATGAGTTATTTTTATCCTATAGTATTTTGGTATATTATTTTGTATTTATATTCAATTAATTGAGAATTTAACTTAAATATTAAAATGAAAATTAAAAGGGCATAATTAATATAAATGGATTGATATTATGTCACAAATATCATTCCTAATTAAAGATAAATATTGCAATATAATTTCTATTTTATTAAATAAATTAAAATTAGTTTTAATTCTTAAAGAAATTGTGTTTTTGTGGAAATTCTTTATTTGAAATTAAAAATAAATAAAGCAAAACATAGGAAAAGCCAAGTGAAGAATTCTTTTATTCTTCTTAAGTGTTTTCATATGATTTATGGGTTTTTCACATTCTAGAAACCTTAGCTTTATTCACTTTTCTTTATTAGAATATTTTTGAGGTTTTTGGAGATACATAAACACACAGAGAAATAGACAAAAACATAGGTTTTGAAAACACATACAGGTTTTGGAGAACACAATATTTAGGTAACAACTCTCCAAATTTTGCATTAGGAATTGAAGTTAAAGAATATATTTTTATATTTTGGGAGTGAAGACAACTTTCTGGGGTTCTTTTGTTTCAAGTCAACTTAGTACTTAAGGTACGATTTTGAAAACCCTTGTTGCAAAACTTTCTTTCGAAAAGATTATTTGCATTGTGTTTGTCAATTCAGAGATTGATGGTTTGAGTGATTGAATTATATTTTCTTTTGTGAAATTGGAAGAAAGATAAATATGGATGTTTTGTGAGAAGATTATATTAATGTTTCAATTTTTTAAAAACCCTATGTGGGTGGTCCCACAATAGTGTGTCCCAATTTTTTTAACATCCTGATTTTTGCTGAAATTGCACATTTTAAAGAAAATATGATGATTTAAGCCTTGAGAGGTCTCATTTGAAGGAGTAAATTCAAAATGTCTAGATAAAAGCCTCTTGGATCAAAATCCCTTTGGTATAATCCCTCTACTCCTCACTCACACCTACAATCAAGTCTCCTTTGAACCTGTCAAAATGCTGACAAAAAATCACTTTGACATTAAATTTTTGTGGGATCAAATGAATTCATTTGAAAAACCCAAATACAAGATGATAGTACTATGAGAAATCTTTTCAATGATTATGAGTTATATATATATATATTGAGTTTATTAAGACTTTTCTTTTTAAGTTTTACTAAACATAGGTTGTCTAACCATTTAGCAACTTCTCTGTTTGACGCTTCTGGAAAAATAGTAAATTAGGGAAAAAAAATTATGAAAAATATCTAGGAAATAGGTATTTATGTTACCTTTCTATTAAAAAAAGAATAAATGAATTTTGATATATAGAGATGGAGTTAGAGCGATCCAAGTGAACCTATGTCCAAATTATAATTAATGTCACTTCATAACTCAATAAACTATTAAATGTTCAACCAAATTGAATGAAACCAAATGGATTCTCTATATATTTGTGTTAAAAACCTAAATTCAAAATAATTACATTCTTATCAGTTTAATAAAAAAAGTTATGTTGATCAAAGTGAGTGTCACTCCTGAAAAATCCTGATTTTTCACAAAAACAATTTTTGAAGGAGAAGGAAAAATGGATTCAAATAAATTCCAATTTTTTTTTTTAAATATATTTATAAACTAGAAAAAAAATGATAAAAGTCACTAGTTAACATCATCTTCAAATTCTTAATGGTTTTATGACAATAGATGCCTGAAAGCAAAGTTTTTTTTCAGAATGTTCATTTCAGTGTCAAAATTGGCCAAAAAGTGGGACACAATTTTGTGGGATCACCCATGTTCATCTGAGAAAATTTGGTAAACTATTTTTTTATTTCAATTAGTGGTTGTATTGAAGTTGGTAGAAATTTCCTCAGATATTTATAAAAAAACTTAGTTCCAAAAATTTTTCAAGACATGATTGTAAAATTGAGATTGAGGAAACCTTCTTTTGAGGAAATATGTGTTTTGAAAAAAGATATGCTTTCAGTTTTGTTGTAGATACATTATGTATATAATTAGGGTGTCTATATAAGTATATATGAGATATATGTATATATATACATATAATAGACATTTTTATTTTATATATATTTATACACACACACATAGATATATATATATATATATATATATATATA
>MU225186.1:877955-888943 GCA_018584345.1 Thuja plicata | reverse complement strand
GGGTGAATCAATGGCCTAAAAAATATTCGAATAAATCAATTCAAAAACTTAGTACCACAATATTAAGCCTCTAGTTATCTTTAGTCCTACAAGATGTATGCCTTCAACTAATCTTATCAAATAACTACTGCTCAGAGTTCACTGTTAAACCTTATTCTTAATGTTTACCGAATAGTAGTCTTTCATTTACTGAAATATAGTAATTTTCTTAGTGTATACCGATCAATCCAGATTAGTTATGTATAACGAAAAACACTAAAGTAATGACTCATAAAAACATTGACACATGGATTTTTAACGTGGAAACCCTGTTAAGGGAAAAACCACTTGGGACTGGTAACCCAAAATTTTCACTCTTTTGAAGTGAGCTTAGTGAAGAGCCAACCCTGCTAAAGGTTACAAGCACACTGTTAGGTGTGACCTTGTTAGAGGATTTAAATAGTATAGTTTGTCACTTGATATCGGGCATCTCTATGCTACCTTCTATGACTAAACCCAGTGTATTTTGTCAAATGGTATCTGGCATCTCATGCTATCTTCATGATCAAACTTTTTGATATTCCTTGGGATGTATCTCAATATAGAAAGGATTGTTAAGTCCTGCTTGGTTAAGAGACTTTATGATCCAATGGTTAAACTGAAATAATAAATGATTTGTTCACACATACAACTTAGACTTGCAGATTTTTAGATCTATTATAAGCTCATTATACCTTTCTGATCAATATATATTTTCAATACCCTTACTCTACTTCTTTTTGCTTGGTGATGTTGTGCTTATTTGTTGCTCGGTGTCCACAAAAATCATTAGCTCTTTCCTCAACTTGATTGATCAGGACTGTATGAAGTTGTTCTTCATCAGTTTCTCTTTAGCATCCTCTTTTTCTGTTCACTCCGCTAATTTACAATGTATTAGATTGTCTCTTTATAGACATGATATCACCATTTCTCACTTCTTGATTTTCTTGTTCTTGGCATGATCCAAAATCTTATCCAATCTTTCTTTAAAGATTTAATTAATTTTTATCCCATAAATTTCTCTATGACAAATAGATAAAACAACTTTAAATGTTTTACTTATCTCTAGCTTTAACTTGTTGATGAAAAAAATGTTAACAACCACTTAAGTCTATCTTTAGCTCTATCAGCTAAGTATTTTGTTGTATCTGAACTTCAATTCTTTTTAGTGTTTTAACTCTTTGATAGCTCTGGTCAACACTTCAATTCTCCTCGGGCTTCTCCGTCGAGGTTGTCTATCCATTGGGTAACACTGTAATTCTAGCCATCGGTAATGCTTGTGGTTCTGCTCATCGGTAATGCTTGTCAATTTTCTTGCTTAGGCATCACTATGAATTTACTTTTGGTTTTCTATGTCCGTCGGGTTTCACTAACTGTCAGTGTTTGTATTCACTTAGTGAATGCTGATCTGACATGTAACTAATTAAATGATTGACTATATTAAGTTGAAGATGATGCAAGACATTAAATCAGTTAATGGTTTATATTGTCATTGATGTCAACTTGATATCATCTATATGGTCATATACATAATGACAAAGACTTTTGAGAATCAAAGGAATAAAGGTTATGCTTTTCAGCAATGCATAAAAGTCAAGTATTCACTAAGTGACAGACCACACCGATAGAGTGCACACCATCGATAAAAGACAAAGAAAAAGTCACAGTGATGCCCGATGAGAAGAAGATAGTGTTTCCCAATGAGAAAGATCCAATGATGCCTGACAAATGGAGATCCCGAAGCTAACTAAAGATGCACCGATGGAATTGGCAGTTGTCACTAGCGACAAACTACAGTATTGACCGACAGAACAGAGAGATCAGAAAATGACAAAATATCTAGCTGGCAGAGCTAAAGGATAGAATTAACTGGTTGTTTTATTTGTTTTATTCGACCAAAGTTAAATAAATGATTTGTACAGTTGGAAAGAAGATAACTATGAGATAAATCAGGAGTTAATGCCATAAATCAATTTGGCTGGATTGTTTTTCACACCAAGAATCAAGAATCAGGAACCTAGAATTAAGGAAAATCATGTCTATTTAAGAGAAAAGCATAATTCATTCCAGAGTGGTCAATATGCAATCAGATACATGGGGGAGTGAGCTGATAGAAGATGCTGAAGAGAAATTGATGAGGGATTAACTTCATACAGTCCTGATCAATCAAGCTGAGGGAGAGCTAAGGAATTCTGCAGACACCGATGAACAGTAAAGCATAGCATCACAGAGTAGAAAGAGTTAAGTACAAATGAATTATAGTGTTACATTGATCAGAAAGATATTGTAAGTAAATAGATCTAAAAATCTGCAATTCATTTGCATTAGAAATAGGTCATTTAGTTTCAGTTTAATCATTGAAGCATTAAGTTTCTTAACAGAGCAGGACTTAACAGTCTTTTGTATTTGAGGTATATCCTAACAGATTACCAGAAGGTTGAATCATGATAGTAGCACCGGTCTTACCTAAAGCCTATTGACAGTCTAAGAAGGAGGCTGATTCAAGGATGGTAGTAAGATTTTGCATAAAGCCTATTGACAGTCATGAGACTGATTCAAGGATGGTAGCGTAGATGCCAGATACTTAGTGACAACCTATGTATTGAAAATCCTCTAACAAGGTCGCACTTAACAATGTGTTTGTAACCTTTAACAGGGTTGGCTCCTATCAGGGCTCACTTCAGAAGAGTGAAAATTTGGGGTACCGGTCCCAGTGGTTTTTCCCTTAACAGGGTTTCCACGTTAAAATCCTTGTGTTATGTGTGTATGATTTATTACTTTAGTATTTTACATTCTGCATATGCATTTATGGATTGACTGGTATACTCTGCATATTTACTAAGTATCGGTAAATACAATTTATTGCTTATCAGTTATCAAGGAGAAACAAGACAGACAAGGTAAACAGACAGACAGTTATTTGTTTCAAATATTTCAAAGGCCTACATCTTGTTGGGACTTAATAATTTGAGAAGTATTGATTAGTGGATTAAATTGGATAAAAAATTGAGGCCATTGATTCACCCCCCCTCTTAGTTATTACTAACAATTGGTATCAAAGCTTGTGTGATTAGAAGAAAGGTTTCAAGACATAAGTAAAATATCACAAGATGAATAGACGAGATGTGCCCAAGTTGAACAAGAATAACTTTGCGTCATGGAAAAGTAGGATAAAGCTTCAATTATCAGATATTGGCAATGATATTACTCAATACTTAGAAAATGCATATGTGTTTCCTATAGGACCATTGATAGTGGATCAATTGAGAGTAAAGCATGAACATAACTGCATGGTTATAGAACTTTCAGCCTCACTCTTTGATGCTGAATTTGAGGATGTCAAAGATTGCAAAAATGGTAAGACAATGTGGGACAAGTTGAAACTTGTACATGAAGGTGATGTAAATGTTCTGAGAGCCAAGGTAGAAAGCCTTAGAGGAAATTTTGATGATCTTAGGATGAAAGAAGGTGAAAATATCACATAGTACAACACAAGAATAAAGGAAGTAGTCAATTCTATACGAGGTGTTGGAGGTACACTTAAAAAGGAGACAATGGTAAGTAAAATCCTAAGAACCTTATTGCCTATATATGCTATTAGAGTCTCTTCTATTCAAGAAATGAGAGTAGTAGAAAATAATACAGTCACTCTTGATAACCTAATTGGTAGACTGATTTCATTTGAGATGAACAACTTTGATAACAGTGTCTTACCAAGCTTAGAGTCTGCATTCAAGTGTTCTGTGAAAATAAGCAAATCTAGTCAGAGACACTCATCTAGAAGAGACGGTGAAAGAAAAAGTGAAGAAGAAGATCTAGATGAAATTGAAGCACTCATGGCAAGAAGAATGTTAAGAGGCAAAGGTAGATACAAAGGTAAGTTACCACTTGTATGTTCTAATTGTAAAGAGATTGGACACTTTGCTGCTAGATGTCCCAAAAGAAAAGATGAAAGAAGTGATAACAGATCTTTTGAGAAGAAATCTGAGAGAGGTGATAAAAAAGATTAGAGAGGTTACTGATGATCAAAAAGAAATGATACCTGAGATTACAAGGACAAAGGAAAGAAGGCTAGCTATCTAGCTGCTTTCAAAGATGAAGATACTGACACTGAACTAGATGATGATGTTGAGATAGTATTTGTAGCTGTGAAGGATGATTCAGATGAAGATGAAAGGTATGAAGAAACTACACTCATATCTAGGATTAGTAAGAATGATATCTGGATTATAGATAGTGGCTGCACTCACCATATGACCGCTGACAGAGAAAAGTGGATTATAGATAGTGGCTGCACTCACCATATCTAGATTATAGATAGTGGCTGCACTCACCATATGACCAGATGATGATGTTGAGATAGTATTATTCTCTTGAAAGAAGTCATATGTGATTCTTTGGGATTAGCAGAGAATCTTGCAACTATTCCAACTACATGTGCAATATCTGGTCTAGTAGGAATAACATACATTAGTTTTCCAATCATTGATCTATACAAGGTCTGATTTACCTCATTTGTCTTATCTTCTTTTGTTAGCTTATATCTGGTTGCCATAGGTGTTCTGACTAGTTTGGAATCTTCCATCTTGAATATCTTCAACACTTCCTTGATGTATTTGAACTGAGTGATATATGCATGCATCTTGTTGAAGAATCTATAGACCAAGAAAGAATTTGATCTCCCCAAACATATACATTTAAAAATCTTTTTCTCATTTCATTAGCAAAGGATTTACATAACATTTCATTTCCCCCAAAAATGATATCATCAACAAATATTTCAGCAATCAGAATATTACCATCGGTATCTTATTTTAAGTACAGATTTCTATGTTCACTTGTTCTTAAAAATTCAATGCTTATGAGATAGGAGTGAAATCTTTCATACCAGGCTCTAGGTGCTTGTTTCAATCCATACAAGGCTTTATGTAGTCTACATACCATGTTTCTCTTATTTGGATCAACAAACACTTCTGGTTGTTGAATGTATACCTCTTCTTCTAGTATTCCATTTAGGAATGCAGATTTGACATCCATCTGGTATACCTTGAATCCTTTGAATGAGAAATAAGAAAGAAGGATTTTTACTCCTTCTATTCTAGCAACGGGTGCAAAGGTTTCACCATAATCAATACCTTCTTCTTGTGCATACCTTTTGCATACTAATCTTGTTTTATTCCTTGTGACTTCTCCATTCTCATTCAGCTTGTTTCTAAATATCCATTTGGTACCGATGACATTCTTGTCATCTGGTTTGCATACTAGTGTCCATGTACTATTCTTCTCAATCTATTCTATTTCTTCATTCATAGCACTGACCCATTCTTTATTTTCAAATGCAGTATTAACAGATTTAGGCTCAAAATCAGAAAGTAAACATCTAGTGTTTAGTGAATTACTTCTTGTTCTCATTCCATCCTTCTTTTCTCCTATGATCCGATTCTGTGGATGATGTCTTTTGACATACTTGGAAAGTTTTGGTTCAACTCTTTTTCCATCATTCTGATCATCATTTTGACATTTCTTCTGATCTGAATCGCTTGGTACATCATCTTGAGTATTTTCCTAATTTTTGGTAATTGCAACCTGATGCTTGGGTGCAATGTTGTGTTTCTTGGGAGAGATACACTATTTCTCAGGTAGAGTGTCAGGTTATTCAATGTAAACAAACTTGTTGTATTCTTCTAGTTCTTTTCTTCTTTCCTTATCATTCTTTTCTGCAAATTCATCTATTCTTACATTTGCAGTTGCAATGATCTTGTTAGAGGAATTGTTAAGACATTTATAAGCATTGATTTTGGTGGAATACCCTAGAAAGATACCTTCATCACTTTTGGAGTCAATCTTTCCATTTTTTTCATCTTTCAAAATATAAAATTGATTACCAAAGATTCTGAAGTAACTTACATTGGGTGTGTAACCATACCAAAACTCATAGGGTGTCTTCTTTATGTCTTTCAATTGTACTATGTTTAATGTATAGACAAGAGTACTGACAACTTCCCTCCAGAAATTTTGAGCGATGTTTTTCTCAATCATCAGCATTCTTGCACAATCAACAATGGATCTATTTCTCCTTTCAACAATCCCATTTTGCTATGGTGTTCTTGGTGTAGAAACTTGTCATTTAATTCCATGCTCATTGCAATAGTTATTGAATTCATTTAAAATAAATTCCCCTCCTCTATCTGATCTCAAGCATTTCAATTCCTTACCACTTTGTTTTTCGACTATAGCCTTATACCATTTAAACATCTTAAATTCTTTTGATTTATCTTTTAAGAACATAACTGTCATCATTCTAGAATAATCATATACAGAGATAATGAAATACCTATCTCCATAGTAACTGTTTGTCCTCATGGGTCCACATAAATTAATATGGACTAATTCTAGAATTGCATCAGATGTATGGGCTTTGTCCTCATGGGTCCACATAAATTAGTATTGACTAATTCTAGAATTGCATCAGATGTATGGGCTTTACTCTTGAAACTAGACTTTGTCATCTTACTTTTCTTTTATTTCTTATCTTTATCATGTTGTCAAAATTCACATGACATATTCTCTTATGCCACAACCATATGTCTTTGTTTCTAGCCATTAAACAAGTGGTGTTAATGTCATCAAGATAGAAAAGGTTACCTTTTGTTTGTTCACAAGTTCTGATCAACCTTCCTGATTTATTGAAGATCTTTGCCTTTTTAAATTTTCAAATGATACTCAGTGCCTTGTGTTATTCAGGTGTGAAACACTTAATAGAATATAATTTAGTCCTTTTACCCAGTAAGAATTTTCACATTTCATTAGGTTATTCAACATTATGGTTCCTTTACCTTCAACTAGACACGGTGTGTCTTTACCCATTCTTACTGATCCACCATTATAGTATTCAAAAGTTTCAAACTTTTGTTTATCACTGGTCATGTGGTGAGTGCAGCCACTATCTATAATCTAGACATCATTCTTACTAACCTTAGATATGAGTGCAGTCTCTACATACCTTTCTTCTTCTTCGTCTGAATCATCCTTCATGGCTACAAATACCATCTCAATGTCTTCTTCAAATTTGGTGTCAGTATCATTAGCTCTGTTCTCAGCTAGGTAACAAGATTTCTTTTCTTTGTCCTTATAGTCTTGGGTATCTCTTCTGTCAGATTGTTAGTTGCTTCGGTAATCTCTCTTATCACCTCGGTCAAACCTTTTTTCATATGTTATGTTATTATTTTTGTCATCTTTTTTTCTGTTAGAACATCTTGCAGCAAAGTGTCCAACCTCTTTACAATTAAAACATACAATTGGTAATTTACCTTTGTATCTACCTTTGCCTCTTTACAATCTTCTTGTCATTAGTGCTTCAATCTCATCAAGTCCTTGATCCTCATTATCACTTTCACTATCATTCCTCATAGTGTGTTTATGACTTGACTTATTTTCAAAGAAGATTTGAATGTAGACTCTATAGATGGTAAGACACTATTATCAAAGTTATTCATCTCAAATGAAATCAGTCTACCAATCAGACTATCTAGAGTAATAGTATTATTTTCAACTACTCTCATTTCTTGTATAGTAGATACTCTAATAGCATATACAGGCAATAAGGTTCTTAGGATTTTACTTACCACTCTCTCTTCTTCAAGTACACCTCCAAATCCTCGGATAGCATTGATTACCTCTTTGATTCTACAACTATACTGAGTGATATTTTAGCCTTCTTTCATTCTTAGGTCATCAAACCTCCCTCTTAGGATTTCTACCTTGGCTCTTAGTACATTAGCATCTCCTCCATGTAGCATCTTCAATTTATCCCACATTTTCTTTGCAGAGGTGCAAGTTTTGACATCTTCAAACTCAACATTAGAGAGTGAGGAAGCAAGTTCTATCATCATCCAATTATGCTCATGATTTTCTCTCGATTGCTAAAGTGTGTGAGGTCCTATAGGCAACACATATTTAGTATCCATGTGTTGATTAACATCATTACCAATAATTGATAGGTGGATTCTTATTCTTCTTTGCCATGATGCAAATCTGTTTTTATTCAACTTGGGTGCATATCATTTGTTCATCTTGTGATCTTTTTCTTGAGCTATTAAACTCATTTTCTAAACACACAAGCTCTGATACCAATTGTTAGAATAAATAAGAGGGGGGAGGGTGAATCAGTGGCCTCAAAAATATTCTATTAAATTAACACAAAAACTTAGTACCATAATATTAAGCCTCTAGTTATTTTCAGTCCTACAAGATGTATGCCTTCAACCAATCTTATCAAATAACTACAGCTCAGAGTTCACTGTTAAACTTTATTCTTAATGTTTACCTAATAGTAGTCTTTCATTTACTGAAAAACAATAAATTTCTTAGTGTATACCGATCAATCTAGATTAGTTATGTGTAATGCAAAACACTAAAGTAATGACTCATAAACACATTGACACATAGATATTTAATGTGGAAACCTTGTTAAGGGAAAAATCACTTGGGATTGGTAACCCAAAATTTTCACTTTTATGAAGTGAGCTTGGTGAAGAGCCAACCTTATTAAAGGTTACAAAAACATTGTTAGGTGTGACCTTGTTAGAGGATTTAAATAGAATAGCTTGTCACTTGATATCGGGCATCTATATGCTACCTTCTATGACTAAACCTAGTGTAGTTTGTCAAATGATATTTGGCATCTCATGTTATCTTCATGATCAAATTTTTTGATACTCCTTGGGTTGTATCTCAATATAGAAAGGATTGTTAAGTCCTACTCGGTTAAAAGAATTTCTGATCCAATGGATAAACTGAAAAAATAAATGATCTGTTCACACATACAACTTAGACTTGTAGATTTTTAGATATATTGTAAGCTCATTATAGCTTTTTGATCAATATGTCTTTTAAATACCTTTGCTCCACTTGTTTCTTCTTGGTGATGTTGTGCTTCTCTGTTGCTTGGTGTCTGTAGAAATCTTTAACTCTTTCCTCAGCTTGAGTGATCAGGACTGTATAAAGTTGTTCTTCATCAGTTTCTCTCTAGCATCCTCTTTTTCTATTCACTCCCCTAATTTAAAAAGAATTATATTGTCTCTTTATAGACATGATATCACCATTTCTCACTTGTTTATTTTCTCGCTCTTGGCGTGATCCACAATCTTAGCCAATCTTTCTTTAAAGCTTTACTTAAATTTTATCACGTAGATTTCTATATGACAACTAGATAAAAAAACTTTAAATATTTTACTTATCTCTGGCTTTAACTTGTCAATGAAAATAGTGTTAGCAACCAGTTAAGTCTATCTTTAGCTTTGCCAGCTAAGCATTTTGTCATTTTTGAACTTCATTTCTTTTCATTGTTTTAACTCTTTGATAGCTTCGGTCAACACTTCAGTTCTCCTCGGGCTTCTTCATTGGGGTTGTCTGTCCATCAGGTAACACTGTAATTTTGGCCATCGGTAATTCTTTTGATTCTACTCGTCGGTAATGCTTGTCAGTTTTCTTTCTCAGGAGTCACTGTGCCTTTACTTTTGGTTTTCTTTGTCCGTTGGGTTCCACTAACCGTCGGTGTTTGTAGTCACTTAGTGGATGTTGATCTATTATGCATTACTCAAATCATAATCTTTATCTTTTTGATTCTCTAAATTCTTTTGACACTTTGTATATAATCGATCAGATTATATCAAGTTGACATCAATGATAATACAATGTCTTGCATTATCTTTCTACATTTCGGTGATAAACTTAACATCTTCAAACATTCAATCAGCTATATGTCATCATAGTTGACCATGGATCTAAATTGGGGACCCACTATTGGAACCTATGTTATATTCTGTGCATTCCAAGGTCCTATTTATACAAAGAAACATGGACCTTGTTGTATATTTTTTATTCTTGAATGTGGTTTGTATGTGTGTATTTAAATTAGTTTATGTGAATGTGAATCAAACTTGTCATTTATTTTTTAAATTGTGCCAATTTTGGCAATTTTTTTTATTAGTGTTGGCATGACTAGTTAAGTTAATCAAGGATAGGTGTAGGGTTAACTAGGGGTTTCCTTAGTGTAGTACCCAAGCCTACCCAAGGTTAGGAAGTTTCTAGATGGTTAGCATGACTTAGAAATTCGTGGGTTAACTTTAGGTGTAGTTTAGGAGGGTCTTTTAGGCTCCCATAAGGTAATCAGGGTCAGTTTTAGCTATCCAACTTGGTACCTTAGGGATTAGGGGTCATTTTCAACCCATTAAGAGCCTTAAAACCCAATTATGACTCCCCTAAAGTCTTTTTTTTTTTTAACTTGAGTGAATTTGAAGAGTTGTGTGGTTTTTTTAACCTCTCTTTTCTTCCCAAGTTGCATTTAGCTCCATTTATGGAGAATGAAAGAAAGTGGGAAGAAAGCGATGGTTAGGGTCACCTCTTCTTTGATAGGTTCCTCATAGTTTGGAGGTTTGCATTTATAGGGAAGGTTTTAGGGAGAGCTTGGGTTGTTCACCCACTCTCTACCTTTAGAGACTTTTCAGATTTGAAGGAGATTTTTGGAAGAGAAGGCTTGGAAGGATAGCTATTCTCAAACTTTTAACTTACCTTAATCTTTGGAGTAAGGTTAGTGATGAAGGGGACTCCCCTTAATACCACTAGTACATGACAGAAACAACAGAAATTTGCAAGAACAGAAAATTGGCTTCTTATTGGCTCCACAAATGTGGAATTACAAACTTTAGAATTACAATATCAAAAGCCACATGGGCATCCCTTACAATAATCTGCAGGACAAAGCCTCAAATAACCACCCAGAACCACCCTAGACAACACTACAGGCCTTCTTTATATAGGCAATTTCCACCGCCCAAGAAGGTTCCAAAAATTTAGCCCATAGGGCCGACTACCCTTAACATTTAATTATTTTTCACTTTTATTACACAAGGGTCGACTTTAAATATTTACAAAACATGAGATTAGGTAGCCCAACTTCCGAAAGCCAT
>MU225186.1:836217-861702 GCA_018584345.1 Thuja plicata | reverse complement strand
CCATTTCTGTTATCCTTCAGTATAAAACATTTTCTCCCAAAGACTTTGAAATAACTTACAGTAGGTGCATATCCATACCATAGCTCGTAAGGTGTAGAATTTGTACCTTTCTTGACTTGTACTCTATCTAGGGTATAAACAACTATGCTTATAACTTATCTCCAATATTCCTGTGCAACATTTTTCTCCATCATCAATGTTCTGGCACAATCCATGATAGATCAATTTCTCCTTTTAGCTATACCATTTTGTGGTGATGTCCTAGGTGCTGAAATTTCTCTTTTTATCCCTTGGTCATTACAGAACCTGTTAAACTCATTAGAAATAAATTCTCCTCCTTTGTCAGATCTTAGACATTTTAGGCTCTTACCTGTTTCCTTTTCAACTTTTGCCAAGTACCACTTAAATAACTGAAATGCATCAGATTTTTCTTTTAGAAACATAAAAGTCATCATCCCAGAGTAGTCATCTACAAATAAAATAAAATATTTGTCTCCATAGTAAATTTTCTCACCAATAGGTCCAAAAAGGTCAGTATGAACTAATTCCAAAATATTCTCAGAAGTATGAGTTTTTCTTTTAAAACTAGATTTAGTCATCTTGCCCAACTGACATTACTTACACATTACATTCTCAGGTTTCTTTAACTTAGGCAACCCTCTAACCTTTTTCAACTTACTTATGCTTACCAAGTTATCAAAGTTAACATGATATAGCCTCTTATGCCATAGCCAAACATCATTATATTGTGCAAACAAACATGTCTCTTCAGCTAAATCTAGATAAAACAAGTTACCTTTTGTTTTCTCACCACCTCCAACTAATTCTCCATTTGTATCATAGATCTTTGCTTTTCTGTGATGGAACTCAACTCTGTGACTAGAAGTGTTTAGCTGTGAAACACTCAATAGGTTATACTTAAGATCATCAACCCAATATACATCATCACATCTAATCTTATTATTCAATTGAATTGATCCTTTCCTGTTGACTCTACAAGGTGTGTCATTACCAAATTTAACATATCCACTTTTTCATTGATCTAATGTTTCAAATTTGTCCTTATCACCAGTCATGTGATGTGAACAGCCACTGTCAATAATCCAATGATCACCTTTACTCATGTAAGAAATTAGTGCAGTTTTCTCATCATCATCAGAATCATCTTTCATTGCAACATATACTACTTCTATATCATTTTCATCAGATTTGTCAGATTCACTTTTAGAAGCTTCTTCAACTATATAGCAGGATTTCTTACTTTTGTCTTTGTAGTCCTTGTACTTTCTATAGTCTCAGTCATCCTTTCTGTCTTTATACTTGCTATCCCTTCTTTCATCCTTCTCATTCTTTTCAGGGCATCTAGCAGCAATATGACCAACTTTGTTACAAGAAAAATAAATAATAGGAAGTTTACCTTTGAATTTTCCTTTTCCTCTTGTTAGTCTTCTTTCCATAAGTGCCTCAAGCTCTTCAAGATCATCATCTGAGGTGTCACTATCATTTTCCACACATTTCTTTCCTTTCTTAGATTTGCTAATGACCAACTGTGAATTGAATGCAGTTTCAATAGCTTGTGGAGTATAGTTGTCAAAATTTGACATCTCAAATGCAGTAAGTCTGCCTACCACACTTTTTAGAGTTAAATTGTTATTAGGAGTACATCTCAGTTCTTGAATTGCAGATACTCTAATATCATAAATAGGAAGAAGTGTTCTCAATACCTTGCTCATGATAGTATCATCATCAATGACTCCCTTAGCTCCTCTATTAGCATTTACAACTTCCTTTATCCTATCATAGTATTGCACTATATTTACTCCTTCTTGCATTTTTAAATCATCAAACTTACCTCTCAAGCTTTAAGATTTGGGTCTCAATACATTTGTATCACCTCCATAGATAGTTGTAAGGGAATCCCACATCTTCTTTGTGCTTGTACAATCTTTGATGTCCTCAAATAATGATAGTTCAGAGATGATGCAAGCTCCAACATTTCTTGATTATGTTCATGCTTCTCTCTTAGTTTTGTAGCATTCAGAGTTCCAGTAGGAGCTACATATTCTATTTTAATATGTCATTTAGCAGATTCACCAATACCAGCCAGATGAAGTTTCATCAAACTTTGCCATGCAGGAAAGTTTTCCTTGTTGATCTTTGGTCCATCCCTTTTATACATCCTGATCTTTATCTCCAAGTACCTTCAAACTTTTCAAGAGAACACAGCTCTGATACCAATTGTTAATATGAATTCAGAATAACTGAGAGGGGGGGTGAATTAGTTATCCCCAAGTCTAGATGTACCAATATAAAACTTTAAATCAACTTCAACAACTCATATCTGCTCAGCAACAATAAACAATAAAAGTGTACAGTTTATTGTACTAATGGAATAAGCTTGCAGAAACTTAACAGTAAAACACAACAATAACATTCACACATTTTGACACCATGATTTAACATGGAAACCCAATATGGGAAAATCCACCAGTAATATGCTACCAAAATTTTACTCTTCTGAAGTAATGCCCTGTGAGGAGCCAACCCTGTCAAATGTTACAAAACACACAGTCAAATGTGACCTGGTTAAAGGATTTAATCACCTTGTTAGGAGTGGCCTTGTTAGAGGACTTAGAACATTCCAATCTGAATGTCACCTTGTACAAAGGATTTATACAATGACTATTAGGTCAACCTAGTTAAAGGATTTAAACTGATACAATGGTTAGAAAGTAATCAGTAGGTGTGATCTGATTCATACAACTTACTTCGCAAATCCAGATCTAGTTTCAACTCTAATGCAAATTCATTGAGTGGCCTCCATTCTCATCTCAAACTTCAAATCTTATTGGAAATCCATCAAGAAATCTCTCTCTACTTCTCTGTTCAGCCTTCTCTACTTAGGTCTAACCAATCAGTCAATTAACCATGCAACTCTTTGCATTCCACTTCGATATCTTAACAATAACCACAACAGGTTATATTATACCTCTTCATTTAGGTCAGATAATTTTTTTGCCTCTTAATCAAGATTGGAGATATTAGGTTAGATTAGATCCAACAGATCTTTCCATCTTTACATTTACTTTACTTCTTTAATACAGTCATTAATCAACCTTTGAATCTAGGCGCTAATAATGGTTTCCCATGCATTAAATGAATATGGACTAATCTTAATTAATAATGCATATCCCAATAAAATCATTTATGTCGGCCATAGATCTCAAATCTCATCAATAAAGAAAATACTGATGCTTGACATTTTACTGTCTCCCTCAGCTTTTCACTGGCGCTCGACATCATCTTTTCTTTTCTTGGCATCACCTTTTGCTTTGCTTGGCATTGACCTTCCAGTGAACTGTTAGTGCTAGATAAACAATGTATCACTTTTCTAAAGTGCCAGATGATCAAGTACCCTAGTTTATACTCATAACTCAACCATTTCTTTGGTCTTCTTATTATCCCATTCTCTTCAAATCTTCATCAATCAATGGACGAGGTACTCAAGCATACATCAATAGTCTCACTAGTTAAGGTTTGACATCAATGACAAAATAACAATTATCTACATTGTAGCAATATTTCCAACAAAAGTTTGAGTGGACTGAGAAGTGTGATAGGCATTTTTAGGATCTTAAGAGAGAACTTACCAGTGCACCTATTCTTGTTGTGCTAGATCCTTCAACAAAATTTGTGGTTTACACAGATACTTCTTTGGATGGTTTAGGAGTAGTTTTTAAGCAAGGTGGGCGAGGTATAGCCTATGAGTCTAGGAAACTAAACATTCACGAGATAAACTACCCTACCCATGACCTTAATCTCATAGAAATGGTGCATGCTTTAGTAAGATGGTGAAATTTTCTCTTAGGGCATCGATTTGAACTTCATTTAGACCATCAGAGTCTTTAGTACATCTTCACTCAACTGTACCTTAATGCTAGGAAAAGGAGATGGATGGAGTTCTTATGTGAATATGATTTTGATGTCCATTAGATCAAAGGGAAAGAGAATGTAGTCATAGATGCCTTGAGTAGGAGATGACGCAAGCTTTCTTCTATGTCCATTGGCAGAGATTTAAGATATTTCAATCTTCATCACTTACATGAGGATGAGATGTATGCAGAGGTTTGTGATTTGATTCAATCTCAGAGACCCCTTGACGAGAAGTTTTCAGAGTATACTTTGGAGTCCATTGTACTAATGTGTCATAGAGGACATATCTATATACCTTCTTCTGGAAAATTACAAGAATTTTTTATGCTAGAGGCTCATAGGTCCCCTTATGCAGCGGATCCCAGGGTTAAGAAGATACATGCCAATTTGAGACAGTTGTATCATTGGCTTGACATGAGATTGCAGATTACTGAGATGGTAGCTAGATGCCTAGAATGTCGAAGGGTGAAATTGGAACACTGTCATCTAAGTGGTATCCTTCAGCCTCATGAGATACAAGTATGTAAATGGACACCATATATATGGATTTCATAGTAGGTCTTCCTATGTCTTCTCATTGTCATGATGCCATCATGGTGACAGTCGACAAGTTGACCAAGGTGGCTCATTTTTCACCCGTGTATACTACCTTTACCACACCAGCAACAACATAGATGTTCTTGCAAGATATAGTCATACTTCATGGTGTACCTTATAAGATCATCTTAGATAGAGATTCTCTCTTCACTTCATCCTTTTGGAGAGAACATCAGGAAGCTATGGGCACTAAGCTCAACTTAAGTACAAATTATCATCCTGAGACTGATAGTCAGGCCAAAAGGGTCAATCATGTGTTAGAATACATTCTTTGCATGTAGGTCATGGACCATCTGACCTGGTGGGTGGAATACCTACACTTAGTGGAGTTTTCCTATAAAAATGGGGACCAGACATCCTTAGGTATGCCTACCTACTAGGCTCTTTATGGTAGGCCATGTAGGACCCCGCTCAATTGGGATATGATCAAGGATAGAGTTTCCATTGGTCTTGAGCTAGTAAGAGATATGGAGAAATAGGTTACCTTGATTAGACAACATATAGTAGAAGCTCAAGATAGGAAGAAGAAGTATGCAGATGCAAAGATGATTGATCAAGCCTAATTAGTTGGAGATAGGGTCTCCTTGAGAGTGTGACCGCATAAGAGTCCAATCCAATTTGGAAAGGGCTCTAAGATTGCACCTCAATTTTTTGAACCTTTTGAGATCCTTGAGAGGATATGAATAGTTTATTACCATTTAACATTGCTAGCTAGCTTGTCACACATCCATGATGTGTTTCATGTTTCAGTTTTGTGAAAGTATATATATGATGAGTCTCATGTGATAGATTGGGAAGCTTTGCAAGTGGAGTCAGATGGGTAGCTTGATTTTGAGCCAATTTGTATATTAGCTCAGTGGATATTGGGCCTTTGAGGCCGAGAGATGGACTAGGTTAGGATCCAGTGGGATCGCTATGACAAGGTTACAACCTCTTGGGAGGACACACCACAAATGAGATCATAGTACCCTCATCTCCTTGATAAACTCTAGGGGGAAGTTCATGCCTAGAGGGGTGGATGTGAGACCCACATTAGACTGTGATAGTTTTACTACTTTATTTTATATGCTTTCAGTGATTATATGCTTAGACATACTTTGACTATTGAGACTCTTATGTATTTGAGGATCTGTTGAATCTTATTGTTATATATTGAGTATCTGGTTATGTAATAAGGGAACACTCGAGATACTATATGTTTTGATTCAATTTCATTTTATGACGATATCATATGTGGGAATAAATGTGTGGATGTATTGTGATGAAATTTGGTTTAAGAAACCAATGATATGTTTATTTAAATTCAAATATAGATATAGTTTATATGTAATGTATTTGATGTCATATTGCTTTCATATCATGCATTTTGGACCTACTGATGTGTGCATTGAGTGTGCAGGGACAGTTGACCATGGATCTAAATTTGAGACCCAGTATTGGAGCCTATGCATTCTAAGGTCCTGTTTATACAAAGAAACATGGACCTTATTGTATATGTTGTTTATTCATGAATGTGGTTTGTATGTGTGAATTTAAATTAGTTTATGTGAATTAGAATAATCCATGTCATTTATTTATTAAATTGTGTCAATTTTTGAAATTGTTGTTATTAGTGGTTGCATGGTTAGTTAAGTGAATCAAGGATAGGTGTAAGGTTAACTAGGGGTTACCTTAGTGTAGTACCCAAGCCTACCCAAGGTTAGGAATTTTCTAGATGGTCAACTTGACTTATAAATCTGTGAGTTAACTTTAGGTGTAGTTTAGAAGGGTCTTTTAGGCTCCCAAAAGGTAATCGGGGTCAGTTTTAGCTATCCAACTTGGTACCTTAGGGGTTAGGGGTCAGCTTCAACTCATTAAGAGCCTTAAAACCCAATTATGACTCTCCTAAAGTCTCCTTTTTAAACTTGAGCCAATTTTAAGAGTTGTGTGGTTTTGGTTAACCTCTCTTTTCTTCCCAAGTTGCATTTAATGCCATTTATGGAGAATGAAAGAAAGTGGGAAGAAAGGGATGGTTAGGGTCACCTCTTCTTTGATAGGTTACTCATAGTTTGGAGGTTTTCCTTTTTAGGGAATGTTTTAGGGAGATCTTGGGTTGTTCATCCACTCTCTACCTTTAGAGACTTTTCAGATTTGAAGGAGCTTTTTGGAAGAGAAGGCTTAAAATGATAGCTCATTTCAAACTTTCAACTTACCTTAAGCTTTGGATTAAGGTTGGTTTCTCTTAGAATAATCTACCTTTTTTATATGTTCTTGAGCTTGAAACTCCATTAATGGAGTCCTTTGTAATTTCTATGTTTATTTCAAGTTAAGTTTTTGGAGTTTTATTTTGTTGTGTTAAATTTGAACTATATTTTGAATGGTATTCTTCAAGGCACACTCACCCTTGGGAGGGAAGAGTAACATTGAAGGGGGTGGTAGGAAATTAATACAGTTTAGTGTAGAGTCCTCCATGTTAGGAGGGAAGGATATGGGGTTTTTGATACCCATGATTCCAAGTAGGGCCTCATAAAACTTGGGAGGCATAAGGAGGTTTATTGTTATGACTACATCTTGTGTAGATGGTCATTCCAAGTCCATGTGTGGCTTGAAATTTATGTTTTAATACTTTGGATTCTCCTACTATTTGGTCTACCACCACCCCTATTTTAAGGAAGGCCTCTTGGAGACCTTCATCCTGTTGTACCATGTGTTGGGAAGTTTTCTATGTTTGGATATATCTGTATGTGTTTTCTGTTAGTTGTGAAATACCTGTTTATATCATGCTCCACTCTAGATCCCCTAGCTTGTGGGTGACCTTGAAAAGTTATAATTTTGGAGGTGAGCCTCCATGGTCAATCTTCACCCGACAAGTTTCAGCTGGATGTAGGAGCTTGCAAATTATCCTTAAGTGGAAGATGGAGACAACTGGAAAATTATCATTGTAACCTTAGTTGTTTTAGGATTTCATTGTTTCAAAGTTTGTGTTAAGACTATTAAGAAAATTTGTAACATTATATTGTTTGCAATTTTCTTTAGATCCTTTAGCAAATGTAACCATTCTTCACTTTTTAATAAGAAAGGAAATTTTTGGAAGTCTATATCTTGTACGTTTTACTATATCCTTTTGAAAGGAAACTTGGATCGTTTGGAGCAATATATAGGTATACATTATTCTAAAAATAAATAAACTTCAAAATTATTTTATGGCATTAGTTTTCTTATAGAAAAAAAATTGGATGATCCATATTGTGAAATTAATCTTTAAATAAATGATTATACGTTATTGAACTTAAATAAATAAATTTATCCTATCCTTATTCATGCTTTATAAAATCTAAGATTTCATATGTTTTAGTTGAGATTCTAGTTTGTAAATATTGTTATATTTAAATTAAAGTAGTTTAACCATTATCAAAGAAAAACAGTAAAATAAACTTAAGGGTTTGGATGTTTTTGGAAAATCATTTAACACTTAGAGTTTTTTTATATAGTTTTTTTACTATTATACACTAAATGTTGCACCCTCTTAAGCTCTTGAGCCTAACAATCTAGTATAATATGAGAATCACTTCTAGGTTATGGGACCTCTGGTAACTGAAGTGAAGCCTCCAGATTCTAGGTTGGTTCCTCTTGGATAATCACTTTATTTTCTCTTTTAACATGAAAAGTAAAATTTGAAGGAGAAGGGATAGAAGGATAATTGAAGGGAAATAAGTGAGAAGAAAATTTAACCTACTAGGTGATGCACCGAAGGTAACTTGAATCATAATATAGTGACCAAGATGAGCATGAAAGTTTCTAGATCTAGCAGAACATAACTTGCTGGATAGGCTTGCATAAGTATTTCACAGAGAGGTTTAAAATGGAAAGAGGCTATTAAAGGAAAGAAAACATTTTAGAAATAATAGCTTTCCCAAGGAAATACACACAAACTGTGACCTGCAAACAAACATTCACTCCAACAAATAGTCACAAGAATGAGACAAAATGACAAGGGATGAAAAAATCCACAAGATCATCTAAATCAGATCATCCGCAGTAGTGCACAAAGATGCAGAAAGAAAGAAGGCTTAAGAACTCCAAGATTTTCTCTAATGTTAACCAATATATTATGCTTCAAATAAGAGAAATACAGACAAGAAAAAAAAGCTTTAGGACAAAAAAAATGTCATAGAAAACCTTTGCATAATTTAGAATTCAATGAGAAATTACAACAAGATGAAAACCTGAGGGCAGAGAAGATTCCACAGAAAGTCTTGCATCAGCTAAAAATCTCTAGCTCAAAAGCCTCTTAAAGTACTTATATACAATCTCCCCTAGCACATAGGCTCATGAGTCAATTAATTGATCAGTTAGGGTAGAATTAGGGTTACAATAGATATTCAGTAAACAATATAGAAACCCTAAAATAGTTATGTCTACCCATCAATGCACTTGGAAAAATATCTTAGGAGATCAGATATGTCTTTGAAAATATCTTCATCATTCAAACAGAATAAGCGGCAAACTCATCTACCCCATCTGAGACTTTGTCTTTATCGCCACCGTCTTCAGCCTCTAAAATCAGATTTGAATATTTGAATATATGTTTATAATGGTTAATGGTGGCATGGATATTTGTATGAACAGTTCAGAAAAAGACTTGGTTTACTATTTAAAACACAATTGTTGATCTGTACCTTTATCTTCATTCTTTATTCTATCTTTGAGTTCAGATCCGATCACAGACACGTGGCATCCTAGCACAATGCCTTGATCATTATATGTTGAGGACTTTTTTATTGAGGCATTACGCCCACCGTAAACTTTTATTTACTTACTATGTCTTTACTTATCTTTGATCTTAGCCCCAACTTAGCTTTGACTCATCTTTAACTTGTGTAATGAAAATCCTTTATGTATCTGAGTCATGAGATCATCTTCTTAACTCTGAGTTTATTGTGAGACTTCATGAGAACCACAAGATCAGATCACGGTCAACTCTACATCAATGACCTATGCTAAATCTCTGAACCATATAAGAATATTCTATTTCATTGTGAGATCACGAGACAACCATTCGATTAAAAACACATCCATGGTCTGTGCTTAAGCTCATGATATTTATCTTGGCCTTGATTTCATTTAGCGACCTAGAACTAACCATTAGATTTGATCTTGATCTATGTTTCATATCCCATCTATGACTAATTTTGAACTGAACTTGACTAAACTTGCCTGACCGTGATTTATTTGGAGATTCATCGACTGAAGAAAACTCAAAGTTGTAGGATGATTTTACTAACCCCAGGTTAATTAGGAGACCATGTGCAAGCCACAGGATCTGATTTGCATCGATGAACTGGTTTTAATCTCATAAGAAATGGCTTAACCTTGATCCCATTTAGCGATCACATGACTAAGGCAAAAAGAAAACCACGTTTAAACCCAAGTCAGATTACAAGATTCAGTGACTAAAGCTATCTCACAATCGCTAAATAAATTCCTTTACCCTTGGTTTATCACAAGATCTAGTGAAAGCCATAAGATTAGACTGAGCTCAATGATCAATGTTAAGTCTCTAGATCAAAAAATCATATTCCATTTCCTTTAGTGATTAATCGACCAAGAGATAAAAAAGGAGATGTCAATATGCACATGGCTAATAAATCACTTAAGTTACATGGAAAAGAAACTTGAAATTAGAACAAATGATGAATGAGCTAGGGTTTTAAGGAATTTCATAGGGTTTCTTGCACTTAGGTCTTTAAACATGAATAAGGGGCTAAAAATAGACCTAGAAAAATGCATAGAACAAGATTAAGGCAAGGAACCATGTAAAATTCATACAAGCTGGGATATACCCTTGTAGGAGCCTAATTTTCTCCACTTGTAGCCAAAATTTGATAAGATGGGAAATTTGGGTAACATTTTTGGCGATTTCTGCCTACTAGACATATAAAATAGTGGCCTCATGAAATTCCATTAGGCATAAGAGTCTGTATTGAGAACACAAAAACTTCTGGGAAGGAAGGAGGATTGAAACCAAGAGGAGGGACAAAAAAAAAAAATAGGGAAAAGGATTATACAAGAAGAAACAACTAACTGTGCATAAGCATTTTGAGGAAAGCAGGGAAAACTAACCTAGAAACCATAACAGAAAGTAGGAAACTTAATTATAAAGTTGGAAAAACCTCAAAACAAGGCTTCATGTGAAATTTGTTGACATAAATTGGCAAGGCTTGTCCTTCAAGTGTTGATAGCTGAAAATAATTATGCTCCTTGCACTTAGTGATCACAAATGGCCCTCCCCAAAAGGAGACAAACTTTGTATGCCTACCAAGCCTGGATATGAATTCATCCCATTTGAGGACTATATACCCAACATTGAAGTTCCTCTATTTGGATCTACTATGAAAGCTCTTATTGGTTTGCATCTGTTGGAAATCCATAGTCTGCATGGATTTGTCTCTTCTCTCTTCCAACTCCATGAGATGAGTATTCCTTACCTGCAGAGGGTCTCCTTCTTCAAAGAGGACAAGTTTGGTAGCAAGGTCCAAATCTAGTAATTTAGTTGAAATGGAAAATCTAGCTTCCTTTCCATAGACTAGCATGTATGGAGAGTTCTCAATGATCTTCTTGGGAGTAGTCCTGTCTAACCATAAGGAGAACTTTAGTTTAGAGTGCCAATCCCTCTTATTCTCTTGTAAAGTCTTTTTGATAATCTTGATTAGGTTCTTGTTTGTAGACTCTGCTAAACCATTACCCTGAGGGTAATAATTGGAGCTTGTGTTTAGGAAAAAACCATTCTTAATTTCCCATTTAGTGACTCTTAAGCCCATGAAAGAAAGTGTATTATCTGATATAATAGAATCCAGGGTCCTAAACCTATGAATTATGTCATCATAAAAACCCAAGACAACACTCTCATTTGCTTCCTTTAGTTCAATAGCCTCAGTCCACCTAGGGAAATAATTAGTTGCAGTGATTATCCATTTATGGTCTATACTAGATTGAGGGTTAATTAGGCCTATGAAGTTAATTCCCCACTTCATAAAAGGTTGGTCTGTCTTGATTGGTTGGAGGGGCAGAGTTGCAAGCCTTTCCTTACCTACGAGCATGGCTCACTTCATGCATTTTTTACATGATCATGAATATCCTTAAAGATATATATCCAATAGTATCCAACCCTCATGATCTTAAAAGTAGTAGTCCTAGGAGAGAAATGACCTTGAGAAGGTCCATCATGTAATTCATGTAGGACACCTACTACTTGTTCTGAATCAATGCATCTTAAGAGAACACCATTATGATCCTTTCTAAAAAGGATCTCATCAATCAACACAAAGGGGACATATTGCAACCTATAATACCTTCTTTTTTATGAATCCAAATTTGCAGGGCACTACCATGTCTTTATACAATGAATCATGTTAGGCAACCAACCTATTGCCTTGGCATGTTCTTCTGTTAAATGCACAACTAAGGATGCATTCATTTTCTCTTGGTCTTTTGGAGTTTCATCCTCAGTCAATTGTTCACAAAGACCTCTTCCTCTGACCAATTTGGTAACCTAAATAACAACATCATATTCCATGACTCTGGTGATCCAACCAACTCTTTCCTCATTTAGGTCCCTAGAAAGCAGGAACTCCTTAACACTCAGATGAGTGACTCTCAATTGTACCTTACTATGGGTCAATAGATGTCTTAAGTTTTTAAGGCTCTTCACCACATCAAGTACATGTTTCTCTACAAAAGAGTACCTCTGTTCATACTCTTCCAAACCTTTTCTAAAGAAAGGAATAGGTTTCTTCAATCCTTTAGAGTTCTATTGAGTTAACATTGCAGATATTACATCTGAGCCTCCATAAGCATATAGAATGAATTATTTTCTAAAATATTTATTTAGCAAGGCAAGAGCCTCTATTAGAGCCTCTTTGATGGCTTAGAAAATAGCCTTTCCTTCTTTTCTCTAGAAAAAAACTTCATTCTTCTTCAACATTATTGTTAAATGATTCAAAAGATCTGCAATGTTAGGAAAGAAATGCCTGACAAAGTTAATCCTTTCTATGAAGGATTGAAGAATATTATTGTGAGGTGGTAGGGGTAGCTCTAGAATAAATGCAATATCTCAGGGTCCACTATAATACCTTCCTTGGATAAAATATATCCCAATAGTTTCCCTTCATGGACTACAAGCACACATTTCTTGGGATTGAGGGAGATCCAAAACTCCCTACACCTTTCAAATTTTTTCCTCAGATGTGTGATGTGGTCTACTGCATGTTTAGAATAGATAGTGATATCATCTAGGTAGACCAGTACAAACTTGTACATGAGGCTTTTAAAGGCCATATAGGTAGCCTTATGAAAAGTAGCACATGCATTTGACAAACCAAAAGGCATCTTCTAATAAGCCATGGTTCCCCACTTGGTTGTAAATGCAGTCTTATATTGATCCTCCTTATTAACTAGGATCTGATTATATCCTGAGTAGCCATCCAGTAGTGGGAAGCATTCTGATCTAGAGACACACTGTAGAATCTACTCCATAGATGGAAATGGATGGTGATCTTTTAGGGATGCCCTATTAAGGTCCCTAAAATCAACACATAGCCTAAGCTCCCCATTATTTTTCCTCATAGGGACTAGATTGGACACTCAACCAGTATGCTTGATGGGGAAAATAATGCCACTCTCTATTAGTTTGAGAAAATTCTTGTGCATGAGTGGCTGAAGTTTGGGGTTGACACGCCTTTTCTTCTATCTACCTAGCTTGGCATTTGGCTCTAATTAAATGGTATGTTGAGAAAGTTATAGATTGAATCCCTTGATGTCTTCATATTTCTAGGCAAATATTTCACTGAATTCTTGAAATAATTGAGTTTAATCTTGTTTATCTGAATCAGTGTTCACTTTTCCAAACTTTAGGCTTTTACCTAGCTCCAGTTCTAAATCATCATAGTGTTCTTGTTGAACTACCAAGCTAGTCTTATTCCTTTTTGCCTAGTCATCTATATTGAAGATAGATTCCAGGGTGATAAGGCTTTTAGGCATCTTATTTGATTTAAGTTGTACCGCTTGGTCACCATAGTTCTGCATCAACCTATCTTGATTGTGCTATGAAAATATATCTTCCTCAAACAAGAATTGTAGAATTTGCTCATCATTATCAAACACTTTCCAATTAACATTATTATGAAGGATGGAAGGCCTCATGATAATCTTAACATGTTGATCCTTCCTTACTGAAATGTTGTTAGGAATATCAAATTGTGATCCAGCAACAACTAATCTATCTGCATTTTGGTTTAGTTTTCTAGGGATAAAAATGATGTTGAAAGCATGGAAATATTTTATTACATACCAAACTCTATGCTTGTAAGCTTTCATTGTATCATTCTTGGTAGCACTTATCCCTCTTACTTGGAGGACCACAAACTCACTATCACCATATACGTTTAGGGATTTAATCCCTCTCTTTCTAGCCCACTCTAGTCCATTTACCAGACTCTCATATTCAGCTGTGTTGCTTGTGCAAGAAAAACTGAATCTAAAGGCTCTATAGTATTTCTCACCTTTTGGGGAGACTAACATTGTACCACCACCAGAGCCATGTCTGCTTCTAGCACCATGAAAGAATAGTTCCCAAACTTTATTTCTCTGTTCTTCTAATTCCACAGTGTCTATTTTGAAAATATTTGGCTCTATGAAACCATACTCTTGTACCAAATAGTATCCCAAACCAACATCCTAAATAACATTGGCTTGGGCTTCTAAAGCCCTTTCTGATTCCAATTCATCTAGATAGATATTTGGGATATTTTCTATTTTAGTGTCTTTTTCTCTGATGATTGGAAATTCATTACTAACAAGTGCAAGACAAATTGCATTGAATACATTGGATGTATAAGGCTCTATATGATGTGCTACCAATGATTTAGACTTGATAGTAACCTTGGTTCCATACCTAGTATGGAAAAGCATGTGAGACCAGTCAGAAGAAAGATAGCCTCCTATTTTGGCTTTGAATTCTCTTGATAGACATATGGAAAAGAGAGCGGGTAGATCTATGATGTAGATGTCAAGTAAGATAGATAAATTGGGGCTTGAATGAAGGATCAAGCTTGTATCCTTGGCAGCACCTACTATGTTTACTAAGGAACCATCAAGCTGTGTTACCTTCTTTTGGAAAGGTTCATATTTGAGACCTAATTGATCAACTACCTTCTTAGACATGACTGAACTAGTAGCCCCACTATCTACCATATAATTATGTACTAAATAATTTCTAGTAATTAACGATACATAAAAGGGAGGTAGTTTTAAGTTCATACCCTGAATGACATCTTCTTCGGTGTTGCTACTTGGAATCTTCTTTTCTTGGTCAAGGTTGACCAATACTGGCTTAGCAATATCATTTATGGGCCACTGAAGGATTGTCACTTCACTCATAGCCTTCTTCAAGGTCTTGGGCATCCCTAGAATAGCTAAGGAGTCCCACATAGATATAGTCACATTCATCTTCTTCATATTGTCTACAATGTTGAAGGGCACTATTGTGTGCACTCTTTGGTGTGCTTTCACTATCGTGGGCTCAACCTCCGTGGGAGATTGTTTCTCCTTGACTGGAATGGTGGGATCCTTCTTTAGTATAGTAGGAATAGATGGATGTGATGACTCTGCATATGTAGTAGCTCTTCCTCCATCTTCTATTTTCTCCATGTCTTGGGCTCTTCTCTTAGACCGAGTGTTGGCTACAATTGGAGATTCACCATTTATTCCATTAAGATATTTCTCATCCCAAATAAAGAGAGCAGTCTCATTAGATTGTATATCTTTTGGGGGAATTGACCCACTAGAAGATGCTTCTGATTGGGTGTTCAAAGAATTTTGTGCCATAAGTGCTTGATTCATCCACCCATTTGAGCACATAGCCTGATTGTGAGGTTGGTTGCAAGGAAAATACCATTCATTTTGTGAGGCTAGATTGTTCTAACTTGGAACCATATCCCTAGTTGGATTTTTAAAGAGTTAAGAGGTGTGGGATTATAAGGTTGTAATGACCTTTGATTGAAGTTATGTCTTTGACCCTGGTAATTCCCTGTTGGCAAGTTGACTACCTAAGGATGCATGACTCATTTTGTGTCATCATCATGGCAATAAAGTCATGTTTAGTCTATGTATTAAAAGACAAAATGACTAAGTAAGGAAAACATGGTAGAACATAGATACTCAGTGATCAACACATCAGTGCACATGCAAGACATTGATTCATCTTATGCACATTCATATATAAGTTGTAAGACATGTTTACATACTACATCCAGACACACATATTATGAAAATATAGTACGACAAAGTTACAAGCAGATCAATAGACCAGTAGTCTAGGAGACAGAGCATGGAAGCCAAATAAGTGATTTGATCAGCGTGTGTTATTTTATAATGTAATGGCTAAGCACCTTTGGTTATTTTATTGTAATAATTTAATTAACATTGTAGTAAACATGCTTGAGCCGACTTGTTCAGAAGCGTTGCATATTTTGTTTTAGGGCTAACTAGTATTTTGTTTTGGGTCGCGCCTATTCAGATTTGAAGATATAAGTATGTAATGTAAAGATATGTTATAAGAGTCGATTATCCTGCAAGAGGAAGTTATAGAGGGATAGTACTATGAATTTATTATATGACATAGCTCTTTGAGAGAGTAAGAGCATTTGCGCATACACGAAACTGATCAGACAACAGTGTCATCATAGAAATTCATTTTGATATAGTGCATATAATATTTCAGAAGGTTTTAGCCTTCATCTTATTGGGTAGTGAGCCTAGGCAGTGAGCCATATACCTTTAATAGGCTTTTGTAAAAGACTCCTAACAGGGTCTGACCTTTAACCAGGTCATTGTACTCATACTGTAAAGACTATTTCTAACAGGGAAAAGGAACTCTCACAAGTTCATTATACTTAGTACAATATTTGTGGATACTAATTCCCACCAGGGTTTTCCTCTGATCAAGGTTTCCCTGTAATCATATCATGTGTTATGAGTTGTTATGTTAAGCTTCATTTTATGCATGTTTGATTTATGTTTAAGTTGCTGAAAAGTAATTAATAGCCAAACACTGATTCACCCCCCCTCTCAGTGTTTCTAACAATTGGTATCAGAGCTCTAGTCCTTAGAAAATAAGTTTAACCACTTGAGGTGATCATGGACTCAGCAGAAGAAAAACATTTGAAAATTAATCTTGAAGCAGCTCTTGAAGATCTTCATAGATTTGAAAAAGAAAATGAAGAACTTAGACTTAAAGTTGATGGCTCACAAATGCTTATCAAGAAATTAAGAAAAGATTTGGAATATTGTTCTACTAGTGACTTAGGGAAAATGATCAAAAAGCTCAATGAAGAAAATATGTCTCTAAAAGATAAAGTTGAGAATCTGGATGAACAGCTCACAGACAGCCAAATTTCTATTGAAGAAAAGATCAAAGAAATCAAGCAACTAGATGATGAACTTTTAAAAGAAAACATGAAAGTTCTAGAATTAGAAAACATAAAAAAGAAGTTGGAATCTGAATTAACAGAAGAAAATGATAAGATTGATAAACTTCACACAAGTTCTGATTCACTTCAATCTCAGCTCAATGCACAAAAGCAAAAAGGTGACACTACTGGTCTTGGATTCAATATAACACAAACTGAAGTCAATTCATTACAAGAAAGAGAGAAAACTCATGAAGCACTTTTAGAAGCAAGGAAAGTTGAAAATGTTGAAGAGATTAAAGCAGATCTACCAAAAAGGGAAATCAAGCAAGTTAACAAAACTTGTTATGCATGCAAAAAACATGATCATTTGGCAAGAGATTGCAAAAAGGTAAGAATTTTCAATGGTTAATTTTTCTCTTGTAATAAATTTGGTTATAGGCTATACATTGTAGAACTCAGTCACAGAAGAATCAAAGAAGAATGAATCAAAACAATCAGAGAAATCAACCTCAAAGGAATTTGTAGAACACTGCATGTCAGATTTGTAACTACAATGGACACACAATAAAGAAATGCAACATGATGATCAGAAGCATCAGACCTCCTATCATTTGTCACACATGTGGAAAGGCAGGACACATCTCAAAGTTTTGTAGATCCAAAACTCAGAAGCAAGATGAACCTAAGAATTCACTATTTGAAGAAAAAGGAGAAGTAAAGTTTGTTCAAGCAAATGAAGATTCAAGAAAAATTTGGGTTGAAGTAAAGAAGGATAATGAATTTGACAAAGTATTTGATGCATCCACAGTGGATGCACCCTCTACTTCTGCTTAAATAGACCTTCTTGTTCTTAGGGGGAGCTATTCTAGCTCAGGACCCCTGCGCGGTTGGTATACTCACCTCTGAGTATGAGCCTATGAAATCATGGTTACAAGAACATAACATTGCTATGTGCATTCACACATTGTCTCAAATGCATTGGGATCAAAGTTGCAAATTCTCTGATCAATTTGTGTACGATTGCAAACATTAAATGCGGTAGATTGTATAAAGGAAAGAAAGAATTCATTTTTTCTCACACTTTCATTCGAAGAGCACATAATTTTGAGAGCATTGGAGCACTATAAATCAAGGCACAAAGGCATAAAAAATTTGGCAATTGAGTGAATGGATAAGAAGTTTGAAACAAAACCCTAACAGTCACACTGTTTCAAAATTTCATGAAAACCTACTTAATAAAATTCCAAGTAAGTATGGCAACTCCAGTTGTCTTTGATATAGCAGAGAGGAAGATATTTGTATTCAAGAAGCATCCATTCAAATCCATACTGGATGATGTGGAAGGGGATTTCTCTAAAACCCTACTAGGTGTTGTTCACGTGGAAGATATTCGTGTGTATATTTACTGTAAGAAGGAAACAATAGGAGATGTCAAAATAGCTACTCATATGGAATCCATGATGAAACCAGACTACACATTCAAAGATGAATTCACGCACTTGATCGATAACCCTATGTTCAAGTATTCTAATGCACATGAGTTTGATGAGCCTGAATGGGTAAAGATTTTGTTGAGAAGAATACATGATGATCTTTACTGGATTGGTGAGGTTCCTGTGTGTATCACCATAGAACTAATTCATGAATTAACCAGACTTCCCAAGACTAGACCACTCTTTCCCATTGGCAAGGATGTCAAAAAGAAGATTGAACAAGTTTGTCTATCCAGAAGTGACAAGCGCGGAATGAAAGTTGACCCTATCAAAGAAGATGACATAAAACTTATGACAATGATACTCAGATATAAGTTTCAGCAACAAAGAAGATTGAACAGTGTCTCTATAGCAACAGTCCTAGCAGCTATCAGAATGGTGAAGGATAACACTCAATACAACTTATGTGAGATCTTGTGCGGTCAAATGATTGACAACATCTGAATCATCAAACATGATAGGAGCAAGACATTCAGGTTTGGATCCTTGATTATCTATTTATATTTCCATATAGTTTGAAAGGTTGCAAACCTTTACCTAGACAGAAGCAAACCCACAATGTCTCAGATATCACTCAAGGTCACATTAGAGAGTAGTGCAAGGGATGCCATGGATATAGATATAAAGACATTCAGGATCAAAATGTAGAATAGGTACAGATTATCTGAGAAGATAGTTGACAAATACAAGGATACCATATGTTTCATGGTAGAAACAGATTGCACATGCATGTAGGTAGTTGAACCTAGAACCAAATGAATTCATCCTCTTGGTTATGAAGTGGAAGAACATGTGCTAGAAGGATATGCGCAAGTTCTATTGTCAGCACCCAAAGATCCTAATGAGCCTAGGTGGGGCACCTATAAAGAGAAGACCAATGAAGTGGATAGTATCTTACATAGTGCTGATAATAAAAGGAAAGATTCCAGAATTACATCTAACATACTGAAAGTTCATGGAGTCACTCAAGAAGATCTTGACAAAGCCAGAGATGCCAAGATTGAAAAAGAACTTGAGAAAGCTGAATAGATCTAGAAGAAGAAGAAAATAGAGAACACCTCTGCGTCCTCTACCACCATTGACTTAGATTCATCTCCATTGACTACACCAAGCAAGAAGACTAGAGGAAGAAAACAGGCACGTACAAATCACCCATCCTTAAGGAACACTCGGAGAAAAGCTAAGAATATTCAAGCTCCTCCTGAGGTAGGATTTAGACCTAGTCTAAATGTGTTGAGGAACATGATTGTTAATGAAGGGAGATTAGATACACTTTCTAAAGTCTATGACAAGTATCAAGAAATTGATAAAACTGAGATACACTCTATGATCATATCTCATATGATAAAGTTCAAGAAGACAGTTCTTGAACTCAAGACAGTGATACCAGATCAGTTATGGAACTTGTTGGAGATAATGAAAATACATGCAATTGAGGAAGACATGAGGATAAGAGAAGAAACATTGGATACTATTCTTCCCATATGCTCACATGATGAGAAGGCTATATTGTTGGATCTAGTGAAGCCTCATCTCCGAACTAAGACAAGGAACCTACAAATTATAAACAAGGAGTATGAACAGATAGGTAAGGAGACTGAAAAGGCATTTGCAAAAGTCTTTATGGACAGACACATGTATCCACCAATGGCACCTACAAAAAAAGTTACTCCAGCTCCTCCCAAACAGGCTACAAAACTAGTGATTCAGATTGCGCCTATGACAGGTCCACAGGTCTCTGCACCCACAGTGACAATAACTTCTGATACAGATAAAGACTCAGAAGACACTATAGTAGGTGACAATGTCAAGATATCCATGACTGCATCTGAAAAGGATATGGATAAAGTTGATAAGGCATTTATAGGCACTGAAGAAATATGCATTGATGATACCTCTGCACAACAAGATGAAGTTCCCATCAATGATCAAATTAACACAAATGAAGATACTCAAGATGATACTCAAGGTGAAAAAATGCCAATAAAATAGAAACCAGTAAAGGTTGAATGCATGGATACTAGTCAGAACACCATATTCTCACCATCCACTCAACCATCTACCTCATTATTGTCAAGCTTAACTCTTGACTCAACAAGTTTGGATGCATGGGGAGAAGAAGACCTAATCAAAATTAGCGTTCTTTCTATGGAAAAGGATAAGGAAAAATAAGTGATGAGGAACCCTCACTTTTTGGAAACAGTGAACATTTTGAATGACTTAGTGCCTGCTGATCAGAAAGTAGCCAAAGTCCAATCAGTTGAAGATGTGGACAATATTTTTTCAAACTTCAAATCACACTTTATAAGCTTAGTAGGCTCTGCTACTAAGGTTGCAAAAGATGAATACAAGAAGGAGAGACTGAATGATTTGGTAAAGAACTTTACCTTAGAATTGAACTCCTTAAAGATTGGGCAATCTATATTGAAGGAATTGGCAGATAAAGGAAAGAGAGTCATATCAAACTATATGGATAGAGTGAAGCTCACCTCTGAGCACACCAAAAAGGTAGAAGAGGTAGAGTTAATGATAGACAACATAAGAAAATCAGTTGAAACTTCCACGCAAGACATGAACATATGCAACAATGTCTACCAAGGGCAGTTAGATAAAATTGAGAAAGAAAAGTTAGAAATCAGCAAGATAAGGGTAAGGCAAACCCAGTTAAGAAATGCACTTGTGGCATCCCTAGTAGTCCTTAATGAGAACATCAAACAGATTGATGCCACTATTGTGACATATGATCAAGGTCCCTGCATGGACCTGATAAAAATGGAGAAGCTGACATATGCATTGTGCGCGCATCTACAAACATTTGATGCTATGAAAGCATTTTGGTAGAAAGAGATCCAATCTCTTAAAATTATGTACCCTAAAGTGTATATGGAGTAAGTATGCAGTAGACTTACAAGGCTTTGTACACCTTTGTCATTAATGTCAAAGGGGGAGTAATATAGAATGTGTATATACGGAGAAGTATATGTATATATGATGTTATACAATCACTTTTTTTGTGTTAAGTCATTTTGAGTAACTTGACTACATTCCTTTATTGCCATAAATGATAAAGGGGGAGATTGTTGGCAAGTTGACTACCTGAGGATGCATGACTCATTTTGTGTTGTCATCATGGCAACAAAGTCATGTTTAGTCTATGTATTCAAAGACAAAATGACTAAGTAAGGAAAATAGGGCAGAACAGAGATACTCAGCAATCAACACATCAGTGTTAGAGTAATAGACCTTTGAGTTATTAATTAAATCATTTCAATCTAATTACTAACTCACCTATTCACTCTAGTTGCTTAAGCTTACCTTAGGTTTTCCCTTTTAGGGTTTTGTGTTTCCTTTTATAAGGATTCACCTCTTTGTATTTGGTAAGGAGATTGTATTGTAATCATTTTGTTCATAATAGAAATTCATTCTTTGAACATGGATATGATGTCTTTGGCTTTTTGGCCTCCATAGCTTCTTCTATCTTCTGTCTTTGCTTCTTTCATGTGACAGGTTTGCATGCAGGTGTTCTTGGGAGATTAGCTTTCAACCTAATCCAACATGGTATCAGAACTCGCTTACTACTCACTATTTGTGTTTTGTTGAAGTGTATCAGAAGCTGGAGGTTTTCTGGATTTTCAAAATTTTTTTATGTGGATTTAGGAAGAACTCTATTTTTGGTCATTTTGGGCTCAAATAGACATTACTGTTGCGCTCAAAGTGCCCAAAAACCCTAGAATCCATATAAAACTTGTCCATTTTAGACAACTTAGCACCGAGGCAAAAATTTTTAGTTTTCAGTGTCGTATGGGCACGAAAATTGAAAAAAAAATAATCATTTTTTAATTTCTTTTACGTGTTTAAAAAATGTAGCCCGTACAATTTAAATCATGCCACCGCCGGGCCACCGGTGCTCCACCACCGCTGGCCAGCGCTCGGTCTGTGTTGCGCTCTGCGGCCCCCGCCGCTTGGCCTGCACTACCCTTCGCGGCCCCTGGTGCACTACGCATCGTTGCCGCTTGCTTCCCCGGCTGCCGCTCCGCCCGGCTACCTCCGCCACCTGGCTGGCCCTGCCGCTCCGCCACTCAGCTGCTTGTTTAACACCCGCAGGCACTTTTTACTAGCCGCCGGTCATATGGATGACCAGGGGCTCCACCCCAGTCCCCTGCGGTGATCATATGGCGCCCAGGGGCTAGCCCTTTTTTCAGCCCCAGGGGCTTAAAATTTTTTTTGGGGCCCTTTTTGACCTTCTTGCACTATTTTCACTCTATCTTGAACATACGGGGGTATTTTTCTGACTTCCATACATCGTCGAAAAGCTCTTTCCAAGCACTTTCCAAGGATGGAGGTTGGGGTTTTGGGTTCTACTATTTTGATAATATTTTTTTCTATCAAAGTATGATGTCTATTTTCTGCCTTCTAGGAGCTCTATCTAGCTCATCCGGACTCTATTTTTGGCAAACCAGATATCGTTGGAAAGTTAGTTCTGTGAGTTATTCAGTTGCAGGGGTATTTTTTCCAGATTCTTCTCTAGGTTCTCTCTCCTCCAAGTTTGGCATCTTTCACACTCTTGCAGATTACTTGTGTTCTACAAGTCCTGGGATCTCTTCTTTTGATCTTTCTGGCTCACTCTTCTTTCTGACTTCTGAGCTTGTATGCTTCTCTTTTGTAGCATTATTTTTTCTGTAAATGCACTAAGATAAAGTGCCTACTTCTGCATTTTTGAGATTTTTAACACCTTGTGTGTTTTTTATACTCGCACTCAGTTATAAAGTGCCATGGGGGGTTATGATATTTTACCATTTTGTGCTCATCCACCTTTATCAAGTGAGCGTAACTTCCATGACATTAGCCCATGCTGTGTGTTAGTGACATTGCGCTTTATCCTATGCTTGTAATTTTGTTGCACTGTTGGTGTTCCTGATTCTTCTTTCTACAGATGTTTCTAGCATTGCATTTTAGTGTTCCTGTCACCTCTCCCTGTTCAGCATTATGGGGGGGTTCACCTGTTGGTTCTATTGCTTCCTTGGTTTGATTGACTAGCTCTTTAGACTTTGTCTTCTCTACTTGGTCATGCATTTTAGTGGGGGTTCCAACAATTACTTCTAACAGTGTTTGCAACCTCATGCTTCGGAGATGCTTCTTGCTCTTTCTTGTTCCTTTCTCTAGAATTTTTTTTCCTAGATTGGAGGATTTGTTTCCTTCATTTAGTTCATCTCCTTTTGGGGTAAAGTTTTTTCCATTGGGTTTTATTTATTTCCCTGTTTTACAGAGATTTCTTGTACTTGGGTGCCTCATCAGGCCTTGTTGCCAGGACCCATCTTTCCTGCTTTCTGTAGTAGTTTCCTAGGTTTTGCTTCTCCCTAAGCTTATCTTAAGGGGGGGTGTTAGAGTAATAGACCTTTGAGTTATTAATTAAATCATTTCAATCTAATTACTAAATCACCTATTCACTCTAGTTGCTTAAGCTTACCTTAGGTTTTCTCTTTTAGAGTTTCGTGTTTCCTTTTATAAGGATTCACCTCTTTGTATTTGGTATGGAGATTGTATTGTAATCATTTTGTTCATAATAGAAATTCATTCTTTGAACATGGATATGATGTCTCTAGCTTTTTGGCCTCCATAGCTTCTTCTATCTTCTGTCTTTGCTTCTTCCATGTGATAGGTTTGCATGCAGGTGTTCTTGGGAGATTAGCTTTCAACCTAATCCAACAATCAACGCACGTGTGAGAGATCAATTCTACTTGTGTGAATTCAGATATAAGTTGTAAGACATTTTTACATACTACATCTAGACACACATAGTACAAAAATTTTGTATGACAAAGTTACAAGCAGATCAATAGACCAGCAGTCTAGGAGACAGAGCATGGAAGCCGACTAAGTGATTCGATCATCGTGTGTTATTTTATAATGTAATAGCTAAGCGCCTTTGGTTATATGATTGTAATAATGTAATTAACATTTTAGTAAACATGCTTCAGCCAACTTGTTCGGAAGCATTGTATATTTTGTTTTAGGGCTGACTAGTGTTTTGTTTTGGGTCGCGCCTATTCAGATTTGAAGATATAAGTATGTAATGTAAAGATATGTTATAAGCATCGATTATCATGCAATAGGAAGTTACAGAGGGATAATACTATGAAGTCAATATATGACATAGCTCTTTGAGAGAGTAAGAGCATTCACGCATACACAGAACTGATTAGACAACATTGTTATCACAACAGTTCATTTTGATATAGTGCATATCATCTTTCAGAAGGTTGTAGCCTTCATCTTATTGGGTAGTGAGCCTAGGCAGTGAGCCATATACCTTTAACAGGGTTTTGTAAAAGACTCCTAACAGGGTCCAACCTTTAACCAGCTCATTGTACTCATACTATAAAGACTTTCTAACAGGGTAAAGGAACTCTCACAAGTTCATTATACTTAGTACAATATTTGTGGGTACTAATTCCCACTAGGGTTTTCCTCTGATCAAGGTTTCCCCGTAATCATATCATGTGTTATGAGTTGTTATGTTTGTGTGTGTGTATTTGGGTACCTGTCAGAATCAACACAAACACTCAATAGATCATTATATTAACATCATGGGGTTAGTGAAAATATGAAAAACATAGGAAACCCACTAAAACCGACCTATTTCCTTCTAACTATGAGGAGTGTGACCAACAACATATCAGCCCTCAGAATATGTTATTGAATCAGTGACTAATACAACCTAGCATGAAGGATTTTAATTGAAAACAAGATAAATGATGAAATAAACATGCATTTAAACTATAAAAGATGAAATAGCAATGATAAACTAGCATGCAATAATATGGAATGTAGTTCTATGATGAAAATGGCAGCATAACAATGCAATTCTAATCTCTAGTGAAGGCTCATTTGCTCTCAAAACAGGCTTCTATTTATAGAAGAATGGGAGAGAGAGAGGGGGACAAGGTTCATTTATGAATCAGGAGGCCCAATAAATGAACATGTAAGAGCTATTAATGCCCAAGGCATTAATA
>MU225186.1:816511-833938 GCA_018584345.1 Thuja plicata | reverse complement strand
TCAAGAGTCTCATCCTTTGGCGCCTCTAAGAGGTTTTCACCATCGGATACGTCTTTTTTCTTTACTATTTTGGGATCTGATACTGCCACAGAGTGGTTTTCACCATCAGTCCACTTTTTCTTTTTATATTTCATTTGTTGACTAAGAAACTTGATATCCTCCTGTGACATGTTCTCGCTCCTTGCATTGGTGGAAGAAGGGTGAGGTTCAAAAGCATTAAGATAACAAGCTAGGGAGTGGTCATTGGAAAATGTGAGCATAGGGACAGGATCTGTTTCAGTCCAATCAATAAGGTCTGGAAGTACCAATTTTAGGGAGTTAGGATCTGAGAGGGACAACATCGTGTTAGTATCAAAACTGTTAATCGACATGACGCGGTCTGTTAAGTCAGTATCTTTGATGTTTAGATCAACAAGAGTGTAATCATTGTTAAAAGGGTCATTGTTAAGCATATATGGATCAAAATCTAGGGACTCATCAGTAGATAACTCATCATCATCTCTTTGTAAAAGAAGGCTTCTTGCTTGTAGCCTATGAATCTCTCTTAGGGTTATGTTTTCTTTAGTGTCCTCGTCTATGTTTGGAGGAAGGAACTCTTCTGCCTCAGGAGGATCAGTGTCTTCAGGATGCCTACTAGGAATTGTGGGAGTTGCAAACATGTGAATTGTGTCTATCCCAATTTCTTCAGAAGCAATGGATAACTGATCATATTCATAGTCATAAGAGTCTGTTACACCATCATCAGATTGATTCAAATACTCGGCAATGTTTAATTGATGGACTCTGTTAGCCGCTTATAGATCAAAGTGAGGTAGATCTAAGATATGTGTAATAGTGACTAACTGCCCCCAGTTGGGATGTAAATTCTGTGGCCGGGGCTCTTCTTGAGTGATAGTAGCTATGGAGTCGCCTACTTCTGGAATGGGTGGTTGTCCTAGGAGAGGAGCATGAAGACTTTGCGGTAGCTCAAAAATAGGTACATAACGTTCTCCTTGATATTCTGGGTTTTCTGTAGCAACATTCAGCAATCTCTCATAGGGCCATGGGTCTGGGAATATGTCCTCTGACTTAACACTCTCCACTTCAGAAGGTGGACTTTGCTTTGGAGGAGGGTTGTTGAATTTTTTAGTAAAGCCCAATCCTGTTTTATCTTTGTTGAGGCAGAACTCCATAGGTATAGGTTCGATGATTCCTCGTCCTGTGTCATTTAGAGTTCCTTTTCCTTTATATCCCATTTGTTTGAGGAACTCATATCCTTTTCCATATTGTTCTGGGGATATCTTTACATTTTTAACCTTAGAGTCCAGTGGTTCTTCCTTGTAAAGCCAATTTAAGACTGCCTGATCTTCTGTGTTATTTGAGGAAGAAGACGTGGATGCCTTTACCATACCTGTAGCTTGATGTACTTATGGTTCCTGTACTGCAAGAGGTTTGAATGTAGATGATGGTTTTCCGTATGATCTCGGTGATACTGGAAGCTCTGTCATTGAGGGATTTAGATCCAATTTATATTCTCCCATACCTATCTCTTGAAGCTTCAATGTTTTTCTAAAGCCTTTCATGACCATGTCTTTGGTAGTTTCGGGAGCCACTTCATCCATAGCCTCCTTGTTGTGTGGGAGGTAACTACAAAAACTCAGAAGGATTTGAACTCCTTGTTTCTATCCTTCTCATAAAATTTGATGGAACTGGATCTTCTTGTTCTTTCCACCAATGGAGTCACTAGATATACTTGAAAAAGAAACCTCTTTAGGTTAGTACTATGTAATCAACATATCACAGATAACATAGTCTTTTGAAAGATGAACTCCTTTGGTCCCACCGGGCATGCCAAAATTGTTATACACTAAATTTTGTACCTTGCTAAGCACTTTAGCCGAACAATCTAGTATAACATGGGAATAACTTCTAGGTTGTGGGACCTCTACCAAATGAAGTGAAGCCTCTAGATTCTAGGTCGATTCCTCTTGGATAATCATCTTATTTTCTGTTTTAACATGAAAAGTAAACTTGCAAGGAAAAGGGATAAAAGGATAAATGAAGGGAAATAACTAAAAAAAAATTTTAACCTACTAGGTGATGCACCGAAGGTAACTTGAATCATAACACAATGACCAAGACTAGCATGAAAGTTCTTGGATATAGTAGAACACAACTTTCTGAATAGGCTTGCATAAGTATTTCATAGAGAGGTATAAATTGGAAAGTGGCTATTCAAGGAAAGAAAATATTTCACAAATAATAGCTTTCCCAAGGAAATTGACAGGGATAGTGATGTGCAAAAGAACATTCACTCCAACAAATAGGCACAGGAATCAGAAAAAATGACAAGGGATGAACAAAATCCACAAGATCATCTAAACCAAATCATCCGTAGTAGTGCACAAAGATGCATAAAGAGAGAACACTCAAGAACTCCAAGATTTTATCTAATGTTAACAACTATATTATGCTTCAAATAAGAGTAATACAGACAAGAAAAAAATCTTGAGGACAAAAAAATGTCACAAAAAACCTTTGCATAATCTAGAATTCAATGAGAGATTACAACAAGATGAAAACCTAAGGGGATAGAAGATGCAATAGAAATTCTTGCATCAGCTAAAAACCTCTAGCTAAAAAAGCCTCTAAAACTACTTATATACAATCTCCCCTAGCACACGGGCTCGGGAGTCAATTCATTAATTAGTTAGGAAAAAATTAGAGTTACAATAGATATTCAGTAAACAATATAGAAACCCTAAAATAGTCATGTCTAGCCATCAATGCACTCAGAAAAATATCTCAGGAGATCATATATTTCTTTGAAAATGTCTCCCATATCATCATTAGTCAAACATAATAAGCGATGGACTCATCTATACTGTCTGAGACTTTGTCTTTATCACCACTGCCTTGAGCCCCTAAAATCAGATTTGAATATTTGAATATCTATTTATGACGGTCACAAGTGGTGCGGATATTTGTATCAACAGTTCATAAAAAGACTTGGTTTCCTATTTAAAACATAACCATTGATCTGTACCTTCTTCTTCATCCTTTATTCTATCTTTGATTTCAGATCAGATCAAAGACATGTGGCGTACTAGTGCAAATCCTTGATCATTAGATGTCAAACACTTTTGCATTGAGGCATTATGCCCACCGTCAGATTTTCTTTTCTTACTGTGTCTTTACTTGTCTTTGATCTTAGCCCCAAATCAGCTTTGAATTATCTTTAACATGGGTAACCAAAATCCTTTGTCTCTAAGTCACAAGATTATCTTCTTAACTCTGAGTTTATTGCGAGACTTTAGGAGAACCACAAGATCGGACCTTGATCAAATTTGCATAAATGACCTGCACTAAATCTCTGAACCATATAAGAACATTCCATTCCATTGTGAGATCACAAGACAACTATTTGATTTAAAAAATATCCACGGTCTGCGCTTAATCTCACGATCTTTAGCTTGGACTTGATTTCATTTAGCGACCTAGTGCCAACCATTAGATTTGATCTTGATCTATGACTCATATCCCATCCTTGACTAATTCTGAACTAAACTTGACTTAACTTCCCTGGCCATGATTTATTTGGAGATTGAATGACTGAAGAAAACTCGAAGTCACGGGATGATTTTACAAGCCCCAATTTAATAATGAGATCACGCGCAAGCCATAGGATCTGATTTGCATCGATGGCTTGCATTTAATCTTGTAAGAAATGACTTAACCTTGATCACATTCAGCAATCACGTGACTAAGGCAACAAGCAAACCACATTTAAACCTAGGTCAAATTACATGATTCAGGGACTAAAGATATCTCACAATTGCTGAATAAATTCCTTGACCTTTGGTTTATCACAAGATCTAGCACAAGCCATAAGATTAGAATGAGATCAACAATCGATTTTAAGTCTCCAGATCATAAAAGCATATTCTATTTCCTTGAGTGATTACGCGACTAAGAGATAAATAAGGAGATGTCAATGCACACATGGGTAATAAACCACTTAAGTTACATGGAAAATTAACTTGAAATTAGAATAAGTCATGAAAGAGCTAGGGCTTTAAGAAATTTCATAGGGTCTCTTGAACTTAGGTGTTTAAATATGAACAAGGGGCAACAACCAGACTTAGAAAAATACAAAGAGCAAGATTAAGGAAAGGAACCATGCATAATTCATACAATCTTGGCTCTACCCTTGTGGGAGCCTCATTTTCTGCACTTGTAGCCAAAATTTGACAGGATGGGAAATTTGGGTAACATTTACAAAAAAAAATGCTCAAAAATCCAATTTTCTTCCAACAATGTCTTTGAAATAAAATATGGATTCTTCCTATGCTCTTCAAATAAAAAAAAAATGCTTCCTTATGCTCTTTGTTTTGACACAGAGATAATTACACTAGTCAGTTTTAAACTTTTATTTTCTTGCAAAAAGTATTATATATATATATAAAATTAATGTAAAACTTGTTTTGGAAATAACAAAATTTAAAAATGAAATCAAAAAATAATAACATGAATTTGGGCCGATTCCTCGTAGCGCAGATCACTTTACAAATTTTTATGAAGGTTGGGGTTTGGGGCTAGCCGAAGCCACCCCACACCCCCCTTCCTCTGTTCCCCCACAGTGGGCGGTCAAGGGCGAGCGACGCCGTCCCCTCCCGTGCCACCACTGTGGTAAAACACAGTAGTGGGCAGGTGAGGCAAAGATCGTGCCGCACCCTGTACATTCCCCCACTACACATAGATTCATCCCCTCCACCCTTTAGCACCACTCCTCCTCTGCCGATCCGTCCGCCGCCTCCGTCGGCCTTTTTTCCCACCCTGCGTAAAACAATTAGGGTTAAGGTTTTTTTGAAACAACAAGAACATAAAATTATATTAGTGCATAGAATTTTAAATGAATGGTATCTTAGACATAAAATAGGTTAGTAAAGTATGATTTATTATTTAGATTAGATTTAATTTTTAGATTTGATTTTTATATAGTTGCGATTTCAAATTATAGATTTGATTTTAATAGTAGATTTGAACTCTTTTTATTATATTTGTTTTAAGATCAATTTTGAAATAAATGGTTAGTATGTATTTAAAGGATAAGTTTATCTCAATGGATTAATAATCAATAAATATATTAGTTTCTTTAATGTTAGGTTTTTTAAAATCATAAATAGGGAAGTTGTTATAAGTTTTAAGTGTTATGTTTAAACGTTAAATTTAATTAATAAATTATTTCTTTAAAATCAAATAACCTAAATGATGTCATTATCGATAAGTGGGTAAGACAACCCCTTATCATTGCATTTGACATTTTTGAGGGTATTATCGATGTCGTTGACCAATATCATGTACGACTGACTTTTGGTCAATCGTGGTCAAACTTTGCCTATTTTCTTCATTTTTCATGCATGGGTATTCCCTTCAGCCTAATTCTCACCGCATCCCAATTTTGCGCTTATCAGAGTATGGTTGAATTTTGGTCAACTCTGGTTGGCTTTGGGTCAACTTCCTCAATTTGCATGCACAAGCCTTCTTTGAAGCTTATTAGACCCCAGTAACCTTGTTTCACATTTATTGGTGCATAGTTGACTTTAGTCACCTATTTCAATTTCTGTGTTGATCGAAGCATGCAGCTTAGCGATCCCTGCAGGATAGTTCTTGAAGCTATTCAATGTAGTTTGACTTTTAGTCAAACTTTGTCAAACTTGATCAACCCTCTTCTAGTTGGACCCTTGAGTAGTTTGAAACACTTAAATTTGTTTAGATAATTGTTTTCCTCTACATCGTTTTGCTTGCACATGTTATCATTGTGATAGATTAGCTTAAACCTTCAACGTGTGTTTTAAAAAATTTTGTTGGTGTGATTTTGCCCAACTTTTGGGCATGAGAATATATATATATATATACAAATATATATATATATATACACACACAAATACACACACACACACACACACACACACACAAAACTATTTTTTGGAAAAATTATAGTCCATATTTTCTATAATTTAAATTTCAAAAATTAAAAATTAAAAATTAAAAAAATGGGAAGGGGCGAGTTGAGCTTACCACTTTTCCAAGCTTGGAACTTGTCGAGCTTCCTACAGGAAAACCCACGTGGGAGCCATCGGGCAAGCCTATGGCGAACCCCGTTGGACGAGCTTGTGGGCAAGCCCACAGGCAAGCTGATAGCTCACCAAGTGTGCATATCGACTGCGACAGGCAGAGCCAATGGTGGGGGCTGAGCTCCCCCCCAAAAGTTTGTGTTTTTTTTTAAATTAATTAATTTTTTATTTAAATTTTAATTAAGTTAATTAAATTTTCTATGGTATTTTTAACATAACTTAATTTTTTTTTGAAAAATGTGGCAGTGCCACTTAATATAATATTTTATTAATATAAACTAGTTCAAAGAGCTCCCAGAGAAAAGAACCAGAAAGAAAAATTCTGATCCTTGCTCGATAATGCAAAATCAAACTATGAGTTTTAAATACCTAATCGAAACTAGAAATACCCCACACTAGCTGTAGCTAGATACAATTAATAACCGATGACCCAACAGAAGTAATTTTTATTAAGTAAAAAATATATTAAAAAATGTAAAATAAATGAAATTAAATATTTTTTATTTAATATTATGATTTGACATTGTTTTAATGCTTTATTAATTAATTAGAATAATTAATTTAAAGTTTTTTTTTTTTAGACAATATATTAATGGACAATGATGTGTTTTTTTTTTACATACACATGTATGTTGTGGGACTTAAATATTGCATTTGAATTTATGATAAATAATGAAATATGTGTTTGACTGATTTAGTTTTACACTGTATTTGAGTGTTCTTTACATATGTCTGTTTTAATTTCTCATGATTTGATGCTTGTACTTTATCAATGTTTTGGGGGTATAGATGACCTTTAGGATTTTTATCAAAGGCTCGTGAGTTGCTCGATTGTTTCTGATGTGTTCTTTCTGCATATTTGAGATTATGGATACATTCTTGTTTTCTTCCTATTCGACATTATTTGTAGTGTCTTATGTATTTGAGTTTTTTGAATCACAATTTATGGTTTTTGACGCTATTTTAATTTTTGAGCTCATACTTGTATTATGATCCCGATGTTACATTGTTATGTTATGATTATTGGGTTATGTGTGTTGCTTGATTATGGGATGAACTTTGGATATTTTATTATGATGGATATGGTTTGATGACAGATATGTGTTCCTGGTAATTTTTATGGAACTAAATTTGATTATCACACTTTTATGAGTTTTATGAGCCTTTTTTTGGTTATGAGCCTAGGATAGGTTATCTAGGTGTATAGAGGAGAGGTGAATTACAATGGGGGTCGGTGCCCTTAAGTGGCTACCAGGATAACTCATTGTAATATTCTTAAATAAGTGATAACATAATAAACTAAATGGGGAGTTATAAATTGAATTAATAAGATAGATGTGACCCTCGTTCATACTATGAGTGCTACTACAAACTAGGATGGGAGTGGGAGAATATTCTTGATTGAGGTCTTGCATAGTTAGTATCTTGTATGTATGAGAGTTTATTGATGACCGCATGGAGTCACTTGGGACTCGTGGTCGAGAGAGACTATTAGGATAACTCAAGGATGGACTCATGTGATGACACTTACCTATATATATATCTTAGGTTTCCTACATGTGTCATGTTAGGACTATCAATTTTTGGTCTCTGTGGTGCTTGTTCCTATCTTTTCCTGCAAGTTTTGGGCTATGTCTTAAACCCTAGTTGTTCATCCATGGTGGTAAAACCCTTAACTCTCCTACGTTTTTATAAAATGAAGTTACTTTTTAAAGGGTCACTTAAGTCTCTTTTTATCATGTGTCTTTAGTTGTCGAGCAGGGCCACTTTAATTCCTAAGTATTTTTTCTAGCGGGGTTTATGTTTCATTTTCCCTAAGTCCTAAGTCTCTGCGAGATTTATTTAATGCAAGTGTTGAGTAGTTTTATTTTGATCTGACACTGATCGCTTTACCTTAATGCGAAGATGATCTATTAATATCCTTTGAGGCATCATGAAATGGTGCCATGTGTCCTTCCATACATCTTTAGGTCAACAGTCTTCAGGGTTAGCGGCGATCTTCCACCATCGTCAGATCAGATGTCATCTACGGTGTGCGTGTTTTTGAAATCAGAAGATGCTAACGGTTTAGTTATCAAGGCTTCATGAATATGCACCACATGGAAAGTGTTCGAGAAAAAAAGTGGGTTAATATGTGGTTTGATCTGAAAGATCCAACGGTTAGCATTATTCCTTGAACAGAAGATGCGTGGAAAATATCCATTAAGGCATTGTGAAAAGAGGACACGTGGAAAGTGGTCAGAGATAAAGTTAAAATAAAGGCAAATCGGTTTCAGATGATCCTATGGTTGTCACATTTCCTCGATCAATAGATCCACGAAGGATAACCTTCAAGGCTTCATGAATTTGAGAAATGTGTCCTTCCTGCAATAGTGGGGCCTGATGTTTGTAAGGATCTTTTGGCACCATCAGATCTTTTCAATCTATGGCTGGCATAAAGCCTTAACTAGAAGATGTAGGGAGGTTAAGTCTTTGTGGCATCATGATTTTGCGATGTGTGATAGTTGGCGGGACTGGGTCATAATTGAAGTAAATTTAAGTGTCGTTTAGATGAGATCCCATTAGACGGTAAGCGCATTCCCTGTGATGGAAAGTGAACAAGGTATAACCATCAAGGCTTTACGACTGATTTACACGTAGCATCCTATGATCGTGGGGCCTGAGCTAAGATAGATTAAATGACAAACATATCTGATGTGATTGGACAAGCACTAAGCCTTGATTGAGAGATACATGAAGGATAGTCATTGAGGGTTCACACTTGGTTGACATGTGTTCGAAAGTCAAAGATGGGACTGAGATGTTATGAGGAGTTCTCAGGTGTCTTGTGCTCATGATTTTCTTTTTGCTCACGATTTTCTTTTAAGTGAAGATTAATGACTATGTTTTAAACTTGAAGATATGATCCAGTCTCGACCGTTGATAGTGTTTCCATGCCATGGTAACCATGACAATGGGTAGTATTTGCAAATTTAAACCCATGAAGGGGTTTTTTTTACTATGGAAATTCTCTTTCAAGTTGTAGAGGAGTAGATGGAGAAACTCAATCTTCTGGGTTGCATTTATGTGACCATAGGATACCTAAGAGATAGAATTTTTTTATTTATTTTTGCTGTGTGGTGGTGACTTAGGGATTTATGTTCAAATTTGTATACTTTCTACAACCCTAGTAGTCTGCTCCCTATTTCTTCTGCATTTAGGTTGGTTATGTTCCCAAGTTAAGTAGATATGCAGATCAAATTATTTTCCAGATCTTTTGAATAAAGATAAATTTGATCGGTGGAGGAAAGAAGGATAAGTGCAAATCAGATGTAGAAGGACATGTATCAATTACATATCATTTTTAGGGTCCCAAATCCTTTGCACGGAAATATAGGTTCTAAGGGTGGCTCTTCTATAAATATTTGTGCCCTTTCTCTGCATATAGGGTGTTCTTGATCTCTTTCAAGTTCCAAAGAAGAACATCATTGCTAGTTCTATGAATGAAATTCTAGTATGGTTGTTTTGTTATCAAGTTGTCTCCATTATGTTTCCTAAATCACATATATTAAGGCATTAAGGATGTTTTGGTCTTGTCTATTGTAGATATGCAATATAGTTATTTTTTTAAGGCAAAAGTGGGCTAGCCACTTAATATATTTAGTAATATAAGTTGGTTCAAGAGCTCATCTGGGAAAGAACCAACAAGAAAACTTAGAGTCCGTGCTCAATTACAATATAGAAAAGAGCTGTTGACAATACAAAATATTTGAATAATTACATTCAAAGACAAAATCACCACCTAACTACATCGAGCAATGTTTACAATGTGCACCTTCCAAGTTTTTGGTCAATTCTGACCCATTGTGGCATCAAATATAGCATATTACAAAATTAAATCTGCCTAGGTATTCTGTTAGTTCTTCACCCATTACGCTGGTCAGTTCTGCTGGTCGGTTCTTTTGGTGAGTTTTACTGGTCAGTTAATCTAACTAGTCAGTTCTTCTAGTCAGTTCTGTTGGTTGGTTCTGCTGGTCGATTAACCCTGCTAGTCGGTTCCTGCTGGATGATTCTGCTGGTCAGTTCTTCTGGATAGTTAACACTATTGGTCAGTTTTGCTGGTCAGTTGTGCTGGCCAGTTAACACTAGCACTGATATCCCAGACTATGGTACCCATCCCGTAGACCACCTAGTTGGTTCTGGAGTAGAGGAAGTGGCTTATCATTCACTCCCCTATACTTTGAGGGTTTTTTCTTCGTTACCCAAGGTGGGTGCTATTGTCAACTCCCATTCCATTCGGTGGGCATCTTGTGCAGTGGGAAATTTCTGCAATACCCATGTATCTTGTCACTGTGGTGATGATATTGATCCCCATCTCTGCCCTAAAACTCACAAATTTTTGCTTGGGTTATCTTCCTACCACACATGAGGTCGACGGGAGATAATGTGCCTAGGCATCACTGGGGAATTTGGTAACCCCAACAGGTCCATTAGTGCGAGTACTATAGCCATTTTTTCCCCTCTAGCAGCAAGTCAAGGACATGGCCATTCTCTTAGAGTGAGTTTCTCATAATCTGTGCATTTTGCAATTCTACTGCCCTCTTGGCTCCATTAAACATAACTAAAAATCCATGATTATGCAACAATTGATGAGTAGTAAACAAACCTCCAATCAATGCTCAGCCATTCCAGAGGTCATAATTTTGCATAGCATGCTAGAGTTTGTTGGAAACCCAAAAGTTCTTATGAACCACTTTTGAGGCCAAAATTTGTAACAAACATGGAGATTGAAGGAGATCCATTGCATTTGAAAAAAATATAGAAACTAGCTGTGAAGGGTACAAAAATTGCTTGGTTTTTGGTGTGAAGTTTTCATGTCCCGTTACCTGCATGATTGCACGTTGAATGGCAGTGTAATGCACCAGAAAGATTTCTTCCATCACAAGGTCATTGATGTGCATTAGAAGCACATCTTCATTAATATTTGGCGGCAACCAAATTATGAAGTTTTTTGGTAGTAATTATGAATGGAAGGTAGCACAAGATTCACAGCTAACACAGATCTCTGCCATACTCTCCAATTTCTAATTCTTATGACACAGAGTGTTTTGTGAAGGGTCTAAATAGGGCATGCTATATACTCTGGTGGCGTCATTGAGGCATATAATTGAGTGGATCTTGATTTCATTTAAAATTGATTTGACAAGTATTGTACTCGGCTATTGGGCTTTACTCCATCTGTGAACAACCATGTGAAACTGGTAATCTGTATCCTACCTTGATTTGTATACACGTGCGAGGGAGATGACCATAATAAGGTTGGGTTTCATTTTTTGAACTGGCGGCCATTGCATCATTGTTGCTTTAAATAGATATAAATAGATCTACTTCCATTGTCAACTTGGCATCTACCTGGAGCCTTTTAAAGATCTCTATCCATATTGGAATCCAATTCCCACATGGGAGATTATAAATCAACTTGTATTGAGCTCTCACACCTTGTCACATGACAAAACTTTATTAGTTAACTTACCTCACCTTCGTACCTTTGCCCACTTCCATTACCACATTTCCTTGAGTGTGTATGTGATGCCATAAATTGGTGATTGAAAACAATATCTTGGCGCATGTATATTATGAAGCTATGGGTATACCTTTTTTGGATCATTAGTTTCATTGCTCAATTTTTTAGACATTAGTAACCTGCTTAATTCACACATCTCTACTGGGATCATACTTGGCATTTTAAGTATAATATCCATACCATCGCAACCTAAATTAGATAGATAGTCTACAACCTGATTTCCTTCCCGCAATGTATGAGAGAGGAATGCGTTGGGAAAACTGTCCAGTAATCACCAAATTTGCTTCAAAATGTATTCTAATTTCTAGTTATGGACAATTCTTTTGATGCAGGCATTAATTATAATCATGGAATCACCTTCGATATGTATGTCTGTTAGTCCACATTGTTTTTCCAGAGTTGACCCTGTAAGCATTGCTTGTGCTTCTACTATATTATTCAACCCTACTGGCAATGGGGAGATAATACATGCAACTAAATAACCTTATGAATCCCTGATACATGCACCCAGGCCTGATATTATCAGGTTGCCACGTGATGCACCGTTGAAGTTTATTTTCATTACTTGATGATTAGGAGGATGCCATTTGATATATTATCTATGAACTTGACCTGGTAACATTTTAGTGTCTCCCCATCCCAATGGTATGTTGAGGTTCCCCCAATTTCTCATGATATTGATATCCCATGAAGACACAACTGGATTGTATCCACACCTAAAGATGCTAGCATTTACAACTTCCATAATTGAGTTTTCTAACCCTTGTAGAACTATTTCTAGCTTTGACTAATCACTTCAAAATATCCTTTTATTTCATTCCCACCAGATTGACCATACAATAAGCACTGGTGTACACTTCTAGATATTTGCAAATAGTGAGCCCTGATACAATTCGGTCCAAGACTGAAATAGGTCCCATAGTTTATTGGGTAGAGGCATGTAGAAACATATTTTTTTAAGGACAAATGTCCAACAATCATATGCAAAGGGACATTGCAGTAGAAAATGATCAACCATCTCAATTTGATCATCACACAATTTACACTTGAAGGCATGTGCAATGTAAAATTTTTGTAATCGGTCATTAGTGAGAATCCCGTTTCTTAGTGCTAGCCATGCAAAACACCCTTCCTTAGGTAGAACAACCTGGTTTCAGCAAAATTTATATGCTTGTGTCTAAGCCTTATCATTAGCTAAGTTCTGAAGAATTTTGTAGCCTTCTCGGATTGAATAATTTCCATTTTTTGTAGGGGCCCATAACAGCCTATCTACTTTATCTGAAAAGTAGATCATCCTATCTGCAAATATATTTCTCAGTATTTTGGCATCTTGTCTTCCAAGGTTTAGCTCATCTGGGTCCTTCCAAATGACTTTGCCTGAATAGTTTTTGATAGCCAGAATGTAGTTGATGAGGTAGATGCCCCATCTATTTTCTGTAATGTTTATGATATCATGTGGAATTCCCTGAGATAACAAGGGAGGCTAGCCACTCCAAGAGTCTCCAAAATTTAACACTTAATCCATTGTTTACCTCCCATGTGACATAATTGTGAACCAATTGCCTAGATGGCATCATGAAGTCCCAGACTGCAGATCCTTTGGGTGGATCTATCATAGAAAGAACTCTTGAAGGGTTTTGGTTATCCTAGTTTTTTTTTGAATGATTTGACACCATTTACTAGTTGGTTTAGTGTACATTTGCCACACAAGTTTTCACCCAAAAGCTCTATTCCTGTTATTTAAATCATACATTCTTGCACCACCTCTAGTTGGTCCTTGTGACATATCCTAAAGTGAGATGAGTGGGATCTTCTTTTCATTATTCATTTTCCCTGTCCATAAAAATTCTTTGATTAATTTTTGGATTTGTTTTATAATGGAGGATGGCACTTTAAGGACAAGGTAGTAATTGGGGATTGCCAATAGAACAAACTTGATGACAAGGATTCTTCTTGATAGAGATAACCACCTAGCCTTCTAGGCTAGAACTCTATTTTCTATTCTTTTGATGACCGAGGACCAGTAGTCTGGTTTACTAGTACCCACAAACAAAGGAATCCCTACATAGGTTGATGGCAGAATGTCAACAAAAAATTGTAAGATTCAGACAATCGTGTCTGATATAATCTGGTTACTGTTCAACAAGTAGATTTGCGATTTCTGATCATTCACTTTCTATCCTGAGGCTGTAGAATAGAGATCTAGAACATATTTAATTTTCCTTGCTTCTTTCACATGGGATTTACCAAACAGTAATGTATCATCTGCAAATAAAGAATGTGTAACTAATATGCCTGTATTTCCAATCTGAGCACTAGTCCAAGACCACAATGATTTTTGTTTCTTGATTGTTCTACTCAATATTTCTACCATTATAATGAACAGAATGGGAGACAAAGGGTCTCCTTTTCTAACACCTTGGGTAGAAGAGAAGAAGCCTGGTGTTGTTCCATTAATGATAACTAAAAACCAAGCCCTTGCAATGCATGCCTTTATCCGTTTACACCACTACTTCGAGAACCCAAACCAATGAAGGACTTGAAAGAGAAAGTTCCAACATACTCGATCATACACCTTCATCATGTCTCATTTAATGACAAAGTTGGAGGACTGATTTTCATTAATCGAATGGAGGACTTCATGGGCAATCAGGGCTCCTTCCATAGTTTCCCTTCTTGGGATAAAGCCTCCCTATTATTGAGATATAATTGATGGGATGAGATGTTGGAGTCTCAAATAGATGTCTTTGGTTATAATATTGTAAGTTGTATCGCAAAGAGAGATGGGGCAAAAATCTACAATTTTTTTGGGGGTTTTTACCTTTGGGATGATAGTAATGTTTGTAGTGTTAAAGTATTTCAGCATAGCCTTGCTTTTTCATGATTCTTCTACTGCTGCTAGCAATTCCCAACATATTTAGAAAAATAATATTGTGTAGCCATTTGGGCCTAGAGCTTTGTCTAGAGGTAGCGAGAAAACCACATGCCTGAGTTCCTGAATAGTAAAGGGGGCCATTAGGATGTCATTATCTTGCTGTGTGATAAATACCAAAATAGCTTCCAGTATTTCATCTAGTTGTTCTTGCGATGGGGAGGGATCTTGTGTGGGGGAGAGGAGATTATTGTAAAAGTTGACCCCTTCTTGTTGAATATCCTGAGCATTTGTTAGGACCTTACCTGTGGTATATTCTGAGATGGTGAAAATTGTTTTGGCTGCTCGCTTTTGCTTGGCTAAAGCATGGAAAATTTTTGTTTTCTTATCCCCTTCTTGAAGCCATAACTCACAGGATTTTTATCTCCAGTATTCTTCCTCCCTACTACATAGCTCTTCCCATTCTTTCTATAGTTCTTTCTGCTTGAGGTATGTGTCATTATCCATACCTTGCTAGATGTTTCGATCATAAATGTCTTCTAAATTTTGCTTTTCTAAATATTTTTGCTGGAAAACATTTTTGAACACTTTCTCATTCCATTTTTTAATGTGGCCTTTGATATATTTGAGTTTCATGGAAAACTGATGCATTTTTGAACTGTCCACAAATGGAGAGATAACCCACCATTGTTTTAACAATGGGATGAAGTGTGGGTATCAAAGCCACATTCTTTCAAACTTAAAAGAGGGTTTGTGACACCTAGGTGCAACTGCATTATCTATACACAACACTATCAGAAAGTGATCAGAACTCGAAAGAGATATGATTTTTGATTGAAATTGAACATTTATAAGCTTCCAATCTTGTGAAATTAGGAACCCGTTGAGTCTAGATGCTATTTGTGCAAAATTAGCTCTCTTGTTTGTCCAAGTGAAGGATCCATTTGTTCGGACAATATCCATTAGATTGTTATCATTCAGCAAAGAGCAGAAATCTTGCATGGTTCTTGGTGGGGGACATATTCCACCAATTTTTTCCTCCATCCTGAGAATAACATTAAAGTCTCCTTTTTGTACTACATTGTGATCACTATGAATCTGAATTAAGTGTGTTGAATGTACCCAAAGCTTCTGTTTATCCTATGTGGAAGTTGACCCATAGACATTAATCAATACAAATGAGAAATCATAATTTTTCACCTCTAAAAGTCCCCAATTGGAATCTTGCTCAATCTCCCATGGATGGTCTTTGAATTCCATAGGATAGCCAATCCTCCAGAGGCTCCAGTCCCTTGCTGGTGAAATGAGGCCCAGGTAGCCCATTTTATAATCGAATTTGCATAGTTTTCTTGAGACATTTTTTTTCTTGCATTAGGACAATATCAGTATGAATAGAATCAATGAACTGTTTGATTCTATTTCTTTTGTTAGAGGCATTAATGCCTCTGACATTCCATGAGGAAATCTTCATTGTTGACAAGAAGGACCTCTTGTCCTCCTTGTCGATCTTTTGATGGAGACAAACTTGTCATCCAAAGTGGATTATTTTCCAGCTATTATTTCTTCCTTTGTTTTTGCACTTTTTGGTCTTCGGTCTTTGGATTTAGGTGTCTTTATAGACTGAGCATTTTGAGACGGTGTCTGTTTAATGGAGATAATTTTTTTTTGTTCATGCATGTCATCAGCTCTAGGCATATAAAGTTTATCATCTTGCTCTTTATGTACTTTCGCAACATCCCACACTTGGGATGTTATATTGGCACAGGTACTGGTGTCAGGGTATATGAAAACATCATCTATTGATTGATTGGAGCTGCTATTAATTAACCCATTCATCTCTGAAGGCTCTATGTATTCCAAGAATTTTTTCTGTCCCTTTAGAGAGCATGGCAATTTTACAATTGAAGAATCCATTTTCTCAGATATAATGCCTTGGCCAAGGTATAGAGGTAGGTGCTCTACATCTAGGTACTCAATAATTTCCATTTCTATAGCCTCTACCTTCTATGTTGTTTCTTCCTCAGTTAGATCCTTTGGATATGCATAATTAAAGATTTCTACTTGTAGTCCCTCTTGTAACACCCCAAAATTGGCACCTGACAACCTAATCAATTTTGGTGCATTTTCTTATCTTTGAAGTCCTATTGTACTAGGAAAATTCTTCTCCTAATTGACTTTAATTGACTGAGTTTCAAATGCAAAAAACCCAAATTTGCATAAATCTGACATTACATTTAAATTCCTAAATCTCAAATGATTATTAGCTAAAATACCTATGATTAATTGATTTAATCCTAAAGTCCTAAGTGCTTTTAATTAAATCAAATCCACCCTTTTTGGCTAATATACATAAAAGGAATTGAAAGGTTATTTAATTAATTGAATGAATTATCCTCAAAAAGGGATTCCATAATTCCATATGAAAAGGCACTTATGTGTCCATAATTCATTCTTTTATTTTAATAATCTTTGCATATTTGTCTCAATTGGAGAACAAAGAGACAATTGTTTCTTTTCAAGAAACTCTTCATCCTCTCTCCTTGGTTTTCTATAAATGAGACCTCTTTTCTTCATTGAGAAGATCCTTGTTTTTGAGCACAATTACTATAGGCAAATTTAGTTTCAATTTCATGCTTTTATCTTACATTCTTGCATTACTAGCTTAATTTCATTTTGGAATTGAATATTGTTTAGCTTTAATTCATCATCTATTTCTAAGGGCTAACAATTCAATTTAATACTTTAGAGATTTCTATTGGTTTCCTAATCAAATCTTAGCTTAGAAAGCATTTCTTTTCTAGATTTCAAGCAATTCCTTTTTTAGAGTAGAAGCATTCAAGTTCTTAGCTTAATTACAATTTTACTTCCATAGATAG
>MU225186.1:781139-800639 GCA_018584345.1 Thuja plicata | reverse complement strand
TCTTTGCATATTTGTCTCAATTGGAGAACGAAGAGACAATTGTTTCTTTTCAAGAAACTCTTCGTCCTCTCTCCTTGGTTTTCTATAAATGAGACCTCTTTTCTTCATTGAGAAGATCCTTGTTTTTGAGCACAATTACTATAGGCAAATTTAGTTTCAATTTCATGCTTTTAGCTTACATTCTTGCATTACTAGCTTAATTTCATTTTGGAATTGAATATTGTTTAGCTTTAATTCATCATCTATTTCTAAGGGCTAACAATTCAATTTAATACTTTAGAGCTTTCTATTGGTTTCCTAATCAAATCTTAGCTTAGAAAGCATTTCTTTTCTAGATTTCAAGCAATTCCTTTTTTAGAGTAGAAGCATTCAAGTTCTTAGCTTAATTACAATTTTACTTCCATAGATAGTTGCATTTCATATTTATATTAATTGCAATTCATCTTTCATAGCTTAAATCATGTTTCAATTCGTAGAATAACAGCACTTTCTCATATCTAGATGCATATTTCTCACAATTGATGGCTTTTCTTCACATACTTGCACTATAAAATCCTCCATATTAGAGATGGTCAGGTTGTTGGCTCTCGTTCTGAGGGTAAAATACAACAATCACACTTAATTAGGAGGCAACAGGTCGCCTCAATCACCTTCTTAGAGCAAACGATTCATGTTTGTCTTTGCAAATTAATTGATTGAATAAGGACTATGTTGGGTTTTGTGTTGAATCAAGAGGTCCACATTTAAAATAAGACACCTCTGCCTTAGCTAAACCTTGTAATTGATCAAATCTATGATCTAGGTCCATACAATTTGTCATTTCCCTGTGTCCACCCAGTGATACTACCCCATGATTTTCTTGATTGTGGATAGGGAGAATAATGGGGGACTCTTGAAACATTAGTTGATGTACAATGTTGTCAACATGCGTAATTGTAGGAGCCGACATATTATCTATCTCCAGACCCTCAATGCCATGAGTAAACTGATAGCCTCTCCATTGCGAGCAAAAGAATAAATATGAGAAGATATACTGGAGTATAACAGAGAACCACTTTGTAAAATTCTATGCCTGAGACACTAAAGTATTGTCAGTGCACCCTTGAGTTTGTAATATTGATTGGGGTTTAACTTGGCATGGATGTATTGCTTGCAAAGAGTAATGGGTACACTCCAAAGGATCTAAACTATGATCTGAGCAAACTCTAATTTTTGATGAATAATCCTTCTGACAATCCAAGGTGAAGTGGCTGAGTCTACTTTGATACTTCTGAATGGTTTTTGAATGTTGGATGACAATTTGTTGTACCCAGTCTCCCCATTTAGATTTGATAGAAATTTGATTGAGAAAAAGGTTTCTAGCTATCAATTATAATACAAACTTGAGGTTCTCGATGAAGGGCTTCAAACGGGATGAGGTCATGTCGAATGAAGATACCCACATTGTTCACAATGAGTTCAATAGTTTTGGGGTCTCTATATTCAAGTGGAAGTAGAGGGAAAGATGTCCAGTGAGGGAAGAAGCGGGCATGTCTAGGATTGGGCTTAAAATTGGGGATCCAAACCATAGTAAAGAGGCCTGATCCCTTATAGAACCAACTTTTATATTTGTGAACCAAATCTCTATTTGCTCTAGAATGAAAGATGAGCATAAAATATTTTGAAATTGGGTCTACAAGGAATATTTATTTTAATCCCACAAATTATTATATTGCCCATTCTTGGATTACTATAAATGATAATTTGTTTGGAGAAAGCTTACCTATAAGACCCAGATGTCAAAGTGTGTTGATGTGTGTCTGCAGCATCTTATCCAGAAGAGTGATTGATTCCATATTAGGGGCCAAATCTGCATTACTTTGGGGATCTTTCTTTTTCCATACTCATTTGGGGTTTTTTGGAATGAAGGGGGCTCAAGAAAGGTAGTCACTAACTAGGGGCAGGGGATTATTCCCTTTGAGCTGGTCATGCTTGCTCTTGCTAGAATCATCATGGCCGTGAATCGGGGATACAGGGGGGTGCCTTCACAAATGTCAAAAATTAGTTGCTTCTCTCTGAGGAGTTTCCTGGACCTGTGTTGGTATCCTTTTTTACCTGTAGGGAGTATTTTCTGATTCTGAATTTTAGGCAACTCCATTTCCCACTCAAATTGTTTTTCAAAATTTTGACCTGGTTTACCCAAAAATGGAGGTGGGTGGCCAATGACAGCGGCTTCTTTTGAGGTTTCCCTAGTCTCATAGGTTCGCAAACCCTCATGATGCTTGCGGTTCAAAAAATGAAAATGAGGATTGACAAAAAATGGCTTTACCAGTTGAACAATGGATTTTCCACAAAAGATAGATCCAGCATGATTGCCTATATTATTTTTTTCTGCAAATGGGACTTTTGAAATACCAATGATCTCTACATATGTATTCCTAGTTGGTTGAACAACTGGCGTAGCTTGAAAAATATTCTTAAAAACATCAGAGAGGTCTGCCTTTTGATCATACCACTAGATATGATTTTGGTGATGTATATACTGACCCTGCTGATGTTGTTGTTGCTGGCACTGCTGATCCTATTGTTGTCTCTATTGCGAGTGGTCCTATAGGTGTTTCTGGTGCTGCTGCTCAGGGGATCGCCTCACCTGTCATTCTTGCTTTGGATCAGGACCGTCTGATATGCAATATAGTTATTTACATGATAACTGGGATTTGGGATTTGTCTTCAAATGTGGGTTGAGGTATCAAGGATATGTCAAACTTGTCTTTCAGTGGATGCTAATTAATGTATTGTCTATTCTAGGGTCTCTTCCAAGGGGAGGGTTAAATACTTTAAATAGGTAGTGGCATATTTGAACACACAAGTAGAGCTTGATCAATGGGGTATGTTTTTATATAAGGCATTAGACATATTAGACTGTACTGTCATTTTTATTCATTTTCTCCTTTTGCAGTGCTATGTTTGTCTTTGTTGCCCATTGGATAAGGCACTGGTCTCTGATGCAGAGGGGTTTGATAATATAGGGCTTTTCCTCACTCCAAGATGCTTATTTAACAAATCAGAACATCCAATGGTTGTTCTTTGTTGGATCTTCCTCCAATTAGGATCACCAAGACCCTCTCTACCAACTTCTCCTCCAAGGTATAGTTGGTTTCTAGAAGACTCCAAGATTTCTAAGCTCAACTAGTCCAACTAGTTAACCAAAAGCCTAGTTTCCTCCACTAAAACTCCACCTAGATTTCCAATCCTCTTCCTAGGATCTTCTCACACATTCATAAAGACTCTCAATACACTTCTTGACCCATCCTAGGTCATCTTACACTCATCCCAATACTCTAAGAGCCTTTACCAATCCAATTGATCACTAATTCACTAGGAGGCCTCATTGCCCAATTCCTAGTAGGTCTATTTTCACCGATTTTGGCTAAATGCTCCTAAAATATCCAAATGACTCCACAAAAAAGCTTGAAAATCTCCAAGACATCACCCAAAATTGTCATAATCCAAAACCCTGACCTCTAAAAGCACCCAAAACCCTAGTTTCTAGCCAGTCGTAGATTATAGCCTATTAATTAGGCCTCTGGACTAGTCAGCATGAAAAATTGTTAAAATTTACTCCAACCTTTGATTAACCTCCTTCCACCTTCAAATCCTTTTAGGATACTATCTAGTGAATCTACAAATGTCACTAAGTCCTTCCCAAATGGTCATGGGTGCTCAATCAAATTCTTTCTTGTCCCTATCCTGGCTCACCTAGTTTCACCAGTCAGCCATAGGGCTTCACTTTTGGCCTATGAAATCCATTGAAAAAACCAAAAATAAATCCAAAATCCTATCTAAAAACATTAACCCTACTTCCCCCATGGTTTTAGTCAATTCCACTAGAGGGATTTTAGGTTAGAGCCATTTCTAGCTAGGTAGTACTGTATTGTCTCTGTCAAACTAGTGACCTTCAAAAACTTATAACTTAACACCTAATGAAATTAAAAACAAAATATCTATTACATATGAAATCTGAAAGAAAACACTACACTTTCATGGAGCCCGATCACCTATGCCAATCTGTACACAGTCATAAAGTAGCAAAGATAGAGTACAGATTACACAAATGTGGATACAGTCACCTGTACAGAGGTGTCAGAATTAAGTGTTTCAAAAAAAAACATCATTAACCTCCTAAAAGAATTGAATCCATTCTCATATACTGAGCATGGGCTAGTTACATCAGTTCTAACTGCATTTTGTCAATTCTTGCAAAAGTTGCTCGAGCAACTTTTCAAAGTTGCTAGTAGCATTTTATATTTTGAGCATTTTGACCTTGTTTGTCAACTCGATGATTGAATGTTGACTTCTAAGACCCCAAATAGGATATGTAGGGTACTAAAACACACTTCTAACCCACACTACACTCAAATGGAAAATTTGCACTATTTGAAGCCAAAATGACCCAAAACCCCTAATGAGCACTAAAGCTCTAACAAACATGAAGTTAAATTGTCCTTGCATCTAACCCATTGGAACTTATTCCCAAACACACAACACAACCTAATCCAAACCAAAAACATGCAAACACATCAAATAGGGAGGTGCCCTGCACCATACTCCCCTGGACAAAATAACTCAAGTCCCTTGAGTTAGGAGGTCTTCAATGGTGACCCCATTTTTTAGAATGTCCGGCTCTGTCATCTAAGTGGCCTCATCTTCAGGTAGTCCCTGCCACTTGATGAGGTACTCCTTTTAGTTACCCTTCCTTGTCTTCTTTATCACTTTAGAATCCCGTACACTTTAAAATTGCAATGGCTTTAGGGTAGGAAAGTCTTTCACCCAATCATCATCCTCCAAATCTGCAAGAGTGGATTGACCTATGTCTGGTGTTGGTCCCTTGTAGGAATACAGGTCACAAAAATTAATAACGGGTGAGATCCCCAAATCAGGAGGTAACTCCACCTCATAGGCATTCTTGCCATACTTGTGCAAAATCTTCAATGGCCCTATATTTTTCATCAATAGTTTTGTAGGCTGACCCTTGGGTAGCCTTTCCTTTCTAAGATAGGCTAGTACTATATCCCCTACCTTGAACTACAAGTATCTTCTAGTTTGATCAGATTTGGATTTTTACTTCTCCACTTGCTTTTCTAAGGTCTTATTAACTTGATCATGCAACTACTTCATCTGTTCAGAAAATGACTCTCCTTGAGCACTCCTCTTGTCATTCAAACTGAGATCCCTCAACTCCAATATCCCTCTAGGATTGAACCCATATACTATTTCAAAGAGGCTTCTACTAGTACTCCTATTGATGGAGTCATTATATGAAAATTCTATCTTCCCTATGATGTGATCTCATGATTGTCCATGTTGCTTGGTCATTCACCTCATCAAATTTCCAAGTGACCTAATCACTACCTCTATTTGCCCATCTGATTATGGATGATAGGTTGAAGAGAAAGACAAGTTTTTTCCAAGCATCTTCCATAAGGTCCTCCAAAAGTGACCTACAAACTTACTATCCCTATCACTTATAATATTTAGGGGCAATCCATGGATCCTCACAATGTCCCTAAAGAATAGACCTGCAATTTGAGAAGCATCATTTGTTTGATTGCATGGAATAAAGTGTGTCATCTTTTTGAAATGATCTACCACCACAAACACACTATTATGACCCCTATATGTCTTTGGTAACCCCAAAACAAATTCCATACTAAGGCACTCCCAAGGCCTTTGGGGTATAGATAAAGGTTGATACAACCCACTGTTGCTTCTTTTTTCTTTTTCCCTCTGACAAATCTGACATTGTTCTACAAATATCCTAACATATGACTCCATCTTAGGCCAATAGTAATGCGTATGCACCTACTCCAATGTTTTATCCACTCTCAAGTGGCTTCCCAAGCTCCCTTGGTGTTTATCCTTCACAATGTTTTCCCTCATTGAACACTGAGGTATACACATAAGGTGATGTTTAAACAATAGGCCTTCCTACAATACAAACTCATTGAAATCCACCTTGAACCCTTGCTGAAACTTCACACATGCCTCATAGGCTTCTCTAAAATCTTTTTCCTCCTTGTAGAGGTCCTTCAAATGATCAATTCCCAAACTTTGCAGTTGTATCTCTTGGATTGTGAGTACTCTTCTGCTAAGAGCATCTGCAACCTTGTTGCTAACCCCTTCTTGTGATTTATAACAAATGTATAAGCCTGCAATGATTCTACCCACTTCATGTGCCTTTGGTTCAACTTTTCTTGTCCATTCAGGAAACTTAGAGCATGGTTACAACTGTAGACCCCAAACTCCCTAGGTAATAGGTAGTGTATCCACTTCTTAAGGGTTTGAACCATAGCATATAACTCCAAATCATAGGTGGAGTACTTTTGTTTAGCCTCATTCATCTTTTCAGAGAAGAAAACCACACGATGTCCTTCTTGGCTTAACACTGCTCCTATAGCCAGCTTGCTAGCATCACACTCTACCACAAAGAGTTGATTGAAGTTAGGAAACCTAAGAGTAGGTAGGTCTGCAAACCTTTTCTTTAACATTTCAAACCCTTGGTTTGCTACCACTGTCCATTCAAACTTACATTTGATTCCACCTTTTATGGTGTTAAGTATAGGGGCACACATATGACTAAAATTTCCCACAAAATTCCTATAGTAGGAGGCCAACCCATGGAAAATCCTAACATCCCCTATGGACCTAGGTGTAGGCCATTCCAAAATGGACTTAATTTTATCAGGGTCCATCTTCATACATCCATTAGCAACCACAAAACTAAGGTAAACTAGTTCAGTTTTAAGAAACTCACACTTTTCTTGATTTATCATCAACTTCTCTTGATGTAGCTTCCTTAAGACCATCTCAAAATGCTTCATGTGCTCCTCCTTGGACCTTCTAAAGATCAAAATATCATCAAGGTAAACTATTACAAACTTACCAATGAACTCTGCTAGCACTTCATTCATGAGCCTCATGAATGTGCTAGGTACATTACTTAGGCCAAAGGGCATTACTAGCCACTCATGCAGACCCTAATTGGTCTTAAAAGTTGTCTTAAACTCATCACCAAGCCTCACTCTTATCTGATGATACACTGAATTTAAGTCCACCTTAGAAAAGTAACAAGAACCTCCTAAATTTTCCATCAAATCTTCTATCCAGGGCATTGGGAGCCTATATCTGATTGTGATTTTGTTTATAACCCTAGAGTCTGTACACATCCTCCATTTTCCATCCTTCTTAGGTGCAAGTACTATTGGCACAAAACATGGGCTCAAACTCTTCCTTATTAACCCCCTATCCAACAAATCTTGAATCTATTTTTCTATCTCTACATTTCGACTTGGTGTCATCTTATATGCTACCTTGTTCAGAAAATTTTCTCCAAGAATGAGGTCAATATCATGACTCACTTCCCTCATAGGTGGTAATGTACTTGGAAAACCATTATCTACTATGCCATGGTACTTTTACAACAATTCTTGTATCTCTGGTGGCAAATTGATTTTCTCCTTCGTTTCCTCCTTTGGTTTTATCACTCCTGCACAACATACTCCTTGTTAGAGTAATTATCTATTTACACTTATTAATTAGATCACTTTGATTTAATTAATTAAGTTGTTTATTACTCTATTTTACTTAAGCTATCTCTTAGGTTCATTATAATCAATATTTATATTAATTATTAATGTGCAACCTAGCTTTTCCTATTTTAGGGTTTCGTTCACCTTTATAGGTTGAACTTTGTAGTTTCTTTTTCATTAATTGAGATTATAATTTCGCTCTCACTTTCTGAGCAACTTCTGAGTTCTTCTCTTTCCCTCTTTTTTCTTCTCTTTGGTAACAGGTTCTTGCATGCAGGTGTTCTTTAGTTTATGTGGATTTGTCCCTCAAATCTTACATGGTATCAGAGCATCCCTGCTACTGCTTGGTCTGAAGTTTTTAAAGTCGTGATTCGAAGAAGAAAACTATAGCTTCTCTAGGGTTTTTTCTTCAATCTAGAGGAGGCACTTTTGTTTGGAGAATTTTGAGCACAAACGGATGCCACCATTGTGTTCAAAGGGCCTGGGAGATCAAATTTTCATATAAAGTTGGCCATATTTGGCCATAGTAGCTTTTGGGAAAAATTTCTTGCACCTCAGGCCATACGACACGCTTTCAGAGAAAAAAATTTCAAAAAATATTAAAAAAACCCTTTTTAGTGCATTTCTCGGGCCCAGTTGGTAGCATAGCCAGTGCGCCATAGTCGTGCCACACCAACACCACCACGGCGCGGCCCGCGCTCATCCCTCGCCGTTGCGTCACCAACAGTTCACCCGACTGTCGCTGTCGGTGAACCACCAGCCGGATGCCACTCGACTGCCACCACCGCTGGCTAGCGCCACTGCTCCACCACCCGCGCGTTGCTTGCTGTCACACCCCCTGTGACATCATCATTCTGGGGGTGACATTAGTTTCCCAACCATTTTCAAAATTTGCTGGCATTTTTCACATTTTTCGGTGACTGGAAATATTTTCCAGCAAGACGGGCCCATGACGTGCAGATGGCCGTCAAATTTTTTCCTATGTTTTGTGACGGTCGTTTGACCGTCAAATTTTTTGTCGTGAATGGTTTTTTCAAGAGAGCTCTTTTTCAGAGGGGCAGTTGGTTTTTTGACCGTAACTTGTGCATATAGTGTCTGTTTTGGATAGTTTGGTCTCTCAATTTTGGCATCAAATTAGCAGCTTCTTTTTCCTCCATCTCTGCATCTAGTTACAGGTTTTCTTCTTATTTTTTGTGCTTTATATAGTTGTCTTTTGCTGTACGAGAGCATAGAATTATAAATTACGAGGGGGGGTACATTTGATTTCTATACTTTAATTTAGAAATGACCCTTCTACTTCTGTCTACTTCTTCTCTCAATGTCAGACCCCTCTGTGGCCCGACTGACACCTCACAATTATCACAATTGGAAAACACACATGACCAGGCTTCTCATGTCACATGGCTTATGGTCATGTCTGGATGAGAACCAACCTGTTCTACAACGTCCATTTGTGGTCCTTCAACATAGAAACAAAATGGATGAAGCCATGGGTTTGATTGCACTACACATTTCAGACAACCTCTTATTTCATCTGGATGGTTTGACCACTCCTCGCACATATTGGGGAAAGTTTGCAGATCTATTTGGCATAGTGAATGTATTCAGGGCACTTCAGCTTGATGCAAAGTTGAGATCCTTGTCTCCTGATAGTTTTTCCACCATTGAGGACTTCTTGATGAAGTTCAATGCTCTCCGATCACTTTTACAGGGATTTGGGAAGACCAAATCAGATGATGAGTGTATCTTTCTGATACTCTCAAAGCTTTGTGGAGAGTTCTTGATTTTCTCCTCCACTTTCTATTCCATTATGGATGCCTTGGGTCCTAGGCACAATATACCTTCATTTGTGGCCTTCTGTGATTGATTGAATCGAGAGAAGTCAAAGATTCAACAGTTGAATGATGCTTCAGGTTCTATGAGCCATGCCTTGGTTTCTCACACATCTCCACGGAAACCAGAGCAGAAATAGGTATCATCATCCACAAAATCTTGGAAGGATTCTCCTTCTTAGCATTCCTCTATCCCACCTCCTTCACCTAAGGGGAAATTGAAGATAGACAAATCCAAGTGTACTTATTACAATAAGTTCAATCATGATGAGTCTCAGTGATTTTAGAAGAAGGTAGATGGATATGCCCAACAAATTGCTGATTTGACAACTCTTCTTCATAAGAGAAACATTGATATTCCTTCTTCCTCTTCTTGCTGGTCTTCTTCATCATCATCTTAGGCACATGGGTCAGACAATGGAAAGGGACATGCCTTATGTGCATCTGCTATAGCTCCCTCTTCTAGGTGGTTGCTGGATTCCGATGCTTCACATCATATGGAATCTTCTCAGAGTTCCTTCTCATCTTTTGTAGCCTCTCCTACCCCACACATTTTGATGGGGAATGACACTATTATGCCTATGTGTGGTCAGGGTTCTATTGACATTGATGGTGGTGCATTCCAAGATGTACTATGTGTTCCATCCTTGTTATCAAACCTTATCTCCATTTATCAGATTACTCACAGTGGGACATAGAAGATAGTTGAGTTTTCTGCAAACTCTGTACACATCTGTGATAGTGTGACTGGTCACATTGTTGCTACAGGGATAGTTGATCATGCCACCCACCTGTACTCCTTCTCCCATTTTGGTCCACCATCTCCTATGTCAGAGAATATCTCTCCTACTTCACGAGTGCCTAGTGAGAAGAAGTCAAGTCATCTGAACTTCTGTGTTTCTCCTAAGATTAGTTTTGTGGCTTCTCCACCTCCTCCTCCTATTGCACCTGCCTTTGTTCAGCATGATTCTTCTTCAGCATTCCTTGTTATGGTCACTCCTTGCATTGAGCCTTCCCCTTCTGTTATTGAGGGAATATTTGAGGACATTCATCTCCTCCCAGCCAATAGATTCAGCCCACCTATTGGCCCACCTTCATTGGGGATTCCATTCTAGGAGTCTCGCTCATTCTCCTTTGAGCACCATCTCGGTCTTCTAGTTTCACCTCTCATTCAGGGGTTTCCTTGTTACTCTGTACCTCTGTTTCTTCCACATTGGAGTTCCATTGGTTCAATCATTCCTACAAGGGTTCCATCATTCTGGGGGGGCTTTGGTGTCTCATCCCTCTCTCATGGGGGGTTTGATTGTACTTATGGTTTTGATCGAGTCTCTTGAGCCATTCTTTTCTGCATTTTCTTCTAACTCTTCTTGGAGTAGATTTTTTCCCATGTGGTTTTCTCTATTTCTCCACTTTACAGAGATTTGGTTGTGCTTGGGTACCTGATTAGGCCTTGTTGCTGGGACCCTCTTTTCCTAATTTCATAGCTATGCTATGTTAGCTTACCTCCTGAGCTTCACTTAAGGGGGGTGTTAGAGTAATTATCTATTTACACTTATTAATTAGATCGCTTTGATTTAATTAATTAAGTTGTTTATTACTCTAGTTTACTTAAGCTATCTCTTAGGTGTATTATAATTAATATTTATATAAATTATTAATGTACAACCTAGTTTTTCCTATTTTAGGGTTTCATTCACCTTTATAGGTTTAACTTTGTAGTTTCTTTTTCATTAATTGAGATTATAATTTCGCTCTCACTTTCTGAGCAACTTCTGAGTTCTTCTCTTTCCCTCTTTCTGCTTCTCTTCTATAACAGGTTCTTGCATACATGTGTTCTTTGGGTTCTGTGGATTTGTCTCTCAAATCCTACACTCCTTTCTCCTTCTTCATGGCCTTTAGAAACTCTTTCCCACTCAATAACACAACACTTGTCCCCACATGCTTGTCTTCATTGGATTCTTGCAATGGATCCATTTGGAAATTCTTTCCTAGCTTCTTGATGACATAATTATTCTTCTCTCCCTCATGTATTGCTTTGATATCATACTGCCATAGATGTCCTAGGAGAAAATGACATGCATCCATAGGCAATATGTCACATAGGACCTTGTCCTTGTACTCCCCAATCTCAAATTCTACAAAGGTTTGTGTCATTTACCACTATTTGTTGACCCTTGTTCAACCATGAAACCTTATAGGGTGTAGTATGAGGTATCCTTCTCAACTTAAATTTCTCCACCATCTCTGTGGATACTATATTCTCAGTGGATCCAGAGTCCACTAACACTTTGCAAATCTTCCCATGATACGTACAAGTTGTTTTAAACAAGTTCTTTCTCTGTGGTGGCTCTATAGTGCTAGGAACTTTCACCAAGGTTATCCTTAACATCAAGTTCTCTCTATCCAATAATAGCTCTACCTTGGAGATGGGAGAAGTAACACTTTGAGTTTCATCCTCCTATACCAATTGATTCCTTCTATCCACCATTGAAAATGAGGAAGTCTTTTCAGGACACCTACCCATTATGTGACCCACTTGGTTGCAGTTATAGCATCTACCAGTGAAGACTGAATTAGATCTCCCTTGGGGCTGGAACCTACCTCTTGGTGGTCCTCTACCTCTATATCCTCCCCTTTGGAAAGATCCTCTATACTGGTTTCCCCCACCATTATCCATAGATTGATTATCTTCTTGTCTATTAGCGCTCTGTCCCCTACCAAAGTTACTCCTTCCTCTTTGGAACCCTCTATTATTTCTGCAACCTCTTCCCCTTTGACGAAAGCCATTCCTCCTTCTAGCCTTATCCTCTTCTCTTAAGGCCAATTAGAAAAATTTGTGCATACTATCAGGAGCCTATTGGAGATTTGTTTCTATGCAGTTGATTGATTGTATGTTTGTCATTGATGACAACATATAATACATAGTAGTGATTCTGTATGTACTTATCAGAATGATGATATCAAGCCTTGCATGGTTAGATACATGTAGTAGATGTGTTTATTATGTTATGTTCATACATGCAGATCCAGATATGATGTTTGAGTCAAGTTGTGTAATTCTATTATTGGCAGTTATAGTTCTGGAAGAGTATCTATTTAGAGCTGACGTACATAACGTGTTTCTTGAGTTGTGCCTAACTTCAAGATATGAATTTGTATATTCATGATTAGTTATGAGTTTATGATATTTATCTAAAGGTGCCAAATGTGTTTCAAGAAGATTGCAAAGTTAGAGTTAATTTGGTGAGGCCGACTTAGTGAAGCGTCGCGTCTATTCAGTTTGTGTTGTGCGGACTTAATATTGTTTGCGTGCTTAGTAGAGCCAACAAGGATGTTATGAAGAGTTGTCTTACAGGTCCCATGATCTCATAATTTGAGGAAGATACTTATAGAAATTCATTTGTGATATGCTAAGTGTGAATGATACGAAAAGAGATAGAAAATGTATAGATAAGAATATCAGTTGTGGTTCATTCATCAAGAGTCTATGTGAAGAAGAAGTAGAAGGTTACAATACACTGGAACTGATCAAGACAATAGGTCTACTATATAGTTTATCATTAGATATAGTGCATATCTATTCTACATAAGGTTGTAGCCTTCACCATTGAAGCAGTGAGCTTTTGGACAGTGAGTCCACCACCCCTAACAGGGTTATTTATAAAAGACTCCTAACAGGGTCAGACCCTTAACCAGGTCACTATACTTATTGCATTGTAAAGAACAACTCCTAATAGGGTTGTAAGATCTTCTAATAGGGATTACTATAAACAAGTATAGTTCATTATGGGTGCTAATTCCTACTAGGGTTTTTACCATTTGGTTTCCCCGTAATCAAATTATGTGTTATGTATTGTGTTATTTGAATGTGTATTTACTTTATTGTATTCTAGAGTTAATGAAGTAAAAAGAACTAAAGTTACTGATAACTGATTCACCGCCCCTCTAAGTTATCCTTTGGGACTATTCTAACAATTGGTATCAGAGCCAAGTGCCTTGGAGAAGAAGCCTAACAACTTAAGGTAGATTAGATGTCTTACTTTAGAAAAGAGAGCCCTAAGTTCGATGGAGAAAATTATCTGGATTGGAAAAACAAAATGATAACACATCTACAGTGTTTTGGCTTTGAGATCTTTGAGATAGCTACATAAGAATTTGTTATTCCATCTCTGAAAGACCTTGCAAAGGATGATGATAGTAATAGAAAAAAGGAAACATTTACTAATAATGCAATTGCTAAAGAAGCCCTAATCATCGCCCTATCCGACAGTGAATTTTCTGAGATCAAGAAAATTGACAGAGCATACATCATATGGAAGTATTTAGAAGATATGTTTGAAGGAGATATTCAAGAAAAGAATGCATGCAGGAAGACATGGAAAAAGAAATACAATAGCCTTGAGATGTTACCTAAAGAGAACATTAGAGCCTACAATCAAAGGATAAATGAAGCAATCTCTGGAATTAGAAACAATGGTGGAGAAATATCAGAAGAAGATATAATGGAAAATCTATTAACTACCTTAACATCAAACTATGAAAACAAGATAAGTATTCTAGAGGAAACCATGCAATTCTCACAATACTTCAAGAGAGAGACTTTGATTAGAAAAATCTCTGCATTTGAGATATCAAGATTGAAGACTGGACCTAAAAGTGAAACAACTTTCAAAGCCTCAGTCCATGGTAAGAAATCCTTACACATCTCTAGCCTTAATGAGAAAGAAGAAGTTGATGAAGAACTAGAAGAGATCATTGCTATGATTGCTAAAAGAGAAAAGAAAGGAAAAGGGAAATATGAAGGACAACTTCCATTCAAATGTTTTTCATGCAACAAGATTGGTTAGTTTGGATCTAAGTGTCCCACAAGAGTCAAGAAGTTCAGATCTGATTACAAACCCAAATATAAGAAGGAATGTTACCATGCTGAAGAAGGTGTAACTGATGAAGATTTAGGAGAAGATGAAATTGGATTTGTTTCCCTTAGAGACATGGAAAGGTTTCTCGAGAAAATGGACATTATAGATGAAAATGAAGAACAAGAGTTAGCCCTAATTTCCAAAGCAGACATCAGAACTGATTGGATCATTGACAGTGGATGCTCTCATCAGATGACAGGCGACAAAGATAGATTTTCTCATCTAGATAAATACAAAGGTGGTATGGTTATATTCAGAGATAACACTCCCAAACCTATCATAGGCAGAATTTCTATCACTTTGGATGGAAAAAACAAGACAGATGATGTTCTATATGTTGATGGATTACATCATAACTTGCTAAGTGTTGGACAACTACTTGACAAAGGTTATCATTTGGAGTTCAAAGATAACAAGTGCATCATTAATAACAAGGATGGAGACATGATTGTGTCAGGATCCAAAAGAAAAGGTAATGTTTTTCAGCTAAATTATGATGTAAGTTGTTTTGTTGCAAAAGTAGATGACAGTTGGTTATGGCACAAGAGATTTTGTCATATAAATTTTGATAACATAGTAAAGATAAGTAATGTCAAGGTAGTCAGAGACCTTCCAAGTATTGCAAGACCCGGTGACACAATGTGTAGGGAATGTGTTATGGGAAAGCATGTAAGGAGTTCTTTCAGAAGCAATCAAAACTTAGCTGAAAACAAATTGGACCTAGTGCATACAGATTTATGTGGTCCTACCCAAACAAGATCATACTACAGAGAAGGGTATCTCATTTTGTTTGTTGATGAATTTTCAAGGATGATGTGGGTTGCATTCTTAAAGGAGAAATCTAAAGCCTTTGAGAAGTTCAAAATATTCAAAGCTAAGGTTGAGAATGAATCTGGATTAAAACTAAAATGTCTGAGATCAGATAGAGGAGGAGAATTCACCTCTGATCATTTTTATTATTACTGTGAAGAACATGGAATAAAATATAGTTGAGTGCTCCTAGAACCCCTCACCTGAATGAGATTGTAGAAAGGAGGAACAAGATTATACTTGATACAACGTGCACTATGATGATTGAAGGAAACGTTGTGCACACATATTGGAGAGATATAGTGAATACAAAAGTCTATACTATCAACAAAACTCAATTGAGGCTAGGTGCAGATAAGACACCCTATGAACTTTGGTTTGGTAATGTACCTACAGTAAAGAATTTTAGAATTTTTGGCAGCAAGTGCTACATCAAGAGAGATGATGGTGTTGGTAAGTTTGATGCCAGAAATGATGAAGGTATTTTCCTTGGTTACTCTACAAAAAGAAAAGCATATAGATGTTTCAATTTGAGATTGAAAAAGGTAATTGATAGTACGCATGTAAAAATTGATGAGAAGATTATGGTTCAAGAGAGATACTATGAATATGCACCTATGATTGAAGATGAACCTAGGCCTAGGAGCAAAGATACTATTATTGAAGAAATGTTTGATTGCATTGATGTCTCATGCAGTGACCCTGAATCAAGTAGAGAAGAATCACAAATTATAGAAGAAGTAACACCTAAGGTTCCTAAATTCACATCTAGATACCACTCTAAAGATGATATCATTGGAGATCAGAGCAGCAGTGTTTTGACTAGATCAAAAGCAAAAAGTCTAGCAATGGATGAAGAGGTATGTTTACTTTCACAGATTGAACCCTTAAGGGTTGAAGATGCTTGTAATAATTCTGATTGGAAGAATGCAATGATAGAAGAATTAGATCAGATAATTAGAAATGATACATGGGAATTGGTCCCTAGACCCAGTGAAAAAAATGTGATTGGAACAAAGTGGGTATTCAGAAACAAGACAAATGAAGATGGTACAGTAGTAAGAAACAAAGCAAGATTGGTATGTAAAGGATATGTGCAGAGAGAAGGAATAGAATACACTCATACATTTGCCCCTGTGAGAAGACTGGAAGCCATTAAATTTTTCTTGGCCTATGCAACATTCAAAGACTTAAAATTTTATCAAATGGATGTAAAGTCAGCTTTTCTAAATGGCGACTTGAAGGAACAAGTTTACATAGAACAACCTGAAAGATTTAATCTTTTAGATAAACCAGACATGGTATGCAGATTGAAGAAAGAACTCCATGGTCTTAAACAGACCCCAGGAGCTTGGTATGAGAGACTTGATGGTTATCTTACCAAGATTGGATTCAAGAAATGTGTAGCAGATTGTAACCTATTCACAAGAGAGACACCTGATGGATTACTACTAGTTTCTATATTTGTTGATGACATTATCTTTGGAGGTAATGACAAGCTTAGTACAACATTTGCAAAACAAATGCATAATGAATTTAAAATGAGCATGATTGGTCCTATAAAATACTTTTTGGGACTAAATGTAAAGTAGACAGATAAAGGTATATTCATTAATCATTCAAAATATGTGAATGAAATATTGAAGACCTTTAAGATGGAAGACTGTAAGCCAGTATGTACCCCTATGATAATAGGAAGCAAGCTTTACAAAGATGATGATTCCATAACAATTGATAAAACATTATACAATTCTATGATTGGAAAACTCATTTATCTAACTCAATCTAGACCTTACATATCTAATGCAGTTGGCATTGTTGGAAGATTTGTAGTTGAACCCAAGCAGAATCACCTAATGGCAATCAAGAGGATATTCAAATATCTTAAGGGAACTATAGACTATGGTTTATGGTATCCTAAATATGAGAATGTACAACTTCATGTGTATACAGATGCAAATTGGGAAGGTTGTATTGATGATAGGAAGAGTACTTCAGAATGAGCAGTATTTCTTGGAGACAGGTTGGTTTCTTGGATAAGAAAGAATCATAATTGTATTTCTCAGTCAACAGCAGAAGATGAATATGTTGCAGCAACACTGAATTGTTCAACCATGGTTTGGATAAAGTAGATGGTTAAAGAATTTGGTATTCAGGTTGATTATCCTATTGTTATTCACTATGATAAAACTAGAACTATTAACATGTCTAAGAACCCTATGATGCATGCAAAGACAAAACACATAGAAATCAAGTACCATTTTCTAAGAGAAAAGGTTGCAGACAAAGAAGTGAAATTGGACTATGTGAGCACCAAAGAACAGTTGGCAGATATTTTCACAAAACCTTTATCAAAGGATACTTTTGAGTATCTCAGAGAGAAGTTGAGAGTAATTCCCTCTCTTGAGTCTGATTAGATAAAGCAGCAAGAACATCAGTCCTTAGTGACTGATTAATGGTTGACTAATCTACTTCTAGAGTAGTTCCTACGCCTAATTGTTTATGGCGCCCTTCGCCATTGATGTCAAAGGGGGAGTATATAGTAAGGGGGAGCATATACTCTAGGGGAGTATAAAAATAGTCAAAAGAACTAAAGCAATGTAGAGGAATCTTTGATGAGGATATTGAGAAGATTTTAAAAGAAAGAGGAAACCATGAACATAGGATGTTTTTAATATCATATGTTGCCATCAATGTCAAAGGGGGAGATTATTGGAGATTTGTTTCTGTGCAGTTGATTGATTTTATGTTTGTCATTGATGACAACATATAATACACAGTAGTGATTCTATATGTACTTATTAGAATGATAAAATCAAGCCTTGCATGGTTAGATACATGTTGTAGACATGTTTATTATGTTATGTTCATACACGCAGATCCATATATGATGTTTGAGTCAAGTTGTGTAATTCTGTTATTGGCAGTTACAGTTCTAGCAGAGTATCTATTCAGAGATGATGTATGTAGTGTGTTTCTTGAGTTGCACCTATCTTTAGGATATGCATGTGTATATTCATGATTAGTTATGAGTTGATGATAGTTATCTAAAAGTGCCAAATGTGTTTCAAGAAGATTGCAAAGTTAGAGTTAATTTGGTGAGGCCGACTTAGTGAAGCGTAGCATCTATTCAGTTTGTGTTGCACGGACTTAATGTTGTTTGCGTTCTTAGTAGAGCCAACACGGATGTTATGAAGAGTTGTCTTACAAGTCCCATGATCTCATACTTTGAGGAAGATACTTATAGCGAGTCATTTGTGATACACTAAATGTGAATGATACGAAAAGAGATAGAAAATGTATCAAGCAGAATATCAGTTGTGGTTCATTAATCAAGAGTCTATGTGAAGAAGAAGTAGAAGATTAAAATACACTGGAACTGATCAATACAGCAGGTCTACTCTATAGTTCATCATCAGATATAGTGTATATCTGTTCTATAGAAGGTTGTAGCCTTCACCATTGAAGTAGTGAACTTTTGGACAATGAGTCCACCACTGTCATGCCCAAAAGTTGGGCAAAAACACACGAACAAAATTTTTTAATTAACGCAAGAAACAGGATACAAAACAATACAAGGGTATCAAGTGCACGCAAAACGGTGCAAGGGTAAACGATAACTAGAATAGGTCACAAGAAGAGGAATAGCTTTCGCAGCTATCCTCAGAGATGACACAAGTTCCCAACTGGAACTGCACGCAAAATGAGAAAGTTGACTAAAAGTCAACTAGAGTTGACCAAAAGTCAACTATACACTAAAAAGGGAAAAGATGCAACTAGGGTTCGCTTAAACCCAAAGGAAGAGTTGTGCACACAAATCGAGATAGTTTGACTAAAAGTCAACTAAGGTTGACCAAAAGTCAAACGTCCTTTGATAAACGTGAATGAGGGTTACTCAGGTCTACTACGCACAGAGGAAGTCAAAGGTGCACAAAATGAGATAGTTGACCAAAAAGTCAACCCATGTCGACCAAAAAGTCAACCGTCTCTGAGAGGTATGAAATAGAAAACTAGGGTTCTAGAGGCCGCAAGGGGCAAGGGGGTTCAATTAACGAGACGAACGGACGAAGTTTAACCACGGTTGACCAAAAGTCAACTGTGCGCAAAAAATGGTCAAGGGTGACGATAAGAGGCTAGAAAGCTAACAAGGAAAGATAGTTTAAAAAATTAAACGGATAAGCTTAATACTAATTCTTACAAGCGTAATAACGTTTAAAAATAACATTTACATAAAAAAAACCCCTAAAGCACAATTTTCTAAAATTTCGAAGACTATACTAAAAAAAAAATTTGACCCTGAAATCATCTTATAACTCCCTTCCATAAGAGTTAATAAATCAAATCGAGTCTGACAAATAATTAAGACAACAT